>CM053793.1:464303074-464903074 GCA_028749045.1 Cupressus sempervirens
AAGTTGAGGACTGAATTTTTGTTAGAGTTTGTGGAAGATAAGAAGATGCTTAGAGTAAGTGAATTGGAAGGCTAAGCAGAATATCCTTGTTGGGCGGCAAAGATTAATATGATCAAGAAGGATCAAGTATTCAAGCCAGAATTGAGATATGAAATTAGCAATATAGTTCAATCAAAAATCAAGTCATTTTATTGTTACTCTCTAACTATTATAGTAGTGAACTAAATCTCTTAATAGAGTTAGCTTAACAACTATTTTTCCAAATCCTCTAACAAGGTGGCATTTCTAGATTGAAGTATCTAATGACCTCTAACAAGGCCACTCCTAATAGGGTGATTGAATCCTATAATAGGGTCACACCTAGAAGTGTTTTTTGTAACCTTTAATAGGGTTGGCTCCTAATAGGGCTTACTTTAAAAGAGTGAAAAATAGTAACTAGTTGCAATTGGTGGTATTTCCCAAATTAGGTTTCTATATTAAATCCTGGTTTCACTTGTGTTCATGATATATATTTTATGTGTGTTCAAATAATTTAATTAAGGTTAAACACATTTAATATCTTAAGATCTGTATGTTTATTATTTTCTAAGTTATAGTTGATATTATAGTATTTGTCAAGTTATAGCATATTGTTAGTGTTAACTGAGTGTCTGTGTGTTAACTAAGCAACAACAATTTTAACAAAGTTTATACTTTGTACTAACATCTAAGGTGCTTGGGATTTATTTTAGTGTTAATTGATTCACCTCTCCCCTCTCAATTACTCCTATTATATTTTCAACAATAACTAAACTTTGCAGGTTTGAGTACTCACTTTTAGTGCATTAAAATTTATTCCATTGCTAATGTTTACTTGTTTCATTTCTCATTCTTAAATTACAATGCATACATCTTAGTGTAATATTTTCTTATCTTATTCTTAGATTACTTGCACATTCATATAGCTTAACTTCATCTCTTTTTCATAGAAAATACACAAAATTATAGAGTATTCTTATATATCACACTGTTAAATCCTTCAATCTTGGTCTTTGGTCATTAAATTCTCAATTCTAATAGCACATATTATAACCCCAATGAGATAGATGGAAATAGGTCAAAATTATTGGGTCTTTTAGGATGAATAATATAATATTAGTTCTTGGATGAATCAATCATAGAATGAATATGTTGTAGTGTGTTGTTGAGCACTAAGGCCACATTTAGCACTCACATTTCTAGCACCCACCGTGGGGCCAAAAAACCAACTTACTGGCCTTGTTTCTATTAATTTTATTCATTCTACTTTTAATTTCCATATAGTACATTAAAATATTGCATCATAAGTTCTTTCCTCATGCAAGTTTCCTATGTACTCACATGACAGTTTGCACAATCTTGCATGAAATAATATCGACTCGCTTAAGACTTGTATAGTCTTGCACGACACAAAATCATATCTTATGTGAGGGATCATTTGATTGCCTAAAAGAAATAAAGTCTCATGCAAGATTTTGTGTTGGTGCCCTAATTTCTTGATTTATATTTTAAATTTTTCTAGTTTTATCATCTTTTGATCATGCTAATTTGAGTTCTTTGTGCAATCTGGGTTTCTATAACAAGTTAACATTTTTTGTAGCACGAATGTCAAAATCTCCTTTGAAATACATACAAATTTATTATCAATTTTCTTGCACAACATGTGTCAAGGAATTTTTTTCAAAGATACATTTAAAACCAACTTCAAACAATGTGTTTTATTTTAGTCTTTTGAAACATAGTTTAAATAGGCCTTGTGAACTTCTCTAGGGCTCTAGATCAAGGGATAGGGTATTATGTTCTTTACTAATTGGAAGTAATATCCAAGATAAAATTAGACACCTAGACCAATTTGGATGATTCTACCCTCTAAAGGAAAGAAAAGGTAACAAATCACTTAGCTTGTTCATCAGTAAGGGGATTATGCTATTCTCTCTTTGATAGAATTAGAAATCAAGAAGCTCTTGGATTTGTTAAGAGAGGTGTTAGCTTGGTGATGAATATGTATAGTTTTTTTGGGTAAGTTGAAGAGGTAGATGAGTATGCTCTTCTCCCTTTTGGAAGAATCATAAACTTGGACCCTTGAATCTAAACCAAGTCGGAGTCACCTTTAGTGGACTTGCTAGAGTACTCAACCTCTATGAATGACCCAAGTGAGCACACACCTTTTTTTGGTGATTCCAACTCACTATAATAAATAATATTTGTAGAGTGAAAGACTACAAATCAATGTTAATTCCTTTCTCTTGATTTTTGATATCACATATTGTGAGGATGCACTAACTAATGTACTAAGTAGTGTCACTCCCTATGGCTTTCTTTTCATGGATGTACACTTTTATGTGTTGGTGTGGTTTAGAGGCCTAAACCTTTCTTGCAAGGTCACTAAGAGTTAATGTGAATGGAATCATTTTAAGCACCTTCCAGTCAGTTGCCTAGCTAATTCACCTCCAAAAGGGGGTATAATTTTTGTTCAAGGAGGGGGAATATTCTCTCTTGTATATCCTCACCATAGGTATACACTTGGATGCTTGAAGTTGGAATATGACATTGGCCCCTACCTCAAGGGTAACCTTTGAACATATATTAATGATCCCTTAGAAATACCAAAAATGCAAACACCCTCTAGGGGGTAACATGGTTGTGTAAGGTCATATATACATAAGATATTAGACAAAGGTATTTCCTTCTCTACCATTTATTTTCTAGAGATAAAGCATGTCTTTTTAAGTAAAAACTATCCAAATTGTCAAAATCTTGTCAAGACTCCCCTCATCCTTCCAAGTTTCTTTGTGCTTGGTTTGGATTGTTTGTGAATACTTCTTCCATCCCTATTTTTTTTCACACAAATATGGAAAGAAAAACCTATCAAACTGAGAATCTTGACCAATCGAGAGATTGTCAAATTTGTCTAAAATTGAGAATTCTATCTAAAGCCTATCAAAAACTTGAAAAAAATTGTCAAAATGGTGCGAAAACTATCAAAACTGAACAATGTCCCTTACTTCCCTATTTCTATGAGAAATATCCCATGAGCCATGCTTTTAGGACTTGCTATATTTCCTTAATACCCATGTGGTTATAAGCCTCATCTCACCTGGAAACATCACGTTTCATGTGTGATCCTTTGCCAAATCTTTGTCAAAGTTATGGTCAAATTGGTCCAAATGCTCACTTGGAAAGCCATTTAATCATCTAGCCATTGGGTTTATTCAAATGAGTTAGTTAGAATTCTATCTAGAGAAGCATTCTCTTGTGCAAGCCTGTCTAAAAATTATCCAAAATAGTAAACTATATTTGTCATCTTTTCAAACTTTTAGTCCAATCTTTTCTTTATCTAGAAACCTTTGTACACCTCTCTATCTACGATAGTCTTGTTGGTTAATAATTTCTCTTCCTTGATATTTTGGTTTATACCTTGACTCTTAGACTATTCAATGGCTTATGGAAAATGAACATGTTAACAATAGAATGGGTAGATGTAGTAGTCTATCAAAGACCCTTGAATTAAAAGGTACATCTCCCTTATGAGTGAAAGATATGAAATGATTTTTTTTCTTTTGGGTTTTTAGGGTATGCTCTTGACCAGAGAGTAGGAGAGGTAGAAAAAAAGTTTCTCAACACTTTAAAAAACCTAGGAAAATGAAGGGGGGCTAACTCACACAATGCAATCTATTTAGACTTACAATGCAATGAATGGAAACATTCATAACTATCTACGATAGCAGGAAGAAAGAAAAATATGGCCAAATAAGTAATTCTTAGATTACACAATTAGCTAATGTTTTTACCATACCTAGATTGTCTATCTCTAAGCTACCCCACACAAACTTTTGGCTTCCTTATGTAGCAAACTATCCTAAACACACAAACTACAATACAAAGAACAAATGAGATGCTTATGGTGAAGAAAGTAAGACATACATGCTATTTAACAAAGGAAACAAAACCAAATTCATTCATATTCATTTCACATACTATACTCTAAATTAAAATGAACAAAAAAACTTAAAATGAACTTAGAGTCTCACACAATAGTCCCATCTACAGGGGTCTTCCCAGAGTAAATTTGGTCAATCCTTTCTATTAATTTAGAAAATTACCTATATATGCCCCCTCTTTGGGTTCTTGTCTAGTTATCAATTCATTAGTTACATTAATAGAGAACTTGAATCACTCAAAAATTAATAGCCATCCATTATAATTCTAAATTTCGAAGATAGAGGGAGAAAGATTGTTCCATTTCCATTTGTAGATACTAATAATCATTTTAATAATGTCCTAGGCATTTTGTTTTAGCATATTGATGTTCCTATAGACACCTAGCATCTATCCCAACCTTTGCAATCTCTAGTTACCATGGAAATTCCTTAGAAAATGGCTCATATTCCTCTTTGGCTTTGTAGAAGACCTTTGGCACCATCAATTGCATGTTTATATTGTAATAGAAACCCAAGTTTAAATTACCATCATCGATATATCCTTCCTTATTACTTGATGGATGGTTGTCATTAAGTCTTCATGTGTTGACAAAGAAAATTCCTTTACCTTATCCTAATACATGGCACTTTTCAAAAAAAGATTAGGCTTAAATCCTTTACCATAAAGTCTTTCCTGTGAGGCCTCACCCTGACACATCATAGCATAGTAATACATTAATATTATTTCGATACTCACATCTCAAGATGTTGAGACATTATCGAATACTTGAACATATTATATTATTTCATGTTGTGTGATGTTTACTTTCAGATATTTGAGTTCGTCATTTAATGTTTTATGAACATGTATGTTGGTGAAGTAAGTAAATGCAGGATTAACACTTTGATTATGAAATTGTAATGATTAAGAATAGGAGTAGGATGAGAGAAACCCTGATTGATTGAAAGATGTATGTTTTAATTTATTTGATTCCCTAATATGTAAATACATATGTGCATGTGATTTCATGGGACGACTGATGTGTGCAATGAGTGTGTAGGATATTTTAGCCAAGAAACCTAACAAAGGAATGAAACTGATCCCTATGTGCCATTCATGGAAACCTTTTTGTTCATAACTTAATTGTATTGTGAGATGTATGAATGCATCTTTCTGTTATCAGTAAATGTTAATGTTTCATAACTGTGTTCTTATAGTGTCACTTGACACTCATGAATTGCATATGCATTTCTACATGCTAGTTAGGGTTAACTGTGTAACCTATGGACCTAAGTCAGAAAAAGTTAGTGACCTTTTTGCTAATTTGTTTTAATCAAGTTTAGTTACTCCTAGTCCAGATTAGTGCTTAATCTGCATTTTTGGAGTTGTTAGATGGACCTAATTATTCCTTACAATTTTTGGGTCCCAAATCAATTCCTAAGGCCTTAAATCATGAAATATTTATACCCAAGGGGTATGGGTATGGGTTGGGGGAATTTTCCAGCCCCCAAGCCCCTTTTGTTGACTTTTGAGGTCACTCAAAAAGTCTATTTTTGCCTTTGTCCGAAAATTGAAAGTTGTTACCATGAGTTGAATAACCTCAACTCCACTTGGAGGTTAACCTTAGTTTTGGTTGAGATAGAAACTTCTAGATTTTTAGGTGAGTGGGGGGAAGTTATTGCCTTTTTTAGTGGTTGAGTTTGGATCTTATTTAGAGGCCCTTTTTGGAGTAGTTTTGGTTATTACCCAATCTCTACTTTTAGAGAGAAGTCTTGGAAGATTGAAGGAAGGAAGGAAAAGCTCTTCTCAAATTGTTCATTTTACCATAACCTCTTTGTGAATGTAGGAGTTCTTCCTCTTCTTTGTTCATGTTGCTTATTTTGTTTCATGCTTGGTTCATGCTTATGCTATTGTGTTGTTTATTGGTATGCTTGGGAAGGATTGAAACCATGTTTCCTTGAATGCTTTTCTTTCATGTTTTTTTTGAATTTTGAAGTTTTCTTGTATGGGTGTTTCGGCATTACTCACCCTTGGATAGGGCAGAAGTGGCCAATTTCGGGAAAGGTATTCAATTGGACTCCAACAATGTAGAGTTTCTTCTCAAGATGAGAAGAGGGAGAGAGGGTAGGGTGTTATGGGCCCCTACCTGTCAGCACAAACCACGTATGAGTTTTGGCATGTAAGAATGGAAGAATGGAAGTTCTAGAGTTATAGCCCTGATTGGGCACCTATTTTGGTGTTGTGTCTGACATCTCTTGTTGGAAAAATCCACCTTTCCCTAGTTTTGATTCAATGTTGAATTCTGTTGTGAAAACCTAGTATGGATATGAATGTTTGATTTTGTCTCCTTGTTATGTTTGTTTGTGACCTGGTTAGATTTCGTTCCCTCCATGATCTTAGCAATGTATTGCAAAAAATGATATGGATCCCTTGATAAGGGTCATGAAGGAAATTTAATTGGATTTTTGTAATTTTGGGATTGGAATCCTATGTAAATTGTATTCAAAAACTTTGTTGTAATGGCGATGACACTGGGTTTTCTACCTGGTTCTTTCCCAGTGGAGCCTTTGAATCAGCTTGTCAATAAAATAGTTATTAAGTATTATTGCATCTCATGAGATTTTTGTATTTTCTTTTCAGTTTTGGGAATGAATATCAAAATGAGATAAATGATGAGGATAAACCTTGGCAAAGTTTAGCGCTTGTTTTATTGTAACTTCCTTAGCCACCTTTTTGTCATGCATGCCCAACTTCTTGGTAGATCTGTCATGTGCTTGGGAATGTGCCCCAAGTTGGGATAAGTGGAGTGCCACATGGAGTATGGGGTGGGGAGTAGAATGTTAGGGAGGTTAAGTTAGAATGTTAGATTTTATTTTTGTTTTGTTAAGTTAGAGGGTAGGTAGCATATGGGTATGTTTTAGGATGTTAGATATTATTTTTGTTTTATTAGTTTAGTATTAGTAAGTTAGTTGGTAGAGTAAGTAAAATTTAGTATTATTTTAATTTAATAAAATTTTGAAAAAATTATGATTAATGATTAGATGTTAGTTTTTGGTTATTACTTTATTTAAGTAGTAAAATTTGGTATATGTGTTAGCTTGATTTTAAATATTTTTATATTCTTATATTTTAAATGATTAGATTTATAAAGTTCTAGTTATGATTTGATAAATTTAGAATTTTTTTTATTAAATAGAGTTTTAAAATTTGATAGTTGTTTTGTTTAAGTCCTCTAAATTATATGTCTTCTATGAGATAATTGGGTATTTTTATTTTAGCATTAGAAAAGTTTAGTTAATGTAAAATTAGTTTTATTTGTTAAGAAAGTTAATTAATATGTTATTGAATATAAGTTATTTTAGTATAATTTAGCTTAAATTTTAGTTTATTGAATTTTAGTTATATTATTATTATTATTTTAGAATAGATCATAGATTTAAATATAATTAGTTTTTAGAATGAAATGTAAATATAGTTTAGATAATTATATTACAGGTTATAATAGTTAATTGTTCTTTGATTCTTGTGCTATGAAATAATTGGACTTATATTTCTTTTAGATCGTTATTCGAATAATCTAAATATATTGTTCATTAAATATTTTGCTTAAATGATGCTATAATGGTTAATGTTAAATAGGAATTTTCATTAGATGCAAATCATGTTATTCTCATAGATCTAATAGATTGGATGTCTATGTATGAGTTATTGAAAGGTAAATTAAAAATAATATAATGTTTCATATTAATGTAAAATGAAACAAATGTCGAAATCAATTTAATAATGAATGTGCAAATTTAACGATCTATTCATACTCATTGATTTTAAACTTAAAATGGAAATGTCAGGACATTGTTAGGAGATCTCGTATCTATTTTCATTAGACCTATACTTTAACGTGTGCAAATTAATTTACCAAACTTAGTGGTGTAGACACCTAAATCTGATTACACCGCTTCGGTAATCCTATTTAGCTATCTCTAAAGGCATCATTAATTAAATTTCTATTTAATTAATCCTTTTCCATCCCCTAGCTGATTAATTTAATTAATCATCTATAGTCCTAATTGATAAATCAAATAACCCATCATTTATCAATTAAATCCTATTCTCCTATCTATTTCCAAATCCCAAATTTATTAAAATCACTTTAATAAATAAAATCCTCAAATCTAATAGCCCCTAAAACTATCCTAAATCCTCCATCTAGCCTAATCCATCCCATCCACCCATACTAACCAAGCTTAGCCACTAACTCACCCACCCTCATTAATACCATCCACTTACCCATCTCTAACATCCCTAATCTAATCCTAACCCATCCTCTAATCATTTGCACAATCCTAAGCAAGCTTAAGACTTTCCTAAACCAAGCCAAAGTCTCCCCTTAAAGTATCCCAATCACCAAGCCATAAAAGTTCTTACAAAGCCATGAATGACTCTTACAAGTCCATTCATTGCTCTTACAAGCCATTATGAGGGTCTTTATGAGCTTTGAGCCTCCTTTTTTGACCCCTCAACCCCTCTTGCTCTAACCAATGACCCTTTGACATGTGTCACTCTTTGATTAGCTATAAGGAAGCACAATCCATGTGCTCTCCTCTCATTCAATCTAAACCTTCCATAAGCTTTCTCTCATCCTTACATCCTAGCCCTTGATCCCTTAAGCCCTTTGCCTATTTAAGGAATCCCCTCCCAAGCCATTTTAATCACAATCTTTAAGCTAAAGTTACCGTGTTAGTTTGAGAAGCCAAATCCATACTTTTACATATATCCACACCAAAAATCTCAAATCCACCTCCATTGAAGCATTTTGAAGCTTGAGCATACATCCCAAATCCATATCAAACGACACCTCTACAAATCAAGTGATCATCCTCATTGAGAGAGCCTATCCATGGATCATATTCTCATTTGAGGACCTCATTTTGTCTCATCTAAAGTTTATATTAGTTTTGTTAGTAAAAGCTTTGTTTTTTTAAATATATTAGTGTTTCTTGGTAACATATTAGTGTATACATTTTGGCATGCCTGGTGGGACCCCACAAGGGTCATTTTAATCTTCATTAATGCTAGTTTTACATGCTTTTTCATGTTTTGACTAACCATGCAAAACTAACATTAATGGCAATATCTTTTGTTTGTGTTACTTTTTGATTTTGCTTGTAGGGCCACATTGAACTCCTCAAGAACATGCACACAACCCTCTAAGAAGTTTTCACACAGTCAACTCTCAAAAAACCTAATGTTTTGCATCCTTGTAGTCACAAGAACACGAACCTGCGACCACGTGAATGCTCCATATTGCGATGGGATCACAAACCTGTGACCCCAGGAATTAGGGAGAATCTGCGAGAATGCAACTATTGACCAGTCAAACTTTGAAACCCATTCTCACATTTGACCTCTCAAACTTGCCAAAAAATTCCCCTGGGAGAATGAGGCTAAATTAACCCACGGGATCGCTCTGTGTCATTTATCTCGCGGCCTATTTTTTTTAAATTTTTTACCAGTTCTCTATTTCATGAGATCGCTATCTAAACCTACGGGATCACTATCTAAACCCACGAGAATGCTATCTAAACCCATGGGAATGCTGTCAAAACTTGCGAGATTGCTATCCCATTGCTTATCCTTGCATTCCATTCATGGGAACGCGTTCCATAAACTTGCAAGATCGCTTTCTTGTGGGATCGCATTGTGTTTTTTTAACCCGCAGCCTCATTTTTTGCATTTTTTTTATTAGTCCTGTGTCACATTCCCGTGACATTTTCCCATGTTTTCACACCTGCAAGATCGCTACTTAAACCCGCGGGTTTGCTATTTTAACTGCTTGGTTCAAATTTCTTACATTTTGTGGTGCATGTTTTTATTCTAACTTGTTTTCTACAGGTTTTATTATCATATCTTTATGCTCATTATCAAATCATAATGATAATCATATTTTCAAAAAAAAAAAAAAAAGTATAAATCAAATTTTAACTTTTAGTGATTCCATAGGATATGGACTATTCTAAGCATTTTTATGCATATCAAAAAGAACAAAAAAAATTGATTTTGTTTTTCCCATAGTTAAAGCTTTAATTTTTTAGATTTTTGGTGAGTAATCAAATTGGCTTTTATAGCTTTGCAGATTGGAGCATCCATGACACCACTAACCATGTTTCTTGTAGGTTCTCCTTACATGGTTTAATGCATATTGCTAAGATGAACTTGAATGTTTAAACACTTGTCTTTGAATGCATGTTGCTCAAATCAAATCTTGAATGCCATGGATTAAAACATAACATTTTCATTAGAATGCATTATCAACACAATCTTGGATGCTAAAGGTTAAAAAGAACGAATGCGATGAACATTTGATTTTGGGTATTAAAGAACATTGCAAATCAACACACTTTAACTTTGGTACTTAAAATAAACTTCATTTAATCTTGAATTCTCTAAAGTGAAAATGTTCTTATTCCCTCCTTTTTAAAAGCTTTCATGTGCGCAATTTACTTATGTTGACGATCTCTCGATTTCCATTATGTTGACGATGCTATCAAGTTGGAATTGAACATCTATATCTTAATCACTTGTGTTTTCAATAGATCAAACAATCTAAGAATCAGTTGGTGAAATAACTCTGCTTTTTAGCCCAAGGTCATCTGAATCTTCTCTCCCCTTTTCGCCTTTGCGGGCCATCTTGGGTGCATAAGACTAGGATCCAAAACCTTGTTTTTTAGTTTTAGGAGGCCTGCTTGGGGATTTCATCACCCCTTGGAACGACCTCAACTCTAGCATTCTGATAAAGATTCAGAGGTGAATCCGAAGACACCTCTCTTGGGATCAAAATTCTATCACTCAGGCTAAGCCTCAAGGAACTTTATACCCTTGAGAATTGAAAGTGGAGAAGTGGGTTACTGCTCCTCTCGGTTGTGTGACATCTTTTTGGTTTCATCTACAGATTTGGGCCTCACGTACCTTGTGTATATCGAGGACTCCCTAGCTAAACCAAATTTCATCCTTGTAGAAAGCTTCCTAGGATGTTGGTGTGTTTGACGTGCTTGCTCCAAACTTTTGTCTGCTTGTTTGTTCATAGCTTTTGAATGAATGTTTGCCAACTTTGGTCAAAATCCCAGAAAAGAAAAAATCTCCCAGCTCAAGGCATACTTAACGTAGTTACTGCCTCATCAAAAAATCATCCAAGCTCCCCTGCCGCAATCGAATCTAACTAGTTCTTTGCTTTAGAAAAATCCCAAATCCAAAGTCCATCCAAATTATCCCCCCAGCCAGTTAGCAACCCAATCCAAAATCACCCAAGCCTTTAAGGAATTGTTGTTACTCTACCAGAGTTTTCTATCCAATCAATCTATCCAAATCCCTCAATCTCCCCAAGGTTATCCCTTTGACAGAACTTTGTCTACGGTAATCTAGCCTTGTCACTTGTCATCCCTCATCACCTTAAACTAAAGGTTGGGATCCACAAGTGGTCAATCTCATGCCATGACCATAGGATCATTTGTCTATCCTCAAGTTGACACCAAAAGTCACCAATCCTGCATATAGGAAAGAAAAACTCTCACTTTTTGATAGCATACCGTTGAATTCTTCCATCCATAGGAAAGCCAAAAATCTCCAGCCAATCCTCCTTAGGTCTATCATGCAGCTTTGACTCTCCCTAGGAAATCTTTCATCAGTCAATCCAAAATCTGCACTTAATCCAAATCCAACCATGAGCTTACATGTTCATCCATATGCTAGACCCCATCCCCATCCAACTCATCATCAAAACATGAAATCCCAACCCTATCATGATGAGTTTGGTTGCATTGTCCTTTCTCCTACTCCATCCTATTCCAATGATGATGATGATCTTGTCAACTATGATAGATATATTGAAAGCCTTAGAGATATTACCCCCAACATCCCCCAAAATCCAAACATTCCTCCAAACTGCTCCATCCCTCCTCCAAACATACCCACTAGTACTCCTTACCATGCCTTTGACAAGGGAAATCCATTATTATCCTCATCCTTACCTCATTCCTATATTGTGCCCACATGTTCCTCTTATACATCAGGCATACCTCCATCTTCCTCTACCTTCATTTCTGAACCTCCACCATTCCAGAACAATTCTAGTAGCTACATCCCTAGTCCAAATCCACCATCCCAATATCTTCAAAACCCCTTTCCAAATCCTCCAACCAGTCCTAGCCATACAACACATCACCCCAATCCCCTTACTCCTCCTAGTCCAACACACTCATCTCCAAGGAATTTTATAAGGAATCCCAAAGCAACTCCATCTCCCACCCCTATCACTCCTCTTACCTCATCCTATCGCTACCATCCCTATTGCATCCACCCCACTTATCAAACCCCTTCCATCTCCTACCTCCCATCCATCGAATCCCTCCAAATCCCATCCATATATCCTCCTCCTAGCATTGCCCAAATCCC
This sequence comes from Cupressus sempervirens, assembly GCA_028749045.1. Taxonomy (NCBI): domain Eukaryota; kingdom Viridiplantae; phylum Streptophyta; class Pinopsida; order Cupressales; family Cupressaceae; genus Cupressus; species Cupressus sempervirens. Next base: position 464,315,462 of record CM053793.1, read on the forward strand.
ATATCATGAACATAATGAGTCTCTCCCCCATCAGCTCATCCCCATTGAAGAAACTCCTATCCATCCATCTACCTCACTTAAAAAGACCATCCATACTTCTCCTATCATACCATCCACTCCCACCCATTCCTATCAAGATCTTGTCCAAAAGCATGTTGAAATATCCCCCGACACAACAAAAGATCCTGCCATCCCACTTATTCCCCTACATGATCCACTTTTACCATCTCCTCCATCTTTGAATCCTACCATCTTACCTACTCCATCTCAAGATCCATTTCCATCAACCCATCCAACTCAAGATCCTATCCTTCCATCCCCTCTGCTCCATGATCATACATCTCCCATAATCCATGATGATAGATCCATCGAAGAAGAACTAACTATCATATATGAAGCTTTGACTCCTTCAGCTAGTAATGGACTCACATCTTGTGTTCTAAATAATGAACATCATATTAAAGAAAGAAATAAAAATGTATATCTAGATGTTGGTATCCTCGCTATTCCTACATGGTCGCAAGTCCTTCCATCTCCACCCCAAAGTTCCCATCCATCTTATTCCACATCTATTTTGGGCCCTTATCCTACTTCTCTCCAACCCTCCATTTTGGGTCCATTTATCCCTTATCTAAATCCCCCACCCTTTCCATCCATTTTGGGTCCTTACATACCTAATATGAATCCTTTGTCCCCTCCCTCCATTTTGGGACCTACACCTTCCCCATTTCCATCTATTTTAGGTCCATATCCTTCATTCCCTCCATCCATTTTGGGCAATTATATCCATCCATATCCTATGTTCCAATCTATCCCTCCATCCCCTCGAATTCACCAGGTAGATCATCAAAGGCACTCACCCTTGAATCCATTCCAACCTTTAAACCCTATCACTCCATCCATTATCCCTCCCTCTCATCCATGCTCTTGTTCCCATACCATGGCTAATAAAATCATATTGGATGCCAAAATAAAAAATCATAAATCCAAAAATCCACAAGAATCCAAGTCTTGACATGTCCCTTCTAAAATACATGTTCAAGAAGAGAAATATTTGATCCAAATCAAAGAAAAAGTCAAGAGGCCACAAAGGCCCATGCTGAAAATGTCAAAACTCATGTGGATACCCAAGATTCTCATAAAAGAAATGCATCTCAAAGGACAATCTCAATTGGCATCCATTCATGCTACTCAAAAAGCCTCACCCATTCATCCTTTATCCAAACATCTTTCATCCCCCCAATCCACTCTTAGTCCATATGCTTCTTATCCTAAATTTCCCATCCTCCATCTTCCAACTCTTCTTTTAGTCCTTATCTTTCTCTTCCTCCATTTTCTCCTCAATCTCGCTCAATACCATCTTTCCCACTACTTTATCACCTCTCAAGGTGTGTGCCAATGATGATCTTTCCATTTTCCTCATCCATTTACATGCCTATCTTATGTCTTCCCATCCATTATCTATCAAACTCCCACCCACCATTCCACTTGTTCAATCCAATCCTTTTCCATCCATCCTACCAACATCTATGAGTAAAAATGCATCAAAAAAGTCAAAAGAGTAAAAACAAAAAAATCATCCATTGGTGAAAACTTGGCAATTCAAGCTCCATGGATAAGTAGCATGATGAAAATTTGGAAAAAAAGCGTCATGCATAATCCCTCCATCCAAATGCTCTACACACTTGGGGGCATGTTTCATCACCCATCATACCCATCTCATCCCACCATACCAACCGTGTCCTATCCATTTCACCCACCATCCTCCTTTGGATCTTGATAGAAATAAAGCCTACCACTAGATACATTCTTTTGGTCATCCCTTTGACATCCATTTTCCATCAAAGTTTGTATCCACCTATCCTTTATCTACCCATTCTTTCATCCATCCAATCCCTCCATTGGCCTCATCCACCCATCCTCCTTATCCTCTACCTCATTCACCTTTCCCATCCTAGCTTCCATCTATATCCCTCATCCTCTTGTTGAAAAATATTCAATCCTACTACATACCTCACAAAAAATCCTCTTGAATAGCATATTATAAGTGGGGGCACTATATTCCTTGGAGACCGTGTCATGTCCATCTTTCCATCAATCCTTATCTTTTTGCATTCCTCTACCCAACTCCCTCTATCCATTGTTCCCTTTTTCATCTATCCTTGCATCTCCCAACATTATCTCCATCTTTCCATCAGTTGGTACATCCCTTGTCATTGGTGTCTAGCCCTCAGCTATCCCTCATCCTGAGCTTCCATTCGCTATCCTCTCATCCTAAGCTTTTTATCCGCTATCTCCTCATCTTGAGCTTTTTACTCCCGCTATCTTAAGCTTTTCACAAACCATCTTCTCCTTTTTAGCTTTTCATCCCCTCTATCTCCTTATCCCATGCTTTTCTGCTACCTCCCCATCTCAAGCTTTTCATCCACTATCTTCTCATCCCAAACCTTTCATCCACTATCTCTTCATCTTTATCTTTCCTGTTGATATCCTATCATGTTGAGCTTTTTGTCCGATAATCCCTTGTACATCCTTGGATCTATCAGCTATATTTTCCTTGCGCATTAGTCCTTATCTTGGTCTCATTGTATACCTCTCATTTCTTTGCATCAGTTCTTGCTTGATCACAAATTGCAGTTCTCTTGGTTAGGTGCTTTAGTGAATCCTCGTACAAGATCCCTTGTCATCAAAATGTTTTCTTAAAGATTTCTGCTTGCCTAGCTCATCCTAGTCCTTGATATTATCGATAGATCCTTATAGGATGCATCCTTCCTCTCATCTAATCTTGGTCCATCAGTATCTAGTCATATCGATCTCTTTGGAAAAAGGTTAACTTTTTTATGGATTTACATTTTCTTTCGATTTATTTTCTTTTTGGGATTTCAAGCATGATTCTTAAAGTATCTCTTCCAAGTGATTTGGGTTGATCCCTCCTCAAGGTTGCCACAATCATTTCTATCATGGTGTACGATGAATGGGGCAACTCAAGAGCAAGGTCTTGATCAGGTCTTTCATCTTTTCTTTTTTGCTTGTGGGTTCCCTAGTATCGTTCCCACTCTGACTCTTCCCAAATTTATGTGTGATGCTGGGGTAATCCTTGCATGTTTGTTTCACATCAGTCCTATGTAATATTGGTACAAAGGCCTTGATGTTCTGGGTAACCTTGGCATATACCCAATATTTCTATATCAAAATAAATGCTCAATTACATGGTGGTGCTTCCCTTTGGAACACCCCCACGCTCAAGCTTCACACTTCCATCCTATAAATGCCTCATATCCTATCCAAACATCCCATCCTATCTAAACATCCCATCCTTATCCAAGCTTCCCATTTCACCCAAGAAATCCCACCCTATCCAATAATCCTATCCTATCCAAGCATCACATCCAATCAATCCTGCCATCATGATCCATCCAATCTCTCAAATCCCATCATATCCAATCTTGCATCAATCATAATCATAGCTTTTGCATCAATCATAATCGTACCTTCTGCATCAATCATAATCTTAATCATCATTGATCATAATCCTAGAATCATACTCTCCCCAACCCTACCCTCCCATTCTTAGCCCTTGGTTATCCTTGAGCACATGGTTTTCCTTTGTCTCATTCTCCCCTAGTGAGAGTTCGAGCTCTCTCCCCTCCTCTCTTAGCCACTCTCCTTCCTCCCGCTCGTCCTTGCTTCTTGTGCTTTTCAAGAAGCTGTCAAGCCTTGCCTTCTCTCCCTGCCACCTTCTTGAATAGGCATCTCTAACTCTAGTCTCTCCTCTTCTTATTTGAGACTAGGGAAACCTTGTTGCTAAAACATCTTCCTCATGTCATCTTCGTTCAAACTTCTTTGAAATAGTGTTGTCTCAACACTATGTCAAAGAGGGGCAAAATGTAGACACTTAAATCTGATTACACCACTTCGGTAATCCTATTTAGCTATCTCTAAAGGCATCATTAGTTAAATTCCTATTTAATTAATCCTTTTCCATCCCCTAGCTGATTAATTTAATTAATCATCTATAGTCCTAATTGATAAATCAAATACTCCATCATTTATTAATTAAATCCTATTCTCCTATCTATTTCCAAATCCCAAATTTATTAAAATCACTTTAATAAATAAAACCCTCAAATCTAATAGCCTCTAAAACTATCCTAAATCCTCCATCTAGCCTAATCCACCCCATCCACCCATACTAACCAAGCTTAGCCACTAACTCACCCACCCTCATTAATACCATCCACTTGCCCATCTCTAATATCCCTAATCTAATCCTAACCCAAGCCTAACCCATCCCCTAATCATTTGCACAATCCTAAGCAAACTTAAGACTTTCCTAAACCAAGCCAAAGTCTCCCCTCAAAGTATCCCAACCACCAAGCCATAAAAGCTCTTACAAAGCCATGAATGACTCTTACAAGCCCATTCATTATTCTTACAAGCCATTATGAGGGTCTTTATGAGATTTGAGCCTCCTTTGTTGACCCCTCAACCCCTCTTGCTCTAACCAATGACCCTATGACATGTGTCACTCCTTGATTGGTTGTAAGGAAGCACAATCTATGTGCTCTCCTCTCATTCAATCTAAATCTTCCATACACTTTCTCCCATCCTTGCATCCTAACCCTTGATCCCTTAAGCCATTTGCCTATTTAAGGAATCCCCTCTCAAGACATTTTAATTACAATCTTTAAGCTAAAGTTACCATGTCAGTTTGAGAAGCCAAATCCATACTTTTACATATACCCACACCAAAAATCCCAAATCCACCTCCATTGAAGCATTTTGAAGCTTGAGCATACGTCCCAAATCCATATCAAAGGATACCTCTACAAATCAAGTGATCATCCTCATTTAGAGAGCCTATCCATGGCTCATATTCTCATTTGAGGACCTCACTTTGTCTCATCTAAAGTTTATATTAGTTTTGTCAGTAAATGCTTTGTTTTTAAAAATAGATTAGTGTTTCTTGCTAACATATTAGTGTATACAAGTGGTGTTATTTATCTTTTAAAAAAAATCGTGTGTTTTTGCCCTCGTATTTTGGGCATGACATTTTGGTATCAGAGCCCATGTTTCAACACTAGGAACCTAAAACCATTATGCTTCTGAAACTTAAAACTAAACATTAAATTGTGTAGGATGCCTCCTATTACTCAAAGCAACCGATGAGGTAGAGGTCATAGGGCGAGAGGTGTTAGAGTAGGACAAGAGGATGGACCACCTCCACCACCTCCACCACCACCAAACCTAAACCAGGACATGTTGGATACCCTTTAGACATTGATTGGTGTAGTTCAGCAGAGGGTAGTACCTATAGTTCAGCCAGGTCAGCAGATTCCAGTAGTGGAAGCAGAGGGACCCAGAGGAGGCAGGCCCAGAGGCAAAGAGAGGACTACGAGTCCCCCACCAAGATAGTTAGAGGGGTAGGGTGAGCATGAGGGTGAGTCAATACATCAGAGAGGAACCCCACTTGATAGACCTCCTAGGCATATAGGAGATGATATCAGGGAATTTATTCGACTCGAGCCACCATTATTTACTATTTCCAATCAAATCAAACTATTAAACTAAAACTTTACTTTATTTTCTATTGTGTATTTTCAAATCAAACACAAACTATGAAACTATATTGTTTTTCTTATACTGTCTATACTTTGGGATTTTGGTGTTGATTAGATGTCGACCAATCTAGGATGTACACCAAAGGTTTTGTGAGATTTCTTTGATACCATTTATGTGGCTGGATGTTATGATGTGTTTGTTGATTTACTACGAAATAATAATCTCTTTGTATCTTTACCCAGGAGTCCTAAGGGACTGCACATTTAATTTGTTTAAGTTCCAAGTATAATGTCTCAAGATCATAAAGAAATAACAGATACATAATAATAAATAATGAATAATAGCAAGAAACCAAATTATTAATTATTTCTAATTTGCATAGTAAATTATGTTTTCTATTCATCATGTCTTCATCGTGTCTGTTGAAAGGTTATTTGAATGATTCTCTGTGACGAGTGGTTGCAATATTGTGATGCATGAATAAATCTTCTAAGTGCGTAAAGATAGAAACATCTTAGAATCTTTGTCCATTAATTTTGCAAATTTGATATTAGACCATAGAGGGTTTTGGAGGTTTAAAAAAGAAAAGAAAAAGAAAAAGAAAAATTAGAAATTAGAAGTTTGATTGGTTAATTGTATTTCCCCTATCAAACTAAATTGCAATATTAAATTAAATAAATATTATCACATTCTAAATTTATTCTAAAACTTTAATCTTCAAATTCCATTTTTTTTATTTAATTAATTTCTCAATCAATTACATATAATTAAATATTAAAATGTCATAATAATTTTCCATTAAATTAAATGATCAATTTAATCTTTTAATTAGACTTAATTAATAGAAATTCATCAAAGACTCATAAAACAACATATGCACAAAATACTCATGGGTTTTAAAAAGGGTAGACAGTCTGTTACGAGTCCTCCTTGTAGGACAAGTATTTTAGGCTATGGCTAGGATTGGACTTGATCATTATCTTCCCATTCTCACCATTTAAGTATTTGTAATAGGGCATGCTCATCCTGGCAATTCAAGGAAGTTGATGCCCAATTCCTACATCCTGCATAAAAGACGAGCATGTACATGTATATAATATATCTAAACTAAACAGACAATAGCGGGGAGTGGTTCATCATGTAGATCTCAACTAGTCTCGACTAGCAGGTGACTACGACTCCCTCCCTTAACCACATCAAACACGTTAGGCACAAAAGAAATAACCTAAAGTTTGACTAAGTTTGATAGCATATTTTTTTTTTAAGAAAGTATAACATACACATCAAACACAAAGTAGCGGAAGCAATAACATACATAACAGGTTGCATTCCTTAAAGATCCCATGACGTTGAATCACATTTAAATCTAATCTAAAAATAAGTCCATCATCTAATACATCCATAAGAAAGAATAATGAAAATTCCAATGTCCATAAAATATACAATTGTTCTGAATGCCTCTTGGCAAATTAATAAAAAATGCTCATTCATCCACTATACATGTCATAGGGTATGAAAGGCTTACAAGAATATACATAAGCAAGATAAATATACATCATCCTCTTTGGATCAATGATACACATGCAATAAAATAAATGAAACCATCCATCATACATAATAAATCCATACATCTAGAGATATACATCCATCATAAAATGATACAACATCCAACATATAATATAACCATCTATCACAATGATCCATGAACAGAATGAAGGTATATGCCAAAAAGAATCCTCTAGCCACGATGTCTCGGATGGATCTCAATGGTAAGAGTAAAAAGCACTACCACCCGACCATGTGGAACCTAAATGGTCCACTCCCACCGCGCTGAGGAGATAGTCTCAAGTCCCAAATAGGATAACAAAACATATAACATAAATACTCTCTAAGTCTAGGAAATTCTATAAGTATGCTAACTCAAAGGTTCCTAAAATAGATTGACATCTAAACCTAGAGGCACCACAAAGACACGTAGGTATCTACTATGTAAGCGAGAAAGTGTCATCGCACAAATCATGTTCGGAGTTACCTGAGCAGTCCCTTAGGACTCTTGGGTCCCTAGTGATCCCTGCGGCCACTAGTATCCTCTCGCACTAACAAGGCATACTACGGAATGCAAGGTCATAACCAAGCGTTCTCTCTACTCCCATCCTAGTCTATAATAGCACTCATGGCATGGGCGAGAACATACAATTATCTCTTATTGGGGTAACCCATTGTAAGTTGTTTAATAAGTGATAACTTTACATTTAATACTAACTTAAATGAACCTAATAAGAGATAATTGTATGTTCTTGCCCATGCCATGAGTGCTATTACAGACTAGGATGGGAGTAGAGGGAATGCTTGGTTATGACCTTGCATTCCGTAGTATGCCTTGTCAGTGCGAGAGGATACTAGTGGCCACAGGGATCACTAGGGACCCGGGAGTCCTAAGGTATGTGGTATCAAAGAAATCTCACAAAACCTCTGGTGTGCATCCTAGACTGGTCGACATCTAATCAACACCAAAATCCCAAAGTATAGACAGTATAAGAAAAACAATATAGTTTCATAGTTTGCGTTTGATTTGAAAATACACAATAGAGTAAAAAGTAAAGTTTCAGTTTGCATTTCAATGAACATTCTTAAATGTATAAGATCCTCAGTATTACCCTTTTAATACACCCGTATATTTGGTTAAATCATTAAGATTATAATTAATGATCCCTCAATGAATTCATTCTAATTTTACAAAAAAAAATTGTATTACAATAATTAAGTAAAACTTATAACTTAAACAAATTTTATTACTAATTAATTCTAATTAAATCATATTTAATTATATTAATCAATATATAGATAATATTCATATCAATTCTAAATTTATGATTATAAAGTACTTTAATAATAATTTAATTTAAGACTTAAATTAAATATTATCATAATTAAAAAACAATTAATCGATTAATAATATTAATTTGTTTAAACATAATTTAAATCATTATTAATAACTATTATTATGTATCATCTCACAAAACAAAGAGATTATTATTTGGTCGACATCTAATCAACACCAAAATCCCAAAGTGTAGACAGCATAAGCAAAACAATATAGTTTCATAGTTTGCGTTTGATTTGAAAATACACAATAGAGTAAAAAGTAAAGTTTCAGTTTGCATTTCAATGAACATTTTTAAATGTATAAGATCCTCAGTATTACCCTTTTAATACACCCGTATATTTGTTTGAATGAAAAATTACGGTCATTACCCCCATAATACTTGAAATCAATATTTCTAAAATTAAATAAGGGTAAATGTTTGAATTACTTAAATCATTAAGATTATAATTAATGATCCCTCAATGAATTAATTCTAATTTTACAAAAAAAATCTGTATTACAATAATTAAGTAAAACTTATAACTTAAACAACTTTTATTACTAATTAATTCTAATTAAATCATATTTAATTTAATTAATTAATATATAGATAATATTCATATCAATTCTAAATTTATGATTATAAAGTACTTTAATAATAATTTAATTTAAGACTTAAATTAAATATTATCATAATTAAAAAACAATTAATCGATTAATAATATTAATTTGTTTAAACATAATTTAAATCATTATTAATAACTATTATTATGTATCTGTTATTTCTTTATGATCTTGAGACATTGTACTTGGAACTTAAACTAATTAATTTAAAATTATTAAATGTGACTCAACGTAAAGGAACCCTTTATGAATTGAAACTATATCTGTAATTGATTATGTGTATTTGATGTGTATGTTCATGTTGTTTTCGCATTAATGTTATCTTGATGTTGTTTAAACTTTTAAAAATAAAAATAAACCCATATCCATTGACATCCAACATAACCATAACCATATAACCATATAACCATTAAAATAAAACAATATAACCATTGACATTCAACATATAATATAACCATCTATCACAATGATCCATGAACAGAATGAAGGTATATGCCAACAAGAAAACTCCAGCCACGGTGTCTCGGATGGATCTCAATGGTAACAGTAAAAATCACTACCACCCGACCACGTGGAACCTACATGGTCCACTCCCATCATGCTGAGGAGATAGTCTCAAGTCACAAATAGGATAACAAAACATATAACATAAATACTCTCTAAGTCTAGGAAATCCTATAAGTATGCTAACTCAAAGGTTCCTAAAATAGATTGACATCTAAACCCAGAGGCACCACAAAGACACGTAGGTATATACTATGTAAGTGGGAAAGTGTCATCACACAAATCACGTTCGAAGTTACCCGAGCAGTCCCTTAGGACTCCCGAGTCCCTAGTGATCCCTGTGGCCACTAGTATCCTCTTGCATTGACAAGGCATACTACGAAATGCAAGGTCATAACCAAGCGTTCTCTCCACTCCCATCCTAGTCTATAATAGCACTCATGGCATGGGCAAGAACATACAATTATCTCTTATTAGGTTCATTTAAGTTAGTATTAAGTGTAAAGTTATCACTTATTAAACAACTTACAATGGGTTACCCCCAGGACCACTTAGGATCCCCGGCCCCCATTGCAAGCCACTTCCTAACACTGCATAAAGATAACCTACCCTAAGCTCATGAAATCAGAAATCACATAATCATAGCAAAATCACCTCAATCCTATACAAGTGACTGGAAAGTATCATAAAGATAATCATAGTAATCACATCAGTTCTCTACGAGCAATTGGAAAGCAACAAAATAAATTAAAATATCCATCGGTTCTCAACAAGCAACCAGAAGTAATCCACCAATACTGATCAATGACTCATAATAGTTATTTAGGTATCTCATAGCATACATTCCACTATTTCACCAAGACACTGAAAGCATAATAATCAACAAAACAAATATACTCATCATAAACATACCATCACATACATGGTTGAGCAATAATGATTAAGATCGAGTCAACATGATACCACACTAACAAAACCCCCAAGCCTCTGGTAGATGTCCTATAACTTGGTCAACAATCTATTATATAGGTTTATTAGACTTCTTTTTAGATGATGTATATATGTTATCATGTATTCTAATGTATTGTATCTATTCTCACATACCCTGCGACATGTGCAGTGGATGTTGTTAATTGGATGTACTTTCATTGTATTGTTTTTACTTATGCATTTGCTTATGCGATTATGTATCTGTTATTTCTTTATGATCTTGAGACATTGTACTTGGAACTTAAACTAATTAATTTAAAATTATTAAATGTGACTCAACGTAAAGGAACCCTTGAGGAATTGAAACTATATCTGTAATTGATTATGTGTATTTGATGTGTATGTTCATGTTGCTTCCGCATTAATGTTATCTTGATGTTGTTTTAAAAAAAAAAATTTTAAAATAGTTCAATAAACTTTGTAACATATTAGGTTTATTTACTAGCTCCACTAAGGGGATAGTAGCAAAGGCATGGTTACAGAGCCTACAGTGGTGCTTTGGATTACATCCTTATGGGAGTAATCTAAAGGCTCGTCTAGCAGCCCATCAGCTAAGAGGAGATGCCTCCAATTGGTGGTATCAAGAGGAGACTATAGGAGGAGTGAGGATGGAAACCCTCACATGGGAGTCATTCTTGGAGAGATTATGAGAGAGGTACCTATCAGAGCACTTCACACAGAAGCAGATAGAGGAGTTTCATTCTCTATATCAGAGGGGTCTTACAGTAGCTCAGTAAAAGAGCAGGTTTCTTGAGCTTCTTCCTTATGTGGAATACATGAAGGACAAGAAACTGTGAGTGCATCACTTTATCGTGGGTCTGAATTTCTCACTTTAGGGTTTCATTTGGATGGCCTTCCCTACCACCTTTAGGCAGGTAGTGGAGATAGCACTAGTTGCTGAGGATACTCGAGGTAGATAGGAGTCACATGATCAATCTTAGAACCAAAACTCTACCCGGCAAAAATCCCCTTGGAAAGGGAATTATAACTATACACCAGGGTCCTCTAAGGGCCAACAGTCTCAATAGCAGTAGTAGTAGGAACCCTCACAGGGTTATCAGGGCTCCAAGCCCAAGTAGTGGTAGTCACAGTAGGATCAAAAAGTACATGCCCCACAACCACAGTTAGAGAAGTCTCAGCAATCTTCCAGGGGTGGGTACAGTGGATCTAGCAGGTCAGGAGGCCCACAACAGTCTGTATCATAGGATGTATGATCTTATACCCAAGGACCATGCTACACTTGTGGTGGCATGGGTCATATAGCTAGAGAGTGTCTGCAGGGACAATCATCCAGTGGTCAGAGAGGGGCTTTTTCAGAGCCAACAGTTGGAGACATGGGCAGGTCCCATAGAGTTTTTGTAGTGGTTGATAACCACTAAGCTGAGCATCAGGCTACAGTTATTGAGGCTATAGGTAGAGTTAGACAGGTAGCTAGTGCTAGAGCCTATCTATATTATTTCCTAACAGACCCTAGCCCCTCGAGGTCAAGAGCTTGATCAGGTTAGGGTCCAGTGGGATTGTTATGATGAGGTCACAACTTCATGGGAGGATGTAGCATGGATGCGATCTTAGTACCCTTATCTTTTTTATGAACTCCAAGAGGAAGTTCATGCCTAGTGGGGGAGGATGTGAGGCCTCACCCCAACACATCGTAGCATAGTGATACATTATTATTATTTTGATACTCATGACTCGAGATGTCGAGACATTATCAGATACTTGAACATATTATATTATTTCATGTTGTGTGATGTTTACTTTCATATATTTGAGTTCATCATTTAATGTTTTATGAACATGTATGTTGGTGAAGTAAGTAAATGCAGGATTAACACTTTGATTATGAAATTGTAATGATTAAGAATAGGAGTAGGACGAGAGAAACCCTGATTGATTGAAAGTTGTATGTTTTAATTTATGTGATTCCCTGATACGTATATACATATGTGCATGTGATTTTATGGGACTACTGATGTGTGTAATGAGTGTATAGGATATTTTAGTCGAAGAACTTGATAGAGGAACGAAACTGATCCCTATGTGCCATTCATGGAAACCTTGTTGTTCGTAACTTAATTGTATTGTGAGATGTATAAATGTAACTTTTTATGATTAGTAAATGTTAATGTTTCGTAACTGTGTTCTTACAGTGTCACTTGACACTAGTGAATTGCATATGCATTTCTGCATGCTAGTTAGGGTTAACTATGTAACCTATGGACCTAAGTCAAACTAAGTTAGTGACCTTTTTGCTAAATTTTTTTAACCAAGTTTAGTTACTCCTAATCTGAATTAATGCTTAATCTTCATTTTTGGAGTTGTTAGATGGTCCTAATTATTCCTTGCAATTATTGGGTCCCAAATCAATTTCTAATGCCTTAAATCATGAAATCTTTATACCCAAGGGGTATGGGTATGGGTTGGGGGCATTTTCCACCCCCCAAGCACCTTTTTTTGACTTTTGAGGTCACTCAAAAAGTCTATTTTTTCCTTTGTCCGAAAATTGAAAGTTGTTACCCTAAGTTGAATAACCTCAACTCCACTTGGAGGTTAACCTTAGCTTTGGTTGAGTTAGAAACTTCTAAATTTTTAGATGAGTGGAGGGAATTTATTTCCCTTTTTGGTGGTTGAGTTTGGATCTTATTTAGAGGCCCTTTTTTGAGTAGTTTTGGTTGTTACCTAATCTCTTCTTTTAGAGAGAAGTCTTGGAAGATTGAAGGAAAGAAGGAAAAGCTCTTCTCAAATTGTTCATTTTACCATAACCTCTTTGTGAAGGTAGGAGTTCTTCATCTCCTTTGTTCATGTTTCTTATTTTGTTTCATGCTTGGTTCATGCTTATGCTATTGTGTTGTTTATTGGTATGCTTGTATGTATGTTGGGTATGCTTGGGAAGGATTGAAACCATGTTTTCTTGAATGTTTTTCTTTCATGATTTTGTTTCAATTTTGAAGTTTTCTTGTATGGGTGTTTTCGCATTACTCACCCTTGGATAGGGCAGAAGTGGCCAATTTGGGGAAATTTATTCAGTTGGACTCCAACAGTGTAGAGTCTCTTCTCAAGACGAGAAGAGGGGGAGAGGGTAGGGTGTTATGGGCCCCTACCTATCAGCACAAACTACGTATGAGATTTGGCATGTAAGAATGGAAGAATGGAAGTTCTTGAGTTATAGTTCTGATTGGGCACCTATTTTGGTGTTGTGTCTAACATCTCCTATTGGAAAAATCCACCTTTCCCTAGTTTTGATTCAATGTTGAATTCTATTGTGAAAACCTAGTATGGATATGAATGTTTGATTTAGCCTCCTTGTTATGTTTTTTTGTCACTTGATTAGATTTTGTTCCTTCCACGATCTTAGCAATGTATTGCAAAAAATGATATGGATCCCTTGATAAGGGTCATGAAGGAAATTTAATTGGATTGTTGTAATTTCGGGATTGAAATCCTATGTAAATTGTATTTAAAAACTTTGTTGTAATGGAAACGAGGCCAGGTTTTCTTCCTAGTTCTTTCTCGACAAAGCGTTTGAATTAGGTTTTCTATAAAATAGTGATTGAGTGCTATTGCATCTCATGAGATTTTTGTATTTTCTTTTCAATTTTAGGAATGAATATCAAAATGAGATAAATGATGAGGATAAACCTTGGCAAAGTTTAGCGCTTGTTTTATTGTAACTTCCTTAGCCACCTTTTTGTCATGCGTGTCCAACTTCTTGGTAGGTCTATCATGCACTTGGGAATGCGCTTGAAGTTGGGGTAGGTGTAGTGCCACGTGGAGTATGGGGTGGGGAGTAGAATGTTAGGGAGGTTAAGTTAGAATGTTAGATTTTATTTTTGTTTTGTTAAGTTAAAGGGTAGGTAGCATATGGGTATGTTTAAGGATGTTAGATATTATTTATGTTTTATTAGTTTAGTATTAGTAAGTTAGTTGGTAGAGTAAGTAAAATTTAGTATTATTTTATTTTAATAAATTTTTTTAAAAATTATGATTAATGATTAGATTTTAGTTTTTGGTTATTACTTTATTTAAGTAGTAAAATTTGGTATATGTGTTAGCTTGATTTTAAATATTTTTATATTAGTATATTTTAAATGATTAGATTTATAAAGTTCTAGTTATGATTTGATAAATTTAGAATTTTTTTTATTAAATAGAGTTTTAAAATTTGATAGTTGTTTTGTTTAAGTCCTCTAAATTATATGTCTTCTATGAGATAATTGGGTATTTTTATTTTAGCTTTAGAAAATTTTAGTTAATGTAAAATTAGTTTTATTTGTTAAGAAGGTTAATTAATATGTTATTGAATATAAGTTATTTTAGTATAATTTAGCTTAGATTTTAGTTTATTGAATTTTAGTTATATTATTATTATTATTTTAGAATAGATCATAGATTTAAATATAATTAGTTTTTAGAATGAAATGTAAATATAGTTTAGATAATTATATTACAGGTTATAATAGTTAATTGTTCTTTGATTCTTGTGCTATGAAATAATTGGACTTATATTTCTTTTAGATCATTATTCAAATAATCTAATTATATTGTTCATTAAATATTTTGCTTAAATGATGCTATAATGGTTAATGTTAAATAGGAATTTTCATTAGATGCAAATCGTGTTATTCTCATAGATCTAATAGATTGTTGGTCTATGTATGAGTTATTGAAAGGTAAATTAAAAATAATATAATGTTTGATATTAATGTAAAATGAAACAAATGTTGAAATCAATTTAATAATGAATGTGAAAATTTAACGATCTATTCATACTCATTGATTTTAAACTTAAAATAGAAATGTTAGGACATTGTTAGGAGATCTCATATCTGTTTTTATTAGACCTATACTTTAACGGGTGAAAATTAACTTATCAAACTTAGTGGTGTTATTTATCTTTAAAATAAAAATTAATGTGTTTTTGCCCTCGTATTTTGGGCATGACATTTCCTTACTTTGTCCTTGGAATCCATTAATTATGGGCCCACTAAGACACATGCCCAGTGCTTGAATTATTGATTTGGTTATTCTTCATGTATCTTTGAAAAGAGAGAAGGTGATATGTATTTATCTACTTTTGATCAATGGCTTCCATAAAGTAAATATATTTTATAATATTCAGAAACTCCAACCAACTTGAGCATTGCATCTAGACAACTTATTCTAATGCATTACATTTTGTGGCCTACTGTTGAGTATGGTCTCACCATCTCCACATGTTGAATGCTTGCACTCTCACTTTGGTTATTTCTCATGCAACTTTATAAAGTGAGAAAGAGATAGTCATTGATATTTTAAAATTTGATAGCTAAGAAAATGCATCATTTGATATCACTTGGAAACTAAAGAGGGGCCCACAGGGAAAAGTGTTAACTTGTCATTTCCTCACAATAGCTCACTATTCTCTTTTACTAACCATGAAAAAGTAGCAATGACTACACACTAAATATGATTGTGCCTTCACAACATTAAAATTAAGTGTGAGTGAACCCCTTGTAAAGTGGCCAAACCTTTAATTTTGACCATCTCACAACTTTGTGTCCCTTTCATCTTTTAACTTATTAGCTACACCAACCTAGCAAAATGACTATTTTAATATCTTATTGCAAAATTGCTACTCATATTCTTAACTATTATTTCAAACTTGCAAAGTAGAAAAACCTTTTGAGTCTAACTGCATCACTATTTTGCAACTATTAATCACTTGACACCTTTATCTCTTGCAATGTTGTGATGACCTCCTTTCTTTAACCATAAAATACTCTTCAAAATTTCACAACTCAAAGTCTTTTCTCATGGCTTAACCACATGATGTTGTGATCTATTGACTTTTTCTACTTTGGCTTTTAATTGTTGCTTTATAACTTGAAATGTCTTCAATGCTTTTTATCCCACAATATTGTGATAACTATTCAAACTTAATTGTTTCCTTCCTTTGCAACCTTGAAACCTCCAGACACAACATTTTATACCATGTGATGGTTTGATGACTAATTTTTAATGTTACTATCACTCTTTTTGCTACCTCACAACTGTAGACTTCAACTCAGTTTTGATTCCAAATATATTGTGAAAGCTTCACACTTAACTGCCCATATCTCCTTTCACAAATTCACAACTTAACTTTCATCATGTGGAACACAATATGTGATGTTGTGATCACTATCTTATATGACTAATTTATTGTTTCATAGCTTTGTGACCAAAGAATTTAACTGCCCCTAAAACCTTGTGACGATATGACAACCTTTAAGTCTAAGTGTTCTGATTACTTGCTGCAACTTTGCAACAAAAGATTCTAGCTTGGCATTTAAACCTACAAAACTATGAATACATGCTTTTGCTCCTTCATAATCCTAACCTCATATTACTCTTAACTAACAGTGACAATGTGATAGCCTAGGCCTTGACTGCCATGGTTAGCTCTTGCTCCTTCACAACTTAAAACCCTCTAACCCAAAACCAAGTTGCAATAATGTGATCATTAAAATTTTGACTATGTGGTCCATAATCACTTCCTTGTAACTTAAATTTCCTTAAGCTTGATACTTCCTACGACCTTGCGATTGACATCTTGTCATATCTTTGTAACTTAAATTTGACATTTAACCTTAACATCAATGAAGCTACACTAGCATGTTATCATAACTATTTTGTATCCTTGCAACTTGGACTTTAGAGCTTATTTGACTACCTATGATGATATGATCATTCAAACCTTGACTATCATTTCATGCTCTTTCGCATGATGACAACTTAGAATTTTTTAAGCCAGAAACAAGCTGCAACCAATCAATTTTTTATTTATTTTTTTGGACGTGGACATTTAGATGTGATTTGCATCATTAAACTAAGATCAAATTTGGTCTTTAAAACCTCTACCTTAACATCAATGAAGTCACACTAGCATGTTATCATGACTATTTCACATCCTCACAACTTGGACTTGAGAGCTTATTTGACTACCCATGATGATATGATCATTCAGACTTTGATAGTCATTTCATGATCTTTCACACCATCACAACCTATAATTTTTTAAGCCAAAAACAAGCTGCAACCAATCTATTTTTTTTTTATTTTTTTTTGGATGTGAACATTTAGATTTGATTTGCACTGTCAAATTGAGATCAAATTTGGTCTTTACCACCTTTGACCATGTTCTTCACCATTTCTAGATTTTTCAATGCTCACTTTGCATCAAAATCAATTGATCTTGTTTCTAACTTATTCTCATACTTTGCATCATGTTCTTTAACTTTTTCCCTTGTGTTCTTCACTACTATTTTCTCTAGATATATCCAAAATCTCTTCATTCTACCTATATCAAGTTTTCAATGGAATACTTGATCATAAAGTTAGGGTTTCTTATTAATAGACCTATTTCTCTCTCTCATCTAGGGAATGAATTAATTTACCCTTCCCATCCTAATCACCTAGCACAATTGAAAAAAATTGCATTTCTCTTGCATTCCCACCTAGGAAACTCAGAGGGAAAGATGAGAGAGGAAACCCTAATGGAAACCTCTATTAGGACATGACATGAAACACTGACTTAGCACTTGACTTGGAAGTTCAAAAATGGAGGACTGAAAATGTGGCAACAAATTACTTTGATTGGGGACTTAGGCATGCAAATTTCTGATATGGGACCCAAAATCTCTAGTTTTTCACAACCAAAATGGAAAATTGTAGCGGGCAACTAAACTAAGCACACAATAGAAAAGAAAACTAACCTAGGAAAGTAGGAAAACAAAGAAAGGAAAGGTTCAAAACAAACTACCTAGACTAACACTAACTATAGGGGTTATATGATTTCAATTATGAATTTGACTCAACTTTCAATCTTGGCCATTGTAAGAAAATGGTAAAATCTCTCCAGAAGGATATGCCATAATGAAAGAGTTATTCTAGTTTTCTTGCATAATCTTGGAAGGGCCCTTCCAAAGGGAGTCAAACTCGTGATTTATACCTTTGGGTTTGTGACTCCTATCTCATAATAGAACCAAATCACCCTCCATAAATTTCCTTGGTCTATCCTTCTTGTCAAAGAATGTCTTCACATGCTTATGATGCTTAGTAATATGATCAACTAGCCTTTCGTGTTCCTCTTCAAGCTTAGTTAAGTACATGATGCACTTTTCCAAACTAGTCTTTAATATTGGATCCTCAATCACTTGTTGAATATTACACATGGATAGCTCTAATGGGAGGGGAAGGCTATCTTCAACTCTATATACTAGCTCAAATCGGGAAATGTTAGTTTCCTTCTTGGGTGCTACTATGTCTACCTAGAGCACATTGTGCAATCTTTTGTGCTAGTTCTTCTAATTTTTTAAAACCAACCTCTTCATGATGTTGCTCAAGTTCTTATTACTTGACTCTTCTTGACCATTCCCTTGAGGTAGGTAATCTAATCAATGACCAATGTGGATGTTGTTGTCATAGCATAATTCTATGATCTTTGTAGAAGAAAAGTAAGAAGCATTGTCCATGACAACCTTTGATGGCACCCCAAACCTTATCAAAATTTTCTCTTTGATGAACTTACAGATGACTTCAAAAGTAGTTTTCTTAGTAGGCTTGGCTTCCACCAATTTGGAAAAGTAGTTTGTAGCAATGATGATATACAAATGTCCAACAAAAGGAGGATTTATTAGTCCAATGAAATCAATTCCCATCTACTGAAAGGGAGCTTCTATTATGATTGGCTTGAGAGGCAAGGAAACTAACTAAGGCTTGCTAGAAAAAATTCTACATTTATCACATTTGGCTACCCACTAGTAAGAATCCTTGAACATGTCAAGCCAATAGTAGCATTGCCTAAAAATCATGTATGTTGTAATTGTTGATGAGAAATGACCACTAAAGACCTCATTGTGGAAACAATGAAGCAATCTTTCTTGTTGAGGTTTATCCAAACATCTCAAGATAATTCCATCAATCACTCTCTTATATAGTTGGTCATCATATATGACATACTTAGTTGACTTAATCTTAAGGTATTTCTTTTTCTTGTGTGTCAGTCCATCAAGACAATCTCTGTAAGTGATAAAATAAGTAATGTTTGAGACCCAAGGATCTTGAAGGCTAACCGTTAGAGCTCTTGAAGATTCTTCTTCTTAACTTGGCTCTTGATTTTCTGCAATTATCTTGCACAAACCGTTTCCTCACACTAGTTTAGTTGGATCTAGGTTGATGTCATATTCTTGAACTTTTTCTATCCATGCACTTCTAATATTTCAACCTATCTCTTGTTGAGTCAATATGCTTTTAACAACTAAATTAGGTACAAATACAACATAATGAGAGTGCAAGAAATAGAACCTAAAAAAATTAGTGCTCTTACCACTGCATACGTGTGCTTTTTCATTTGGGAGTATTTCAACTAATGCTCTTTAAGGGTAGTACTCATGAAAGCTTGGTGCTTGGATATCTTCCTTATTTTCTTGCATAAGTATTGCAGAAAGTGTATGGGCTGAGGCATAGCAGTATAGTATGAAGTCCTTAGTGTAATTTGGATATACCAATACAAGTGTTTTGGCTATAGCATCCTTAATTTGATCGAAATCATTTCTTCTTGAATCGTTCCATTTGAAACTTTTACTTCCTCTAATCATATCAACTATGCATTTGGTGATTACAAAAAAGTTGAGGATGAAACATCTCAAAATGTTAATCTATCTAAAGAATGACTTAACTCTAGATTTTCTTCCTAGAAAATTCAACTACTAGATGGCTCTAACACACTCAGGATCAATCATAATGCCTTCTTGGGAGACTATATGACCTAGTAGTTTACCTTTGGTAACACAAAAAATGGACTTCTTAGGATTGAGTGAATTCCCATGATTTCTACACCTTCTTAGCACCTTCTCCAGATCCCTCAAGTGATCTTTTCTTTTCTTGGAGAAGACTGTCAGATCATCCAAATATATGGTGATGATCTTATCTTTGAGATCAGAAAAGAATGAATTCATAGCCCTTTGAAACATAGCTCTAGCGTTAATGAGCTTAAAGGGTATCCTATTATATGAAAATATTCCCCAAGTGGTGGTGAAAGCTATCTTGGACTGATCTTCTAGGTGTACCTCAATTTGGTTAAAACTAGAAAATCCATCTAACATGGACATCATTTTGAAATTGGCCACTGTTTGTAGTAGATGATCCATATTAAGAAAGGCATAATTTTCCTTTAAAGATGCTTGATTCAAATTTTAGAAATCCAAACAAATTCTAATCTCCCCATTCTTTTTCTAGACAAGTACAATATTGGCTATCCATGTTGAATGGTGAATGGGGTAGATGATCCTCACTTCCAGCATCTTGTCAATTTCTCTAAAGATGGTATCTAAGACTATAGGGTTTTAATTACATTACCTCTATCTAAATGGGGTAAGTTCAAGCTTGAGGGTAATTTTTTCCTTGAATTCACCATTCCTAAAGGTATTTAGGTCCTCATATCCCCAAGAAAATATGTCTTAGTATTTTGATAACAATCCCTTTTCTTTTTTCCTTTCTTCCTTTGAGAAACTACTATTGATATTAACCATTTTAGGCTTATATTTGGTGTCAATGTTCATTCCTTCATAATATTTGGAAGTGCCACCTTTCCTACCCCTTTCCCTTCTAATAAATGGATCATGCCTTTCAAACAATTTTTTAATGGAAGTAAAATGTCAAGGGCTCCAAGCTCTGATTCCTTTTTGTTGTCAAGGGTGAAATCCTTGTAGGTGCCCTCTCTTCCTTCAAAATATTGATCAGTGAAAGGTTTGAATCCTTCTAGGAAAGGTTGGATCTACTTATCATCATTGAAGACCTACCAGGTCTTAATGTTGTCAGGGACATTAGGTATAAATAAGACTTCCATCTTGAAATAATTGTCTATAAAATTTGGGTGCAGAAGTAGAAGTGAGGATAAGGAAGATAACAAATCTACCCTTGCATTTTATTCCCTTGGAACAAATTAGATTAAGAAGGCATCTAGGTCTCCAATCTCATCCCAGATCCTATTTCTATAGTTCCTAAGCCTTACAGTCTTCATAGTATATTGAGATCAAACTTCCTTCACTATAAGCTCTACATCTCCTTGAGCTCTTAAGACTTCCACTCCTCTCTACTTCATAGAAATTATACCTAATAGCAAGGCTTCATGTTCTATTGTATTGTTAGTATTCTTGAATTGTAGACCCAGTAGTAACTCAACTACCATCAAAATCTAGGGTCCAAATCCCTTGATCACTAGGAGGATCTCATTGTTCTTCTAAATAATTAGATTCAAAAAAAATCATGTAATTTTTGAACTCCATTTCCTAATATCAAATCTGTGTCTTAGGATCATCAGACTTCAAAGCTATGAATTTTTCCTTTGCCTTGGGTTCTAGCTTGATTTTCTTATTCCCCATAGGAATAATGGCATGAGACCAATCCATATTTATTTTCTCTCCTATGTCTCTTCAGAAGCTTCTACTCAAAAGCATATCATAGCTAGCTAGAATATCTACTACTATGATGGTTAGCTTCATTCTCTTTGTGGGGTGAGTAGCCAATGCTACTTGTGCATCTTTCACTTGACCTATTAGAGGAACCTTCTAAGCATCCATGGAATATCAACATCCAAACTTCTTGGTAAGGGTTAAACAAAGGGCATCAACAATAAAAGAGATCATGACATTATCAAAGGCTCCAAAGTTGATAATAGAATTACTAAGATTATGACCATTTACATGTAAGGAGACATAGAATGGATCTAGCTTCTACCTAAGGGAGGTGGCCAGGATTGATGCTTCTTCCTCTTTAAAGAGAAGAGGCAAGACAAGCTCTTCTTTAGCTAGGGGGCTGCTATCTAATTGAGGTTGATGGCTACTAATGGTAGAACTGACATTAAGCTAATTTTTAGGATTGGCATCACTTTTACAATAGTCTACCAACTTTTGTAATTTAGCAAGGTGGGTTTTAAGATAATCAAGTGGAGACACCTAGATATGAGCATATTTACAATATTGTATTATGTCAAATGGAGATTAAAGCTTACCAATTGGATTGGACTTTGTCTTCTCTTTGCTCCATGATGAGGAAGTGGATTCTCCAACTATGGCTGATGAAAGGCTAGTGGCTATGTTCTAAGTGGGCACCAAATTAGTTGGTTTCTTCTCCCTTTGACTTCTTGTTACCACAATCATTTGAATTCTATCCAGGGTGGTGAAGAAATCACCTCCAACCTCTAAGCCTAATTCATACTCCAAAAAGAATGTTCCAGAGTCACCATGGGAACAAAATCATCTTTACTTTTGGGGTACTTGATAGTTAGCTCATTAGTAGTAGTAAGTTTCTTATATCTATTCATTTTTGGGTAGGAATCACCATTGTGATCTAGTCATAGATTAAAAAAAATGCACATATTTTGCTTCTTCACAGGTGTCTCAATAGAAAGCTTCTATTAAGTAGATGGTAATTACAATGGTGTGCCTTCATGTGGTCTTCGAGAAATGTCTTGATATGGTTGTTGAAGCAAAGAAATAGGTTTCCCCATTTGTCTCTTCATGGAAATCATTTCATTACATAGCTTCTAAAGCATTTCTTTAGTATTGTTAATTGTACCAGGGGCAAAGCTTGTTAAGGCTCCACTTTGAATCTCTCTTTCCACTTTTTGGCTACTATCAAATCATCCTCCAATTTTATTGCTAGGGTTTGAGCAGCTTGCAAATTAGCCACATGCACACATCTAATTTGAAAGCTTATGTTAGAGGGCATAGAGCTGATGAAGAACATCTTCTAGTTATTAGCAGTAGGCTTGCTTGTAGTAGGGACTCAATTGACCAATGTATTGAATTTGAAAATCAAGTCCCTCATAGGAACATTAGTTTCCTTCTTTATCTAGGTAAGTTGAGTCAAGAGAGTATGCTCATCCTCTGTACTCTTATAGCGCACTTCAAATTGGTTTTGCATGTCATCCCAAGTTGTGATAGATCCTACTAGAAGGTGTTGAAACTAGTTAGCTAGATTTTCAACCAAGGTTTCCACAAACATCCTCACTACTACATCTTCATGTTGAAGGAAAACAACACTACATGCAGCAAACAAAGCCATGATGTGTTCATCAGAAAAGATCTTCCCATCACCAATGAATTTTTGGAAATTCTTTCTAGAAGCTCTAGTCAAGTCATTATTAGTACCAAGTCACAAAGGGCCAATAACATTACCCTGAGGAACAACCATTGAGGCAAGGAGGATAACTAGTATGGGCTGAAAAGTAATAGCATCAGGGGTAATGACTCTATGAAGAGTGAGGGAATTTCACAATGATGAGATTTGAGTGTGGAAAATAGGAGGCAAAGATGAATGGTTACATATTCAAGCAATAGGGAGAGGAGGAAGAAAAAGAGCACCATGTATACCTTGAAATACTATATCCTAAGAGCATTTGCTCCCTCTTCCTATAGGATCTTCCAATAAAGGGAACTCAACTTTCTACAATTCTTTGAACACAAGGTCAACTTTCCCTTTACCACAAGCATTGTAGGTATATGTAGAATCTAAGCTGAGCTATCTTAGATCACAATGGGCACACTTCTCTTAATATTCTTTCCCATAATACTCCCTCCCAATATTCAACATTGGCTTCCTCCCTTTTGAGGGAAAAGCTAACTCTTCTATATTGGTCAAAGGACTTTCAACTTTTCCAGGAAAGGGTATTCAACTGATTTATCATGTCCTCTTATTCATCTTGGAAACCAGTGTTAGGTTGCACTACTGGAATTTGTCCCTCGTGAGGCAATACCATTTCTCCTTATAAATTCTAATGCATGACTCAACTATTTGAGTGCCACTGAGATAATCTCCAACTTTCTCAATATATCCATAGATAGACTTATTTAAGAAAACTTAGGATGCATGAGCTCTTCCCTAGTAGAATCACCAAAAAATGTTGGTTAACAATTTTTCTT
Source organism: Cupressus sempervirens (assembly GCA_028749045.1). Classification (NCBI taxonomy): domain Eukaryota; kingdom Viridiplantae; phylum Streptophyta; class Pinopsida; order Cupressales; family Cupressaceae; genus Cupressus; species Cupressus sempervirens. The sequence goes on from CM053793.1 coordinate 464,339,951, forward strand.
CCTTGATATTTTGGTTTATACCTTGAATCTTAGACTACCCAATGGCCTATGGAAAAAAAAGAAGTTAATAACATAATGGTTTATTGTATCAATCTATCAAAGACCCCTAAATTGAATGCTACAACTCCCTTATGAGTGCAAGATATACAATGATTTTTTTCTTTTGGGTTTAGGGGGTATGCTCTTAACCAAAGAGCAGGAGAGGAAAGAACCAATTTAATAAACACTTCAAACAACCTTGTCAAATGAAGGGGGACTAACTCACACAATGCAATCTATTTACACTTCCAATGTAATGAACAAAAACATGCATAACTAGCTATGACAATAGGAAGAAAGAAAAATATGGAAAAATTAGTAATTCTCAGATTGCATATTTAGCTCATGTTTTGACAATATCCAAATTATCTATCTCTCAACTACCCTACACACTAGCTTATGGCTTCAATGTGCAACAAACTATCAGAAACAAACAAACTACAACATATAACATAGAGAACAAACAAGATGCTTATGCTAAAGAAAGTAAGACATACATTCTATTGAACAAAGGAAACAAAACTAAGTACAGTTATATTCATTCAACTTTCAACATTAGCACATTCATTCCACATACTATAATATAAACTAAAATGAAAAGAAAAACTTAAAATGAACTCAGAGTCTCACATATTAGTCCCAACTACAAGGGTTTTCCCAAAGTGAATTTTGTTGATTCTTTCTATTAACTTAGAAAATAACCTATATAGGCCCCCTCTTAGGGTTCTTGGCCATTTATTGATTCATAAGTTACATTATAGAGCACTTGAATTTCTCATAAATCAATAGTCATTCATTACAATTCTGAATTTCAGAGATAGAGGTAGAAAGACTATTCAATTCCCATTTGTAGACACTAATAATCATTTTAATAACATCCTATGCATTTAGTTTTAACATCTTGATGTTTCTATAGGCACTTGGCATGTATCCAAACCTCTACGATCTTTGGTTACCATAGAAATTCCTTAGAAAATGGTTCATATTCCTCTTTGGATCTACAAAAGACCTTTGGTGCCATTAACTACATCTTCATATGCTAACAGACACCCAAGTTGAAATTAGCATCGTCGATATATCCTTCCTTATTTCCTGATGGGTAGTCACAATTAAGTCTTTGCATGTTGACAAAGAAATGCCTTTACCTTCTCTTGATACATGGTTCTTTTTAATTTGTTTTTAGGCTTAAACCCTTTAGCGTGAAGTTTTTCCTTACTTTTTCCTAGGAAACCATTAATTATGGGCCCACTAAGACACGTATCCAATGCTCACATTCTTTCTTTAGTTATTCTCCATGCATCTTTTAAAAGAGAGAAAGCAATAGGCATTGATCTACTTTTGATCAATGACTTCCATAAACTGAAGATCTTTTAAAATAGTCAGAAACTCCAACCAACCTAAGTGTGCCATCTAGAAAACTTATTCTAACACATTGCTTTATTTTATTGTAGCTAAGTTTGGTCCCACCATCTCCACATGTTGAATGCTCACATTCTTGCTTTGGTATTTCTTCATGCAACTTTATAAAGAGAGAAAGTGATAGGCCTTGATCTTTTAAGATTTGATGGCTAGGAAAATGCATTGTTTGACATCACTTGGAAACCAAAGAGGGGCCCATAGGGACAAGTGTCAACTCGTCACTTTCTTGTAACAACTCACTATTCCCTTTTACTAACTGCCATGAAGTAACAATGACTACAAACTAAATATGATCATGCCTTAACAACATTAAAACTAACTATGAGTGAACCCCCTTTGAAGTGGTGAAACCCTTAATTTTGACCATATTATGACTTCATGGCCCTTTCATCTTTTAACTTATTAACTACAACAACCTAGAAAAATGGCTATTTTGATATATTATTGCAATATCATTGCTCATATTCTTAACTATTATTTTAAACTTGCAAAGTAGCAAAACCTTTTGAATCTAACCACATTGTTATTTTGCAATTGTTAATCACTTCACACCTTTATCTCTTGCAATGTTATGATGACCTCCTTTCTTTAACTGTCAAGTACTCTTCACATTTTCTTGACTCAAAGTCTTTGCTAATGGCTTAACCACATGAATCTACCATCTATTGAAATTTGTTGCTTTGGCTCTTTATTATTGTTTCATAACTTGAAATATATTCAATGCTTTTTAACCTATGATATTATGATAACCATTTGAACTTAACTATTTCCTTCCTTCACAACCTCACAATGTTTAGACACACTACATTTTATACCATGCAATGGTGCAATGACTTTTTTTAATATTACTATTACTCCTTTCATTGCCTCACAATTGTATACTTTAACTTACTTTTGAATCCAACAATGTTCTGAAAGCTTCACACTTAACCACCCAAATCTCTTTTGCAACTTTGCAACTTAGCTTTCATCATGTGGAATACAAGATGCAATGTTATGATCACTATCTTGGATGACTATTGTATTGTTTCATGGCTTTGCGACCAAAGAATTTAACTACCCCTAAAACCTTGTGGTTATCAGATAGCCTTTAAATCTAACTATTTTGATTACTTATCGCAACTTTGCAACTCAACATTTAATCCTTGAAAGCTGTGAATAACTGATTTTTTTGCTTCACAATCTTAACCTCAAATTACTCTTAACTACCAACTATGATGTGATCGCTAGATCTTAACTGCCATGGTTAGCTCTTCTTCTTTGTAACTTAAAACCCTTTAAGACAAAACCAAGTTGTGATCATGCGATCATTCAAATTTTGACTATGTGGTCCTTAATCTCTTCTTCATAGCTTAAATTTCCTTAAGCTTGATATTTCTCATGACCTTGCAATTGACATCTTATTGCCTCTTTACAAGTTAAATTTGACATTTAACCTCAACATTAGTGAAGTTGTGCTAACCTATTATCATGACTATTTTGCATCCTCACAACTTGGACTTTAGAGAGTATTTGACTACTTGCAATGATGAAATCATTTAGACTTTGATTGTCATTTCATGCTCTTTTGCACCATCATAACTCAGAATTCTTCAAGAAAGAAATAAGTTGGTACCGAGCAATTTTTTATTTTTTTTTATTATGGACAATTAGATGTGATTGTGATCATCAATCTAAGATCAACTTTGGTCTTCGCCATCTTTGACCATGTTCATTACCATTTCTACATTTTTTAGTGCTTACTCTACATTGAAGTCAACTAATCTTGCTTCTAGTTTATTCTCACATTTTACAATATGCTCTTTAACTTCGGTCCTTGTGTTCTTCATTGTCATTTACTCTAGATATTCCCAAGATCTCTTCATTCTACCCATATCATCTCATCAATAAAACATTTGATCATAGAGTTAGGGTTTCTTATGAATAGAATTATTTTTGTCTCTCATCTAAGGAAAGCATTAACTTACCCTTCCCATCCTAATCACCTAGCACAATTTAAAATATTTGCATTTCTCTTGAATTCCCATCAAGGAAACTTAGAGGGAAAGATGAGAAAGGAAACCCTAATGACAACCTGTACCAAGACATGACATGAATTACTGACTTAGCACTTGACCTAAAACTTCAAGAATAGAGGACAAAAATGTGGCAACAAGTGTAAGATTGAAACTATAACTTTTTAGTTGAATAGTTGTAACCCACACACAAACTAGTCTCTTTACTCAACTACTCCACTTGTCCTACTGTATTGTCACAGCTTGGTGTCATTTGTGGCTCCTAAATTAACAACTTTTTAATAATCCATGTATAGGAACAAATACATCTTGGGGTAGCTAATTCCCATGTTCAACATACCTATTTAGACACTAGGGCCAACTATAAGGCTATAATCCTTCTTCAAGCTTTGCAAGACCTAGTCAGGTGATCCTCATATTCATTCATGTGATACTAGATCCAAAAGCATACAATCTGAATCTATACAAAGAAGATAAAACCTTTATTTCTCCTATACTTATGCATTAACAAAGGAATGTAGTAGTAAGTTGTAAATCCTATGAAATCAACAATCTAAGTGAGGGCATCCTTTTAGCTATTAAATGGAAAGGGAAATAGATAATTGATTAAAGTTTGATATCATCAATATCCAAATATGCAACAAGAAGAATATGTTGATCCTATAGCTAATCAGTACCTTATCTATTGGACAATTCTACAAATCACAAACATACATCCATGATATCAGTGACATATCCCATACATCAAGATATCAAATCTATCCTATCACTTTGTGAATTAGACATCAATGTTCATAAAAACCCTCATACTCATGAAACCTACAACCTTGTCAAATATATCAAGCATTTACTTGGCTCTTTGTACCAACAAAAAAGTATATTGAGACATAGAACTTTAAGGAGTTACAAATGGGTTTAAGCCATTTGTTCCTAAACCAAAAACATTGTAGATAACTGAGATAGGAGATGAGAATCATAATAAAGCTAATAATTTTTTTATTCCTTGTATTCATTTCTTTGAAACAATACACTTAAGATGCATGTAAATAGCTGAGAAACAACTCTATAGACCAGGACTATCTATTTTAGCTTCATTATTATTGTTCATACAAGAGAGAATGATGAAGAATGGTGGAAAACTAGCTGAGAACTTGCTCAAATCTTAGGACCCAACCCTGGGTGGTGTCACAGCAGTGAAAAACTTTCCAATAAACTAGAATCAACCCTAAGAAAGAAAGAAAGAAGAAAGATATAGGAGATGAAAGAAATCCTAGATTTGATCTAGAAGTGACACATGTCCACTTGAATCTCCATCCCATACTACTATAAAGTCTCTCTCTTCTCTCTACAAACAAAAACTAAATTTTGTTCACATCATTCAATTTCTAAAAACTCAAAATATCTTCTCCAAGTGATGAATAACCCCCATTCTGATAAAGAAATCAGGTATGCATCTGAAATGCTAATATATCCTTCACTAAATTGACTTAGAGGTGAAAACACTTAATTCACCATTTCACAAAAAAACAAGTCTAAACTACCCTACCAAAATGTAGTTGAAAAATAAGCACCTCAAACAAAACCCTAAATATATCCCGCATGTTTCTTCCAATGAAAAAATAAACTAAAAATCCCAAAACTTTGTTTCAAGAGCTTTTCATCAATATATGATGGTCCTATGTTCGCCTCAAGGAAATGCCCAAGATGATCAAAAGAAGTTCAGGTCCATGACTAGTTTTTAGGTATGTAATTTATTGGAAAATATTTAACCTTTCCTAAAGTCAAAAAATTTATAATATAACATCTATTAAATTTAAATAACCCTCTGCACATACTTCCAAAGGAAACAAATTAAAAAATAAATTTTATGCACTTTTGAATTTTCCCTCTAGTCATGCATCTAAGATAAACAAACCTATTTGACCAAGCTTGACACATGGTACCATTGGATTGCTTCATCTCTACACTATCATCATCACCTGGGTACCACATGGCACCCTATGATTGGTCCACCAACTACCACCTATCACCTGATGCATCACCACATGGCATCCTCCCATTGGATCTCCTTATGTATAGTCACCACCATATCATCAACTTATTGGGTGCCTTGCCATGTCATTACCATGTGGAATCACCTAATTGGTCTACTATCTGGACATTGGCCTCTGACATAGTGCCATGTGTAAAATTTGCACTCATCATCACATTGTCACTTTGGCTAACTAGTGAGCAACTTTATTTTGTGACAATGTGATGGTTGTGTGACAATGTGATGATCGTCAATCTTCCCATGTATCATAGTTTGGTGAGTTGCATCTGCTTGGTGCCACCTCACTACCCACTTCCACATGTCAACATGTCACTTTCTCAAATTCCTAGTCAACAATCTTCCATGTTAATATGATAATGTAATAATTCACCTCAACTCACCACGTGTTAGACCTACCATGTCAGCACCTTGATTTATGTGCCATGACTAAAAGCATCTGCCACATGTCACTTTGCAATTGACTGTTGGGCTACCACTTGTCATCTTCTAATTTTTATAGTTAACAAAAATGTTGACATCCTTGGGCCACATGTTGTTCAAAATTTATTCCTTGTTTGTTAAGATGGCGGAATGGGCCCCACCACATTTTGGAGTTGCTTGTCAAAAATCTCTTAACTTTAATATACCTACCATTATAATGCTTATGTTTAAAAACACAATCAAATAACACCTTCCCACCAATGTGGGACTAAAAACTCCACTACTTCCTATTACCACTCCCAACTATGAAACCAAATTGATGACTCTCTATAGAGACCCTGTGGTTTTTCTTGCAAAAATATGTCTCTTAGGCATGCATATCCAAGCCTCTCTATTATTTTGACTCCATTTGCCACTTCAAATGCATTTTCATCTTTAGTGTAAGCTCTTTTTCATTCTCTCACCATTCAATAACTTTCATATTCTCCCCACTTTGCAATATAAAGCTCTATCCAGAGGGGTGTGGGGGAAATAGAAGCGTTAGCTTGGGCTTTCCATGCCAATATTCTTTGGTCTATCTAGGGAATGACAGGGGTAGTGGGAGGATTTTGGCATAGGCCACCATCCCCCTGCTTCCACCAACGGCAAAAAAAAAGGCACTCCTACTGCCAATCTTTTAGTTGACCAGTTGCCTCCCCCCATCTCTATTTGGTGCATTACTCATATTCTCACCTTCATTTTGGCTTCTTCATGCAATTTTAGTACATTTGTGACTCTTTCCTCATGTTGCAAAAGAAAAAATTATCGACACACCCTTTTTTTGTTGTTGAAGCTACATGACTCAAGTATGAACATTCAAGTACCTTTATGATTCAGGAGCATCTAGAGGTATAAGGGCAATCCTGTGTCACCCAAAAACAATGTACTTAGACTTAGTTTTTGTTTCATGTTTTTTTATTTTTGGATACCCATTTGGGTCAAATAAAGGTTCCAACTCTCACAGTTCCACTATCAGTGTTCTAGGTTAGAGTGTTTGAGCACCTTGAGATACATGTAAATGCCAAAAAAAAGGACTATGTAATTGATCCATAATTATGATAGATTAGAAAGTGTAAATTGGAGGGAGGATTAAAATTGTAATTTAGAATATTCTAGAAAAAGAATCAAGTCAAAAGGCTACACAGTTTGAAAGTTATCGTAGTTGTTCAATTTTTGGAGACCTCTTAAGAATGCTTCAAAGTTAGGTTTAGGGCATTAAATGACCTCATACAAGGCCAAAAAATGGGGGACAATAAAATCTTGTCCATAGGGCTATAGACCACTTTGAGAGCTTTTCAAAAATGTAAACGATTCGTCAATCGAAGCTATGGTTCAAAAGTTATGCCTCTCGAAAGTTTGGTTACTATTTTTGGATTCTTCTAGTTTTGTGTCAACTTCTAACACAACTTATGGAGCCTTCTATTTGGTTGGTGGATGCCAACTAGCACTTTCTAGAATGTATTCCTAATCCTTAACCCTTTGGGGTCTATTTAAGGACATTTTTGGCATTGTAAAAGGCAATTCGGAGTGTAGTTTGAGAGAAGGTACTAGGAGAAGAAATTATCTCCAAATTTATGCTATTGTAAGCCCATAGGGCATGCTTTGGAGTTTGTTTCTCTGCACTAAGTGTACTAGCATATTTTTATAGTTAATAAAATTTTCCCTTTCCTGTTGTGTCCATTATGTGCTTGGGTTGTGTCCCCTTCACTTTAGGTGGTTGAAACACTCGTGACCTACCCCAAAATGAATGAGACATCTTTCTTATAACAATGTCCCTTACTTAGTGCTCAAGCCCCTTCTCAATCACCATAGAACTGGTATGTTACTTGTTTATACATCCACACTTAAGATTGGTGGTGGCTACTCTCAATGCAGCTTGTGAATTTATTTGGCAAGTATGAGTGACGAGTAGAGGAGTTTATCATTCGAAAGACATGGAGTAGACTGGTTTTTTTGCACCTCCACTTTACCACTCCCATTTTTATGTCTAGTTTCAAAAAACCACTACCAAAGAACTAAAAAGAAATGGGGACATTTGCAAGAAACTATTGTATGAGAAAACTACTACATGCTTATATTGGAAGCTTCATACAATCTTCTTAGGCACCAATCTATATGAGATACCTATCCACTCAATTGAATGCTAACTCAACAAGACAACAATCATTTTAAAATATTGACCTCTTTGATGTTAGGTGCAAACCTCAAAAAAAATGATGACTTATATGATCTTTGTATTGAATAAAAATCTCCCTTTGTGTATGCTTAATAACTCATTAAATCTACTTCAAACATCTTCACATTTTATTCAAATGTACTTTGTAAAAATTGCTCACATCTCCCATAAGCACATAAAAGTCTCTGTTAGTTGTTCGAAAGGTCATTCTTTTTTAATCTTAAACCTAATGATGATATTAAACCTGATGATGATAACATCAAAGGGAGGAATCATTTATGAGCGATTTTTTCCTTAAAAATGTGTCTTCAAACAACAATGGCCATGACGATAACCCAAACTATAGGATTATTGACTTCATAAAATGCATGATGCTTGGAAATTGCCATCATATTCCTAGTTTTTTTTATATAGGCCCATAAATACTTTCACATAAACCTGAGATCACCATCTAATGAAAATTAGTCAGGCCCCAAAGTGGGTTTGGCTAGAAAATATTTTGAATTGAAAAATTTGACCCTTCAAAATTGATCCATTAATCACCTAGCACCAGTTAAAATCAAATTTGATCACAATTGCGTCATTTAAAAGCTCACTTTATCCTTTCTTGCAAACTATGAATTTATGCTTAAAAGCCTCTAAAAATGGCTTTAAAATACTGACCAAAACCAACAATAGGCCCTATGATCTGACACATTGACTCTTTGGTCCAAATTCTTGTACTTGTTAGATTTCAACTCATGATGACATCTAGGTCAAAAGATATTGACTGTCAAATTTGCTCACTTGAAACTGTCTGGAAACAAACATGTCAGGTTTTGGCTTCAAAAATAGGTAAGATGGATGGTTGAAGGAATTAAAATTGGGGCATTAATTCACTATCATGAGGAGAGTATGGATCTTTGATTTGGGCTCATGATGAATAACAGGGTGCATTTGAAAGGCAGTCAAATTTAGGTACTCAGAAATGTAGGATTGAGGACACTAGCATAACAATGATTTTCGCAAATGGAACGGACCTAGGAAAGTGTAGATGAATCCACCAAGATTTTAAAATTGACACATTTAAAGTATTTTTAGTGTAGAATAGAGTGGTACAATCCATTTGGTTGATTCAAAGTTATGACATCACAAACATGGGTACTGATCAATCTGTACCTTTAGACACCAATAAAAATTTATAAATTTTATTTGGGATTGCATTTGAAACTAGTCAAATGGATTCATCATAGGCTCAAATATGAAACATAGCAATTTTTATACCCCTAGAATGCAATGCAAAAGGAATTTTCTCATTTTGGTTAACTAGGTCAAAGTTATAACTAGTCAAATAAGGCTTCTCAAAATTTTGTGAAATATGGATCAGCGTGATAATAGTAAACAACCAACTTTGAGGGATTCAAAACTTAGTCAAACCATATCAAAAAAATTTAAAAAAGGAAACATAGGTTCTTTGATATGCATAATAAACACTCTCAAAGTGGCGAGTTATGAAACTTAACCAGTTTATTGTTTAACACTTAAGCAAAAATGTATATTTGAACAATGCTCAAAATATCTCTTCATGAAATGACTTGGAATGGAAATTCATCATTATGGGACACATGCATAAATTAAATGAAAAGTGTTATAAACATGCAACATTTCATAGGCCTCAAAATGAAGGTCGGGTACACATGCATTAAAAGCACTTATAGGGCTCAATTTTACTTGATTTTTAGAATGGTACTCAAAATCAAGGCTCTAATTTTGAGTCCCAAAAGTGGCTTTGTCTAGGGATGCATGTCCCTTGTGGGCATGGAAAGTATTAAAATCTCTAGAAGAAGAATATCACTCTTAAAATTTCTCTCAAATAGCTTTATTGAAAGCAAGAGAACTACTCCTAAACTGTACAAACGATGGCCCCAGGCCACCGAACTTTAACAAAACTTCTTACCTTTATCATAGAATTGATTTTAATTTTCATTTTCATGAGGTAAGATGAATATATTACCTCTATCAGTTTCACTATTTATATTAGCATTCTCAATTAGCTCATTTGGTAAAACCAACTCTATATTTTCACTTTCATAATTCATATAAAAACTAGAACCATTGTCTACAACTTTCTCATTACAAAAGTATCAACATGCTCTTGGATTTCATAATTAGACTAAAATTATTTTGTACTAAATGACTTATTCATGATATCCAATAAAAACAAAAAAGACTTGTACTCTTCTTGATTGAATGGAGTCACATAAATCATGGATTTGAAACTCACCTTGTGTAAGGGGATATGAAATCTGATTTCTCCTTGTTTGCAATCTCGTTTGACATCTGGTCAGATTCAAAATGTTCTAAAAATCATTCACATTCTTCAAAATATGAATTAGTTACCAAGTTACAAAACTTATCATGAAATTTCTCACAAACAACTTGTTGATTATTGTCATTGTCTCTTTTCAAAAAATCATTAGAATGGACTTCAAATATATCAAATGCATTGTCACTAGACTCATCAGCATATAGGGGAAACTCGAGATTAGAATCACAACTTCTAACCTTTTCCTTTTCATCATTGCAAGAAGAGTATCACTACTATTGCTAGAGTTTTCTTCACTCTTGGACATCTCATCACATGATTCATTTTTAGTTAAGTACATATCTTCCTCATCTTGATTGCAATCATCTGACTAACTAAAATTTGAATCCTTCTCTTCACACTCAAAAGACAAATTATCATTATCTATGGATTCATTAAATTCTTTCTAACTTTCAGCAGATTTTCTATCATCATTAGAAGATTCAACATGAATTCTATTGTTATACAGATCACTTTCCATCTTCTTGATGTATTCTTGAACTTGCAAAATATTTTATGATCTCAAATGTGTTAGCTAGTTAATTGAATTAGGCATAAAGAAATCTAGGAAAACAATAGGTAATGAAGACTCCTTAGGTCTTAAAGAAAATACAACTCCATGAGTGTTGATTTGAACTTCATATAAACTTTATCATTTCTTAGACCTTTGATATCTCCTACTGTATTTCTTATGAAGCTGACAATCTGATTATAGAGTTCCTATTTTATCTCTACAATATCTTTAAGCACACTTTCATTACTTGGTAAACTAACTTTAGATCTGAGATCAAATTCTATTTTGAAACAACAACTTCTACCTCTTTCTCCTAGTGCTAGTAATAACTTAATAGATGTAACCATTTCTACCACTTGACTTTCATGAAATAAAAACTTATGAAAAGAAAAATACCTTAAGTGTTTATTACTAAACCATGATCTACTAATTTGGAATGGTTGTAAACCTCAACTTCTTCACACCACTCATAAAACCATGTAGAATCACCACCTCTTTGAAGAGGACAAATAAAATCTATGTTGTGATTCACTTTGTAACATTCAAATTCTTAGAATAGCAGATGCATACAACACTTATATTCTCTAAATCAGGAACTTATAACTTTTTTTTCCAAGAACTACTATCAAAAGCTTTAGATCTTCCCATACAAGTTGAGAGTCCTTCAATGTATTTAATATGAAACCAACTAGGAAATTGGTACAAAGATTTTGAGTTGTCACTCACACTTGTGAGAAAAGATTTGAAACATAACTTGTCACTTGAAAAATCTAAACCAAATTTTCAATCTATAGGAAAAACATGCAAATCATCAAACCACTCTTGAAGATTTACAAACTTGGAAAAGAGAACAATACTTTTGATCATTCTTGACTTTGAAGCTTTGCAATAGCACTTTGAAATATTACCCAGCTAAACTAATTGACGATGAATTCACTAGTAAAAATTCAATTTACATTAAACTTTTAAAGCTACTATTGTCCTAGATAAGGTAACCACTAGGAGACATGAATCTTCAGCAAAGAAATGGAAAACACATCACAACTTTTCTATTTTAGCAAATTCTTCTTGTTGTATTGAATCTTCTTTTTCAATACAGATTCAATACATTCCCTAGTAGAGTCATCATTTTTTTGGTGACTTGGATGTACAAAACCATGCTAAAGTACATGACTAAAAATATTAAATTTATACCAGAGATTCTTTTTATTTTAACAAGGCTTATTGCAACCTTATCCCTAGGAAATTCACCATTTTGTTGGCTCCTAAATTAATAACTTTTGAATAACCTAGTGATAGGAACAAATACATCTAGGCGAGGCTAATTCTCATGTTCAACATATCTATTGAGACATTGGGGCCAACGTTATAAGGTTGTACTCCTTTTTAGGCTCTTCAAGACCTAGGCAAGTGAACCTCATATTCATTCATATGGTACCAGTTCTAAAAGCATACAATCTTAATCTATATAAATTAGATAAAACCCTTATTTCTCCTATACTTATGCAATAACAAAGGCATTTTGTAGCAAGTTGCAAATCTTATGAAATCCATTGGATGAGTGAGGGCATCATTTTAGCTCTTAAACATAAAGGGAAATGGATGATTGATTAAAGTTTAATATCAACAATATTCAAATATGCAATAGCAAGAAAATATTGTTAGGATAAAACCATGGATAGAAATAACAATTACATGAAAATATAAACAATAATAAAAATAATAGATCACACAAAAGAGAAAACAAGACACCAATATTTAATGTGGTTCACCCAATCCCTTGGCTACGTCCACCAAATAGCAAGTCCAATATTATTACGATCTAGTAATTACAACTTAATTACAATCTAAAATCCCTTATGACTCAATACCACCACAAGAATAAATTGTTACATAACCCACAATGAAACAATCCCTAACCCTAAGCCCTTTTATATAAGTATTTTTTCTACTTTAGGGTTAAATTAGTTACAATATGTCGGCCATAAAATGTCAAACCCTACTGAGGAATTATGGAGTATGTATAGTGTTTCCCTAATCAGTCACCACAATCTAAAAATCTCCCACTTGGGGGCTAATCAAGCTCCACACTAGACAAAAATCTCCCACTTGGAAATTGATCCTATAGCTATGTCACTACTCCATGAGGCTCCCACTGGATCAAACCACTCTAGATGTTGTTGTTCTTTTATTCCTATTTAGTCTAGAAGACTAATTAAAGCTAAAGAGGAGTTCAGCTTCTTCCTTGTTACTACCTTTGTAAACATATATGTTGGATTTTCATCTGTATGTATCTTGTCTAGCTTTAACTATCTATCATCCAAAACTGACTAAATGAAATGGTATTGTAATTGTATGTGTTTTGTCTTTAAATGTAGAGCATAATTCTTTGCAAGATGAATGGAACTCTAGCTATTTGTAAAAAAATAATTATCCCTCTAAGGATATCCTAATTCTTCCAAGAAGAACTAAAGCCATATCATCTCCTTGTCTACCTCTATATGAGAAATATACTCTGCCTCTGTAGTGGATAAATCATTCACCTTCTATAATCTAGAAACCCAACACACAATTGCCCCACCAAATTGTAAATACATAAGCTATAGTACTCCACTTGGTATCAATATCTCTTGCCAAATCTAAGTCAAAATATCCCTATAAATCAGTAGTAGCACCTCCAAAGTGTAAACACTTACTAAATATTCCTCTCAAATATCTAAGAATCTATTTGATTGCATTCCAATGCTCAATTCCTGGATGACCCATATACCTACTAATGACTCCCACTATATGTGGAATATCTAGCCTTGTACATACTATAACATACATATATCTTCCTACAACTGAAGCATAAGGTACCTTGGACATCTTATCCTCCTCTTCTTGTATCTTGGGACACATCTCCTTAGTCAACTTCAAATAACTAGGTAAAGGTGTGCTAACAACTTTAGCATTCTCCATAGAGAAACATTGCAACAAATTTTCAATATAATTAGCTTGAGATAAAGTCAATTTCTTGTTCCTTCTATCTTTGCAACTCTTCATACCAAGGATTTGTTTGGTTGCCCCTAAATCCTTCATAGAAAATTAATTTTTTAACTGACATTTTATCCCCTTAATATGATCCATGTTAGACCTAGCTACAAGCACATCATCAACATATAAACATAAAATAATGTAGTTGTCATTATCCAACCTCTTAAAATAAATATAATGATCTGAATGAAACCTACTATATCCATTCTCATGCATAAAATTGTCAAATTTTTAGATACCATTGTTGGGGTTCTTGCTTCGAGCCATATAAACTTTTCTTCAATCTACACACTAAGTTATCCTTACTTTTGACCTCAAATCCCTATGGCTGATCCACATACATCTCTTCATCCAAATCACCATGAAGGAAGGTTGTTTTAACATCAAGCTACTCCAAATTAAAATCTCCAGTAGCCACAATACTTAAAACAATACAGATAGAAGTCATTTTAACAACAAGAGAGAATATTTTATCAAAATCAATGCCTTTTTTCTATGGAAATCCTTTTACAACTAACCTAGCTTTAAATCTTTTCTTACCTCCATCCTCTTCTTTCAACTTGTAAAACCACTTATTCTATAAAGCACTATTACTGGCATGCAACTTGCATAAATTTCAATTTTTATTTTTTAGAAAAGAGTCCATTTTGTCTTTCATTTTAGACTCCCACTAAATCTTAGTATCCACCTACATATCTTAATGATAACATTCATGTTCACCAGCATTGGTTATTAAAATAGAGTACAAAGAGGGAGAAAATCTTTCTAGAGGTCTACTTAGCCATGTTGACTCTCTAGCATTCACTAGAGTGTGTGGTATTTATTGTAGAGGTTGTTGCACATCATGAGGAATTGTTGGAACATCATCTTTTGGAGTATCATCCAACACTACATAATCATCTTCTCATGTTGTTGCAGTAGATCTTTGTACAACACTTTCTCATTGAATATGACATCCCTACTTCTTACAATTTTATGGTTTTCAAAATCCCAAATCCTATAACCAAATTTGTCAATGCCATATCCAACAAATACACACTTCTTTGACTTAGCTTCTAGCTTGGTTCTATTTTTAGATACTATATGAGAAAATGCTTCACAACCAAAGGTTTTGAGAAAAGAATAACTCACCTTCTTACCAATCTATGCTTCCTCTAGAATACCACAACCCAAAGGAGTAGAGAGACCTCTTTTAATCAAATATATAGTAGTATTAATAGGCTCTACCCATATGTTTAAGGGTAACCTAGCATGCAACCTCATGCTGCTTGCACACTGCATTATAGTCTTGTTCATGCATTTAGCCACTCCATTTTCCTATGGAGTCCTTAGAATAGTTTTCTATCTACAAATACAATTAGTGGAACAAAAATCTTCAAATTCATGACTGCAATACTCACCACCATTATTAGATTTGAGACATTTTAATTTCTTACCAGTCTCATTTTCAACCAAGCATTTCCATTTCTTAAAAGTTTGAAATACATCAGATTTCTATCTTAGAAAATAAACCAATACTTTTCTAGTTACGTCATCAATAAATGTAACATAATAATGAGAGCCACCGAGGGAAGATACCTGAGCTAGTCCCCATACATCTATATTCACAAGCTCTAATTTCTCACTTTTATTTTCCTTCCTAGTCTTCACAAAACTCACTCTCTTTTATTTTCTATACACAACTTTCATAGAGATCCATATCGACATATTTTAGACCTGGTAAAACTTTCTTTGAATGAAGTACTTTCACACCTTTCACACTCATGTGGCCAAGTATGTTGTGTCATAACTCTATATTAGAATCTAGAATAGATATTTGTTCTCCCTACTCAACTACAACAACTATTCCTGAACATTCATTTTTCTTTTAAACAATTAAAGTAGATGGAACAATATGACCTATACAAAGATATAAGGTGTCTACTTTCACACCTTTTTTTACTAAAGGGAACCTTTTGAAACCTTTCAATTTTTATCATTAAAAGTAACTACAAAACCCTCATCACCGAGTTGCCTTATTGAAATTAAATTTCTATTTAGCCTTGGAACATTTCTTACCTCATATAGTAGCCAATGATTCTCATTCTACAACTTAATCTTAACTTTTCCCTTTTAAACAATCTGATAATGTTCATTATCCCCCAAATAAATAAGCCCAAAATACCCTTGGACATAATCGATGAAATAACCTCTATGAGGTGTAGCATGAAATGAAGCAACATAATCTAAAACCCATGAATCATCAACACTTTCTAAAGACAGAAGCAAAGCATCCTCTTTAGATTTGTTACTTACCACATTTGCCTCCTTGTCTCCATATTGCTTTTCCCCTTCATTTTTCTTTTGAGTCCAACAATATTTCTTTTTATGCCATAGTTTCCCAAAATACCAACACTCATTTGGTCCTCTCGATTGAGACCTCTTCCCTTTTGACTTTCCTCTGTATTTTCTGTGATTTTCATAACTACTTCCTCTATTAGTCATTCTGCCTCAACTTTGTGTGTTCAAAGAACTTTTAGATGTAGATCTACATGAGGTTTTCCTATCAGTTTCCTCGCTCAAAATAACACCAATCACATCATCATGTTTTAGAGTATTAGATTTAGAAATGGAATTACTCATAACCATTACCAAGCCATTCCAGCTTCTAGGCAAAGAACACAAAATCAAGAGAGCCCTAATTTTTTCATCAAAATTAATACCCACAAAAGATAACTAACTAGTAATAGTATTAAACTCATTTAAATGATCTGCAATAGATCCACCTTCTTCCATCTCAACGTTATATAAACTTTTCATGAGAAATACCTAATTTGAAGTAGAGGACTTTTCATAAAATTTTGCTAGGGTTTCCATCAACTCTTCTATCATCTTCACTTTTTTAATATTAAATTCCATCGATGGTGCTAGGAATAATCTAATACTTCCAAGTGTCCTTCTATCTAAAAGATCCTAATCATCATTTGTCATAGATCCTTGATTCTTGATTTTTCCTTCCAACAACTTCCATAAATCCTCCTGATAAAGATAGTCTTCCATTTGCATCTTCGATAACTAAAAGTTCTACCCATTAAACTTGCCAACCCTTAGCATACCCTCATTTATCATCACTCCCACTCAGCCGTGAGAATTTCCTATAGAGGATAAGTACAAAAAAAAAAAAAAAAACCTCACTCTAATACCACTTATTAGGATAAAACCATGGATAGAAATAAAAATTACATGCAAATATAAATAATAAAATTAATAATAAATTGTACTAAAGAGAACACAAGACACCAAGATTTAATGTGGTTCACCCAATCCCTATGCTACATCTAGAAAACAACAAGTCCAATATTATTATGATCCAATGATTACAACCTAATTACAATCTATAATCCCTTATAGTTCAATACTGCCGAAAGAAGCAATTTTTGCATCACCCATAATGAAACAATCCCTAACCCTAAGCCCTTTTATACAAGTATTTTTGCTTCTTTAGGTTTAAAATTAGTTACATGTTAGACATAAAATGTTGATATAGTAGCCCCAAAAAATTTCTTGGGGGCTATGAGGAATTATGGAGTATGTATAGTACTTTTGTGATCAGTCACCACAATCTAACACATGTTGATCATATAGTTGATCAATGCCTTATCTATTGGGAAATTCCACAAATAAAAAACATACATCCATGATATTAGTGACATATCCCATACATAAAGATATTAGATCTATCCTATCACTTTGTGAATTATAAATTAGTGTTCATTAAAACCCTCATACTCATGATATCCTTCTCATGAAACCTACAAACCTGTAAAATATACCAAGCATTTACTTGGTTCTTTGTTCCAACAACAAAGTATATTGAGACATACAACTTTAAAGAATTTCAAACAGTTTTAAGCCCTTTGTTCCTAAACCACAAACATTGTCGATAACTAAGATAGGAGATGAGAATTAGAATGAAACTAAGAAGTTTTATGTTCCTTGTATTCATTTATTTGAAACAATAAACTTTAGATGCATGTAAATAACTAAGAAACAACTCCATAGCCTAGAACTACCTATATTAGCTTCATTATTGTTGTTGATACAAGAGAGAATATTGAAGAGTGGTGGAAACCCAACTGAGAAATTTCTTAAAACTTGGGAACCAACCCTACGTGGTATCATAGCAATGGAAAAGTTTTCAATAAATTGGAACCAACCTTGAGAAAGAAAGAATGAAGAAAGATATAGGAGAGGAAAGAAATCTTAGATCTGATCTAGAAGTGACACAAGTCCACTTAAATCTCCATCCCCTATTTTTTTAAAGTCTCTCTCTTCTCTCTACAATTGAAAACTAAATCTAGTTCTCATCAATCAATTTCAACAAACTCAAAATATCTTCTCCAAGCAATGAAAAACCCCTATTTTGATAAAAACATCAAGTATGCATTTGAAATGTCAATAAATCCTTCACTAAACTAACTTAGAGGTGAAAATACATCACCAATTGGATATCTACTACCTTTGGTGCACACCAAATTCACCATTTCACCAAAAACCAAGTCCAAACTGCCCTACCAAAATGTTGTTGAAAAATAAGCAGCTCAAAAAAACCCTGAATATCTCCCACATATGGTTTCTTATGAAAAAATAAACTATAAATTTGGAAATTTTGTTTTGAGATCTTTTCGTCAATATATGATAGTCCTATGTTAGCCTCAAGGAAATGCCTAGGATGATCAAAACAAGTTCAGGTCCATCACTAGTTTTCAAGTTTGTAATTTATTTACAAATATTTAACCTTTCCCAAAGTCAAAAAATTTATAAAATAAAATCTTTTAATCTAAATGACCCTCTATACATACTTCCAAAGGAATACAATTAAAAGTTAAATTTTATGCACTTTTGAATTTTCTCTCTAGTCATGCATCTAGGTCAAACTTGTTTGACCAATCTTGACACATGTTGCCATAGGATTGATCCATCTCCACATTATCATCACCACCTGGGCACCATGTGGTACCCTATGATTGGTCCATTGACTACCACCTATTGCTTGACACATTTCCATGTGCAAGCCTCCCATTGGATCTCCTTATGCATGGTCACCACCACGTCATCAGCTTATTAGAGTAGACACTCAAAAATGGTTCACATCTATGGTTTAATCATTTTTCATACTAACTTTTCCAATTTTCTCATTTCACTTATTCTGATCTTTTGGCCAACTTGAGCATCATTCAAGCATATTTCAACAATATCCTTCACCATTCATATCCCCCTTTAAATCAATTGTAGATCACTTCAAAACTAATTCCCAGTGGTCATGAAGTTGCGATCATGACATAAGTTGAATACTAGAAGGGTGGCAGAATGATAAAGTATGATCAGTCCACAAGGCAAACATTAGGGATTTACTCCAGTTGACTAATGATATGGTTGACTTTATGGGTTGATAATAAAGGAAGCATCTCTTTGATGATAGATCTGATCTTTTCAAACTCCTACAACCACTTTCACCATTACCCATGTCTAATAACTATAAAGAGACACTCCATAGCTTCCTATTGGTCCTAATTAGTTAGAACAATAATGGCTATCATTTTTGTCTTCTCAAGGGCTTTTTTTGGTAAGTAAGTGATTTTCCTATGTTTGGATGTGTGCCATGATTAGATCTTTCCTAGATTTGCAGTGAGTGTTCTATGCCATCTTAATTGTGGTTGTTGAAGTTTTACCTTAGGGTAGAAGCTATCTAAGTTATGCTTGTACTATAAAATAAGATTTTTTAACCCTTCTCAGGGTCAATCTTTTCTTGATTCTATAGTATTGTATGTTTATGCTCTTCTACTATAATTTCCTTTTCCTCTGAGTTAATACATTCTTTTGTTGTATCTTTTTCTTCCATTAATATATGGTGCAATACTTCCTTGCCCTTGTGTTAATGTATTGTCTTCTTTCCTCAACTATATGATTGTATCTATTTGGCTTTTACATGATATAAAGTGAAGTTTCTTCCTTATAGCATTCTTTTGATTTTGATCTACATATAGTTGTTGGATTAAGAAAGGATTGAATATGTATACTTTGAGGTTGTATTGATGAACTATGCATTCTTGGGAAGAGACAAGGTTGAATATACTATTTGGTGTATCACCTCCTCCTAGATTAGATTAGTTAGTTTTCTACCATGCATCCCTTCTCCCCTTTTCTCTCAAGAAATAGTAGGTGCATCCTGATAGCGAGGAAATCAGCCTTCTCTGGAGATTCAATCTTAAGTTGCAAAGTCCTACACTTTTGAGATTGTTGCCATGTTACATGAGGATGCCTTAGGTAAGACTTTAGGCAAGGTTGTAATATTTTGTGTAAAAAATATTGCATTTTCTTAATCCATTTCATGTATCCTTTGCATGCTATCAATCCTAATCAATCATTCAACTTAATCGTGGATTTGATCTACCCATCATCGTCCTAGTCGATTTGCATAATCATCGCATTTCATCAAAGGATATTATCACATTTTATCTAATCAAATTGGCCAATCATTTACTAATTTGTCCTATAGGATTAGATGACCCATAATCTAATCCTATATCAGTTCAATCATTTTCACTGTGCATTACTAATTTTTCTTGCTAACCAAATGCTCTCAATTAATTGATGTCTATTAATTAATTGATTGATTCATCTTCTCAAACTATGGGAGTTATAAATTTCCTAAGTTCTATTTCTCACCTCTAATTTCCATTTTAGTAATTTTTATTTGTGTGGATATATGAATTTTTAATTTAAATATTCCACCTATCCTTGACATATGGACATGACACATCATAGATTCCCTATTCACACTTGGCTAAAATATGTCATATTTGATATATTTTATTCCTTATGTATTCCTATAATAAGCCTTTATCATCATAGATTCTTGGCCACAAGTGGCTTTGAGGTTTCATGTGCATGTCATAGATTCACCTCCACATTTAGCCATGTTGACTTCCATGCGTCATAGAATCCTACAAGTGGCTTTGAAGTGTCATATGTGCATCATAGATTCTCCTCCACTTTTAGCCATGTTGACTTTCATGTGTCATAGAATCTCATATTTGGCATATTTTATCATGGTTGTCATAGATATTCTAATTAATATCATACCAAATTGCACGTTCCAAGTGACAAGTGTCCATCCTCTCATTCAACTCTCTCCTCTTGCATGTTGGCTATAAATTGAGCCTTCTTGCTGCCATTTCTACTCTTTGGCATCTTTTGAATCCTTATGAGTCATATTCTTAAATTCTTAATATTTAGCATCCATTAGGCTTGAAATCACTCTTCTAGTATTCTCAATAGCATCATCTCATCAATAGGCTTTTTGCTTTCAATTGTGTGCACTATAGGCAATTGGAGCTACAACAAATGGAGAAGAAAGAAGGACATGGGAGATACATCTAGAAGAGGGAGTTTTACATATGTTGCTTTCATTGTTTTAGTTGGATTTTATAGTAGATTAGAAGGGTTTTAGTGTATATTTATTGAGTTTATGATTTCTCATAGTATGCTAGATATTAACCCATTTTCTACTCCTACATTTATAGAGCTAAGTTTTTAAACGAATATTGTAGAATTGCAATGGCTAGTTACACCGTCTATGATGTGAGTGATAGACCATAGTATGTATTCAAGAAGCATCTATTTGTATCATTTTTGGATGACCTTTTGGGTGCATTTTTGCAAGTTCCAGAGAATTTGCTTCATGTTGAGGATATTAGAAGTTATATCCACTAAAAGATTGAGAGCATAGGAGATGAAAATATTCACAAATATTTGGGAACCATGTGTAATAGTGACTTATCCCTAAAATTTGAGTATGTGCACCTAAGTGAGTTGAATCTAGTGCAGTATATGTTTTATATAGAACTTGATAATTGCAATTGGACCCAAATTATTTTGAGTAGAGTACATGATGATTTGTTATGGCTAGGTGATGTGTAGATAGTTATTGACAATAACCTAATTCATAAGGTCATGGGGCTGAGTAATGAGGGATGTAACCCTATCAATAAGAAGAATGTAAGAAAGATGGTTGAGACAAACCTAAATAATAGGTTTGATGGAAGAAACATGAAGGTAGACTCCATTCAAGACAAAGGAGTAAACATATTAAGCAAGATATTAGGAAACAAGTTCAACCATGGATCAAGAGTTAACTTGATACTAGCTTGATTTTTACATGTGGCTTATGTAATGGAAATTCAAGAGAGAAAAGTTAATCTATGTGAGATTATCAGACTATAATTGTTGGATAACATTGCCAAAGTGAAGAAAAAAAAGAGCACAATTTTTAGATTTGAATCCCTACTGACTCATTTGTTTTTCTATACTACAAGGAATTTTCCTAGAGTAACAAATTGGGATAGCAATGAGTGCACAATGAAGATGGTGACTCAATTCTATAAATCTAAGTTGGAGAATGTTAGAGATGGTGACATTGATAGAATCATGAAGAGTTTCCAGTCTAAAATGAAATAGAGGTATAGGATACCTCCCTCAATAGTTGATAAATATAAGGATGAGATATGCTTCATGGTCGAAATAGACAACACCTATATGGAAGTTGTGGTGCCAAGGTTAAGTTCATTAAATCCATGGGATATGAGATGAGTGTAGAGCTTACAGAAGGGTATGTGCATATCATAATCTAATCTAAGAAGGACACAGAGTGACCTAGATGGGGAACCTATGAGGACAAAATGGAAATAGTTCATTCTAAACTACACAACAAGGAAAGCAAGAAGAAACTAGAAATGGTGATAGATTCCATCCTCAATGAATTGGGCATGACCACAAAGGAATTTAATGAGGTCAAAGGCATTGCAATGGAAATGAAAGTAAGAAGATAGTTTGAAGTGGTAGCAAAAATTCCTATTATTGTTGTAGGACCTTCAAAAGGTGTGACAATAGCACAACCATTTGCACATGCCCTATTGCACCTTATGTTGCAGTTACACAAGTGCAACCTATGAGAACAAGAAGTGATCATCCAAGGAATTAGCCAGAAGTGGAAGCACCTACAACACAAAGGAAATTTGAGAGATTGGTAAAGGTGAAGCAAGAACTTTCACCTTCACCCAAGAAAAGGGTCAAGAAGACCACCAGTGGACCAAGAAAGAGAAGGAAAATGATGCAAGTCATTGAATCTAATAGTTATAAGGATGAAGCTAGAGATAGACCAATAGTGCAAGATGCATAGGAAGGAAAAATAATAGCTAAAGAAAAGGCACAAAAACCAAAGGCAGAGAACCTAAACATGCAAATAATTAATTATGACAATTTTGTACAATTAAACAAGTATCATAATCTGTATAGCAATATGGATAGAAGGAAATTAGAAAATGCCACTACAAGAAACATGATTTTGATGAATAAGAAGTTTGAGAATATTTAGAATGAGATACCTGAAGATCTATATAGTAGGCTAATAAACAGGAAGAAGGGAGTATTAGAAGAAGATATGAATTTGAGTATCACTATGATAAATAAATTGTGAAGTTGAATCTAAGGAGGACTCAAATAGAATTTTGAATGGTATTGAGCCCTTGCTAAGGAACAAAAGAAGAGATATTCTTTTGATGGGAGGAAATTATGAGGATGTTAGGAAAGAGATAGAAGAGGCAATTTCTAAATTCATGACTATAGTGCCTACGATGAGTGTGCAGTCAAAGCTTGATAGCCTAGTGTATGTGGAAGCACACACACCATCCAGTAATGAGGGAGTAGAAGAGAAACACTAGGCACTCTCACCACCACATATTGTTATATGTATTTAATCCATGCAAGGGAATAGTACACACATAACTATAGATGTAAAGGAGAATCTGTTTGTAGGATATGGAGAAAATATTGTTGGTAGTATTAGTAATATAATAGCTTACTGTAGCTCTAATGAAGATGAAGAAGAGTAAAAGAAAGAAACAAAAAGGATAGTAGAGGAAAAAATGTTAGAGGAAGAAAAGAAAAAGGAAGACAAGGAGAAGAAAAAGCAAGAAGTAGAAGAAAAGAAGAAGAAAGAAGAAGAGGAAAGAAAGAAAACTAAAGAAGATGCAAGGAAAGAAGTAGAAAGATTGGAAGAAGAGAAGAAGAAAGCTAAGGAAGAGAAGAAGAAGGTAGAGTTGAAAGTAGTTGCATGTATTCCTATAGTAACTTCAATTGTAGTAGTAGCAGTAGTAGTATTAGTGACATTAGATGATGATGATGATTAGACAACATTAATGAGCTCACTAAGTAAGTTATTTGAAAAGAATAAATCTGTAAAGTCTTTGGAGAAGACACTGACTGAAGTATTGGATAGAATGTAAAAGATAGTTCTTACAAGTATAGCCAATCTAGACTTAGAGGTAAAGGCTAAGGAGTTGGTGAAGATCTTTGATGAAGATTTCACAACTCTAGGAAAATCAGCTTCAATGCAAGCTTAGGCAAAGTATGATGCATCACTATTTGATATAGTATGCACTAATGTGAGAAATGACTTGAAAGCACTTGATGGAAGCATCAAGGAACTTAGAAAACACATTGATGAAGCAAAGAGATTTTATGGATAGTACGAATTCTCATACAAATAGCTAACTAACTTTGAGAGTCAAATAAAAGGTAAGATGAGTGAACTTGAATCACTCACTACAAGATTACAACTCCTAGAGACCAGCATTGAAGAGTGTGGAACAAAAGTGGAGAAGATCCATACTATTATTAGAGGCTTGGAATCTAACAAGGAGAAGGCAACAAAGAGATTCTCTAGTCTTAGAGAAATTTTTTCACCTAAGATAAGTACTTTGCATAGGCAGCTAGAGGAAAGTCTTGTAGTAAAGACTTCCTATGACAAGTTTGCATATACTGACTTGAGTGTAGTTGAAGTGGTATCCTATGCATTATGTGTAGTAATTAGTATTTCTAATATAGTAAAGGAGAACTAGAAGAAGGAAGTGAATAAGATAAAACTATTTATGCATTTTTTTTTGGAATAACAAGTTGATCAGCAGTAGGTCACCCAATTTTGGACACAATTTTTGACACCTTTTCCATTGATATCAAAGGGGGAGTAGTAGGAAAAAATTGTATTTATTATATATGTAAGAGGAAGTACACTTAATTACTTATGTATCAATGTAAAGGAGTGATGACAAATGTAATGATCCATCAAAACATGAATAAAATTATTATTTTTTGAAGACAATTTTGTATAGTTACTTTTATTTGGTTTGATTATGAACAACATCATTTTGGGACTTAGCCAATTTTCCAAAATGTTGTCACCAATGCCAAATGGGGAGATTGTTGGCAATACAGTCAAATAGATGTATTGAGTGTTGTCATTTATGGAAACATATATTCATCATTTTATTTATGTATTTAAAGATAGAAAATTGTCTATGTGTTAGATAGTTTGCAGCAACACAAAGAGAAGATGTGATGTGTATGAATGAATCATTGAGAGTTAGCTCATGCATAGTTGAGGGAAGTTCTATGTGTAATGCCCCCACCAAGGGATCCAAAAGAATTAACCTAAAATTTTACTAATTTTTCCAAACATTGTTTGTTTAAACATGAAAGATAAACCATTCACATTGAACACCTAGTAGCAGAACCAATAATATACAATCAACTAAAGCATACATAACAGGTTACATTACTTAAGGATCCCAAGATGTTGAGTCACATTTAATGTAACTAGTACTAAGTCTAAAAACTACCACATCCACATGGAAGAATAATTTAAAAGTCCAATGTCCATAATATACAAACCTTTTTCTAAATGCCTCTTGGCAATTAAATTCGAAATGCTCAATCATCCATTGTACGTGTCACAGGGTATGAAAAGCTTAAAAGATTAAACATATGTAAAAATAAAGATACATCAACCTCATTGAATCCATAATACAAGTACAATAAAGTAAATAAAACTATTAACATACATGATACATCCATCCATCAATAAAGATGTAACAACCATCGTAAAAGATAACCATCCATCATAAAACATAACTAACTAAGTGCACGGTTCCTCCCAACCATCAATACCATCATTAGACCATCTTCGGCCCTAGCCATCCCCCATGTGTAACATCCTAAGCCACCAAAGAGATCATTAGTACTATAGTAATAGGCTTGTCACTCCTAAACATACTACAACATATGCATAAAGAAATCTAACATGATACAACATACACATAAAGAAATCTAACATGCAAGGAATAAAGAATAAGATGATCCTACAAAATAGATAACATCATCTATCACATGCTAATCATAAATATAAAGAAACATACTAATAAATAACATCCATCATAAGATCCAAGAATAGAATGAAGATAAATGCCAACAAAGAATGCTCTAGCCACAATGTCTATGGATAGATCTCAAATGGTAAGAGTGAAAAAGCACTCCACCCGACTGCGTGGAATCTAAATGGCCCACTCCCACTACACTAAGGAGATAATCCCAAGTCCCAAATAGGATATCAAATCACATAACACAAGTACTCTCTAAGTCTAGAAAATCTTAAAAGTATACTAACTCAAAAGTTCCAACATAGATCGACATCTAATCCAAGAGACACACAAAGACACATAGGCATCTACTATGTAAGAAAGAAAGTGTCATCACATGAATCACACTAGAGTTACCTTGGTAGTCTCTCAATAGACCCTGAGCCCCTACTGATCACTATGCAGCCACTAGTATCCTCTCATACTAACAAGGCATACTATAGAATGCAAGGTAACAACCAAGTGTCCTCTCTACTCCCATCCTAGTCTATACTAGCACTCGAGGCATGGGTGAGAACATACAATTATCTTATTAGATTCATTTTAATCCCCATTTAGTGTAATATTTTCACTTATTAATACAACTTACAATGAGTTACCCTAGCAACCACTTAGGGCCCCCGACCCCATTGCAAGCCACTTCCCGACACTACATATAGACTTCCTACGCTAGGCTCATGAAATCACAAATCACAAAATCATAGTAAAAACACCTTAGTCCTATACAAGCGATTAAAAAGCATCAATAAATAATCAAAATAATCACATCAGTTCTCCAAGAGAAACTAAAAAGCATCCCAAAATAATATTGATCAAAGACTCCAAAATGGTCAAGTCAAACATGTCACAACATGACATCATCAAGAATTAAATAAAACACTTTAGTCCCATCAAGGCAACTGGAAAGTAATCCAGGTATAACTGATCGATGATTCAAAAATGGTGAAGTCAAGTATCTCGTAATCATACACCTTAGCTCCACATAAGAAGATTATAAAGCAATAACAATCAATAAACCACACACATCATAGAGCATGCCATCACATTACCATAGTTGGGTTTTAAAAAGATCAAGATCAAATAACATTAGCATGACATCACATCTCATAACCTCTATGCCTCTGATAGACATCCTATGACTGTTCAACAATCTAGTCAACCCCAAAACATAGATAGCATAAAGAAACAAGATACAAACACATATTTTAGTTTGCTTTTGCAATCACATGGTTAAGCCAAATATGAGGTTTCAATTTTAATTTCAAGTGTATAAGATTATTTGTTTAATCTCCAAGTCAACCCATTTATCTCTTCAAATTAAACATAGAATTATCCCTCCATTATTTTAAAACAATTTTCTATCATAATTAGAAGATAATTATTTACTTATTTAAATCATTGAACTAGTTCCCATTGACTTTTAGATAAAATCATTCGCATTATTTCACTAAAAATCAATGTTACTAATAATTCCAAGAAGCGTCTCCCATTATTCAAATTATTAGAATAATACTTATCAACCTTCACATAATTAGTTTACAATTTCCTTAAAACACTTCAAGGACAATCATTTATTTAAAATGATCTTTATTGATTTTAAGTAAAATCAATCTCATTAATAATTCAATTATTTAATTCCACTAAACACTTATTAATATCTCTTTTCTTTTAATTTTCCCTCATTTAAAAATCCATTTATTAAAATTGACTAAGAATTAATTAGACTCCTTCTACTATTAACTAATCTTAATTAAATTTAATTTAATTAGATTAGTTAATAAATCATATAAAACTAATGCATAATAATAAGATTCTATTTTAATTCGAACCCAAACTCGAATCAATTTCCAAATTTTGATTCTACTAAGGGAAGGTTGCAATGATATTTTTTAATTCTAGTAAATGGATGAAACAATATTCATGCCTGAATTACAAAATTGAAGATTCATTCGTAGAGAATTATTTAGACACACATAACAAACATGATGAAGATAGGAAGAGAAAGAACATAATAAAATATGTGAAATAATCACGAGGGCCTACCTAGACACTGATGCTAATTCGCTATGCCTCAGAAAATTGTAGAGAAGCTCCTCCTCTCAAAACCTTCTTCTTTCTAAAAATTCCTTCCTTCTCCAACATTCGCAATCCCTCCAAAAATTTAAACCCCCCCAAGTGACTAGGAGTGCTTGTAGAAGCATATGAGCTTGTCCATACGCACTAGAGAGCCTGTATATAAAGGCCTCTAAGATGCATCTAGAATGTGTCTAGAAAGAACTAGAAGATAAGCATGACAACTAAGCACATATCTTCCATGATAAGAAGATAAACATGATGATGTGTCTCGAATGTTGTAGATACCATGAGCTCAAATGATGTGCTAACCCCCAAGTGTAGACAACATGTACATAATTAGAGTGCAAACTCCTGTTTGTCAACATGACAACTCACAAGAGTTTGCATACTCCTATGTGAATAAATATTAAAATAATGCACATTACTTAATTAATTAAATTTTTTTATTTAATATTCACTTGACTCCTTTTTAAATTAATTTATTTATTTTAAATCTCATGCAATTATCATGTGATCATGAAATTTTGAATAAATTTATTTATTTTCCACTTCTAAATTTATTTTTGAAACTTAATTGATAAAATATTTATTAACTTAAATAATATTATTATTTAGCATTTATTTAAAAATGAACTCTAAATATATTATTATTAAATTAAATTAATATTATCACGTTCCAAATTTAAATTTATAACTTTTATCTTCAAACTTAATTCTTTTATTTAATTAATTTCCCAATTAATTAAATTTAAAAAAATATGAAATTATCATATTAATTTTCCATTAAATTAAATCATTAAATAAATCTTTTTAATTAGACTTAATTAATAGAAAATAAAACAATAACTCATAAAATAAAATACGAAAATCCATCATAGCAAAACACATACAAAATCAGACCAAGGGTTAATATCATGAATTATGTCATCCGATGCATTTAGAGGGTACTCGACCTAGATACTTTTCCTAATTTTTAATTAGGACAAATGGCTTAAAGGGTTGGGATTTGGACTTGAGGATTTATCTCCCCTCTCTTACCATTGAGATAATGTGATAGGGTACACTCATCCTGGCAATTCAAGGAAGTCGATATCCGGTACCTGCAACCTGCATAAAATCCATGCATGTACATACACAATATATACTAAGATAAATAGGCAATGGCAGGAAGTGGTGCATCATGTAGATCCCAACTACAAGTGACTATGACTCCCTTCCTTAACCACATCTAAAAAGTACTGATACATTAAAAAAAAACACACACACACTATACGCATGCAAGTATGGGGTAAGTATCCATAAGAAAACACATGATAATAAAAAATCTAACTAATCATCATCAATAACTACAAACACTATAATAATCATCATACTACATGAAGTAAGGAGTAACAAGTAATCTCATCATATGATCCACTAAATTTGAAACAATATCTTATAATCTTAAAATAATGTCACTAATAATCATCAACATAAAATTGTCCTAAAAGAGTTCAGCAACAATAGAAAAATGTAAACTAGGGTAGGCACTACACTATGAAATTTTCATGATGACATGTGCCAGTGCATAGGTGTGTATGGATAGTATAATGCAAGTTATGATTGAAATACTAATACAGATATTAAACAGTGCACAACAAAGCATAGCAGAGAATTGGATTGTATGACTTAAGGAATTATTTTGGTGACAAAATAATTACCAAGTCTTGATGAGCTAACTATGTGGATATTATTCCATAATTTATTTTATATTATGCCAATTGTGTGAAAGTGTGAAGTCTAACTGAGTAGTGAATTATGAATATGAGAGATATAAGTAAAGATCATATCTTGTGAAGATAAGTGTGTGATATATGTATGGTCTATGTGATATATGTTTGTGTGACATATGTATGATCTATGTGATATATGTGATTGGTGTGAAGTTTATGAGATGATATGTGAACTACATCTTATGTATTATTAGAGAAAGTGTAAAATAAAATAGACAAAAAGTATTGTATGTATATCTATTCTTGTGAAGAATTGAATTGTAAAATTGCATGTTAGGGCAGTGGGCTCTTCTTGCATACATTATATTTTATCCACCAAATCCTAATAGGGTTGAGGATTCTAACAAGGACTCAAGACACTATGTGCACTTCATAGACTCCTAACAGGGTCAATATCCTTAACAAGATCCTATTGTTTAGTGAATCATCTAGTGAGTATCATCCCCATTGAGGTTTTCCCTTGGTCAAGGTTTCCCTAATTAACAAATAATGGTGTTATGATTTCTCTATGTGTATGGTTATATTTACTATTCAGCATTGTTGGTTTAGTTTCGTATGTAAGTTATAAAGTAATTAACAATATTCATTTGTGTGAAAAAGTTTGTAGAACACTAATTAACACCCCCCCCCCCCCCCCCCCGTCCTCCCCCCCCCCCCCAACAACCCCTCTTAGTATTATCTATTTCTAACACTAAACCACTCTGTATTCTATGTTTCTAGGAAAAATAGTTCTCTCTATTGGTGTGGTACAACTTGTAACCCAACACTATGACTAGAAACCTCAACTTAGGGTTTGGAATTTCATTTATTGTACATCCCATTATGTAGTGTGTCATCCTTCCTCCATTCATCAAAGTTTCTTGCCTCACTAAGATGAAATTCATTGATAGATCAATGCCAAATGTATTGAACCCAATTACCCTCTCAATTAGGGCCTTTGTGATCTCATGTCATTTATTCAACCATATATATTGTTCATGAATTCTACATAGAATAAATCTTACATAGTCTTCATTAAAGAAATTAGGTATGTCCATCACTCTACTTAGCATGGAATTTATCAGATCTTTGTGCTCACCTCTTAGGGCTCCTTCTGAGAAAAATGCATCATACAATTATCTTATATCCTTAACACCAATATGTTGGATCTTGACTTCCAAATATACACACATATTTGATGAGAAATATATCATCATGTAGTGATGATATTGTAGTTCTATCTTTAACAACCTTCCCCCTTGCTATGATTTCCTAGTACTTGGGGTGATTTCTTTGCCTATTATCAATCAAATTCACCTTGTCAATTTCTTCGGGTATTATTTCCTCTTGATTTAAGATTGTTCATTGAGAAGAACTATGAGAGAATTGTCTTACAAGTGATACCTTCACAAATTCACTTTTGAGCTCTTAGGGTTTTTCAATATGAAAGCACAAGTAATTGCAATAACACAAAGTATCAAGTGACTCTCAATCCTATATTTGTGTCATGAAATTATAATGTTAGAGTTACAGTGGTTGAAAATTGATATTATCTACTAGAGGAGTTATGTCATTAATTCTTCAGATCATTCTACAATTATTACTTTTTAACATTGTGATCTTCCATCAACATGTTATGCTTTCTTTTAGAGTTGGTATATTTTCTCTATAACTACTAGTTTAGACTAGAGGGTTGTTTTATTATTAAAACTCCCTTTATCATCTAACCCCTCTAAGATTCATTAGCTTAGTTACTTTGTGAGGTCTCACCACTAATGGATGAGATTTAAACCTCATCTAGCTTTACTTTAGCCACTTCACTCTTCTTCATCTTCTTAATGGAAAAGTCCTTCTTCAACTATTCCACAGTCTTGTTTTTCTCTTATCTAACTAGGGATTTACTACCTTGTCATCTACTACATCTACAATCCCTTGCAAGATGACCTATTTCATGGAAGATATAATAGGCCATTCTAGCACCTTTCCATGGTCTGGTGTAGTCACTTGCATTCATGCTCATCTTGCCTTAAGTTATAGGATGACCTTCATTTTTATAGGTTATGTAGATCGTTGTAGGGAACCTATACCATCCAACATGAATCATTTCCTTGGGAGACCTTTGATTGTCTTTGGATCTTGTCCTATAGTCTTGTACTCTATGCCCATACCTATTACAATAGTAGCAATGTTCATCTATTCTTTTCTCATTAAAATAAAAAATACAGTGTTGTGTGGTATGGTCATAGAGATGGAAAATGTTGCAGAACCCTTCATAGTTACACTATTGAATAGGCATAATCTACATAAACCTATTAGCCAAACTAATATTGTAATAGATGATGAGGATATTGTTAGGTTATGATGCTATAAATGTATGTAAAATATTCATATCAATTTTTATATTGTCATTGATGTCAAAGTCTTAATTAGCTAGACATTATATCAACTTAGGAAAGTACCATATCATTTGATTAATGAAGAGGATTTGAAGACAGCATCATGAAGTCAAAGTTGATATGCAAGGTATTCATTGGGTACTTTAATAATTTGGATAATGGTTATATAATATTAGTTTAATTGTTTTACAATCATGCATTATTAAGAAATATTAAAGATCACAAGCTTAATTGAGTCATAAGGTTAATGAAGTGAGAATGTATTCAACAAGTGACTACAATATTACCTTAGTGATTGCAAAATGAAAGAAAGAACATAGTGTTGCCTAAGTAAACATAATGTTTACTAAGTGACATTTAGTTGAACAAGTTGGAGAAATTAGAATCTGAGGTTGACTTTTGATGGAAATTTGGACAAATTGAGAAGGTATAAAGCAAGAGTCAATTTTTGTTGCAAGATCTATGATGGAGAAAAATCAAGAAGGATCTGGTGAAGGAAATTAAATGATAAGTTTAACATAAAGTTCTATGTAAAGTTATATTTTCTATGTGCCTAAATTCAGTATATGAAGGAATTCAATTGTAAACCTAAGATTGATGATTTCGACTAAGCAATAAAATAATGGAAGGATCTAGAAGCATTGATAAATCTATTTAAGTAGGAGAAAATGATATTTTAGGCTACTCAAATGAGTTTGAAAGATTATGGAGTTGATCCCATGATTGCTAGATAGAAGGTGATTATGCCAGAGTGTTAAAATTTGTTGTGAATTGAGAAGTTTTTGAAGGAGAAAAGGGCTAAGTGTTGAGTCAAGTAAACCAAGTAGAGAGAAGAGAAGAAGAAGAGTTTGTGGAAGAAAAAATTAGCCAAGTGAGTAAAATATAGAGAAAGAGAAAGAACTATACAAGAAACTATAGTTACTATTCTTAACAGATCACTTTATATTTTTACTATTTAATTATTTTAAAATAAAATCTTGAAAGCACTGAGTTGACCTGACAATTCTATGAAATCCTATATGGTAACATCAATTCATGGTGCTTGTAAGTCCTTAAAATTAGGCTACTCTTTTTAGTCCTATACATGGAGTGATAAGGTCTAGATTATATTTTGGTGAAATCCTCTGAGAAGGCCACTTTAACAAAGTGTGTATAACATTTAACAAGGTAGTCTCCTAATAGAGACCACTTTAGAAGAGTGAAATTTTTGGGTTATCAGTTCTAGGTTGTTTTTCCCTTAACTAGGCTTCGACATTAAATATTGGTATCAAAATTATGTGGATGTTACTTGTGTTGCAAGTTGTTTTACATATTTTTATAGTTGACTACAACTAGGTAATAATTGGAAATTTGATGGCAGTTGATGATGCAATGAAAAATTTGATAACAACTTGGGAAAAGTTGATATATAAGTTAAGTTTTATTTTGGATATGTCTACCCTATAAAATTTATTGTTGTTGATGTTTATGTTTCTTTGATGATGATGATTGTTTGAAGGGATTGCAAAATAACTGGATATAACTAATTCAACCCCCACCCCCCACCTCAGCTATCTAACAATTTGGTATCAGAGCTAAAAGCTTGAAGGAAGAAGTTTAAAGGAACTTAAGTGAAAGATAAAGATGTGTAATGGAGAGGCATCAAAGTTTAACAAGGAGAAATTTTCCTCATGGAAAGATTGACTAAGATTGCAACTTTCAAGTATTGGAGATAATATCACACATTGGTTGTATAATAAATATGTTACACCTATTGGTGCTCTAACTATGGATCAAATGAATGAGAAGAGAAATCACAATAGTACAATGATTGATATTTCATCTTCTCTAACTAATGTTGAATTTGATGATGTTAAGAATTGTACCAATGAAAAGAAAATGTGGGATAAATTGAAGCTTTTCATGGAGGAGATGGAAATATAAGAAGAGCTAAAGTTGAAAACTTGAAAGGTAAGTATGATGACATGATAATGAAAGAAGGTAAAAATATTGTGATTGAAATAAGAGTTTTGGAGGTGCCATCTTGGATTCTAAAATTGTAAGTAAACTATTGAGAACTCTTCTACCTATTTATGCTATCAAAGTTTTTGCTATCCAAGAAGTAAGATACATACCTACTAATGATCTAGCACTTGATGGTTTAGTTGGTTTGTTAACTATATTTCAGTTAAGCAATTATAATAATAGTATGTTTATCATGGGAAATGATTTTAGGACTTCACTAACCATCAAAAATCCAAAGAAAGAGAAGAAAACCAAAAAAGAAAGTGAATCTAAAATTGAAGATGATTTGGATGAGATTGAAGCATTTCTTACTAGAAGGCTATCAATAGGTAAAGGTAAATACAAAGGTAAGTTACCTTTGATCTATTTCAAATGTAATGAGGTTGGTAACTTTGTTTCTAAATGTCTTAACTAAAGAAAATCATATAGAGATTATAAGAATAACAAGAAAGATTACAAGTAGAGGAAGAATGTGTATAACAAATACATAGACAAGAAGTCATGTTACATTGCTAAAGAAGAATACACTGAGACAAATTTTGATGATGAGAAGGAAGTATACGAAATGGTCTATGTTGTAATCAAAGAAGAGAAAATTAGTGAAAGTTATGAAATGAAATTTCCCTTACTTCAGATGTTATAAGGAGTAATTCTTGGATTATTTATAGTGGTTGTTCACATTATATGATTAGTGATCTAAGTAAGTTTGAAAAATCTAAAGAAATTGATGATGGTGGAACTGTTAAGTTTGGTAGTGATGTTCCATAGTTGTTGAAAGGTAAAGGATAATTAATGTTCAATGATAATACCTAATTTGATGATGCATATTGGTTTCAAGGACTCATATTTAATTTTTTGGGTGTTGCTCAACTAAACAACTCAGGTCACAAGGTGGAATTTGAGAAAATGAAGGTCAAAATCTTCAATGATGAAGGTAATTGAATGGAACATTAATACAAACCAAAGATAAAATATTCTACCTTGATCCTATAGTTGAGGCATGTTTATCTTCTAGAATTGAGGATTTGTGGTTATGGTATAAAAAGTTGTGTCATGTAAACTTTGAAAATATAGTAAAAACTAGTAGAAAGAAAAGAGTAAGAGGCTTACCAAATTTGTAAAAACTTTAAAATGTTATGTACAAAGAATGTTGATTTGGTAAGATGACAAAGAATATTTTTCTCTAGTAGGACACACACTTCCAATGATATTCTAGAATTAGTGCATACTGATTTATGTGGTATAATTAGAATTGATAGTTATTATGGTGATAGATACTTTATATTGTGTTGGAGTTATTCTCAAGGAAAGGGACTACTATGTTCCTTTGAACCTAATAATAGGGTCATAAGATAGAGACCAAGCCTAAGAAATAGCTAAAACCTATACTCAACAGGGTTAATCTTAGCTCTAGACCAACTTCAATAGAATCATTAGGACTATCTTTACTTTAGGCTCTATTGGACCAAGGTGGGTACTATTAGACTAACTGCCAACATTCCCCTTCAAGATTCATGACATGGACTAACTACCTCATGTGTTCTATAAGTCTAGTGGTTGTATTGGTCATTAACAGGTCAATCTTTTGGTGCAATAACAACTCTATCTTGTAACAAGTGGTATTCGAGCTTGGTCATAGGTTTGAATCTCCTTAGATAATTCTAAGGGGGGGATTGTTGGACTAACTACCAATGTTACGCTTCAAGATTAATGACATGGCTTAACCACCTCCTATGTTCTATAAGTCTAGTGGTTGTATCGAGCATTAATAGGTTGATCTTTTGGTGCAATGGAAACTCTAGCTTGTAATAGGTACAACTTAGGGATGGAAATGATTGGTTATAGTTATTATCCTTCAAAACTCACTCATTCAGTCATATTCCTCTATGATTTTCCAATAACTTCCTAAGCATAGTAGCTAACTATAACACAAAAGAATATATTGCAAACAAGTAATGACCAGCAATTTTAGTTCTTCATTATATAAAATGGTAAATTGATTGTTTGATTATTATGTGTATTTTGAAACTATATGAATCATCAACTTGCAACTAAAATTAAGTGACCAGTGTCTTATCCATTGTTATATAGAGTCAAAAATAGCAACTCGGACCTATTTAATCAACTTGTAATTAAACTTGTCAATAGTGAGCTCTGAATTTCATTCTTACCATATCCTTCTCATAAACCCTAAACCCTATCAATTAAAGAAAGAATTTACTTAATTCTTTGAATCAATATCAATAAATAAGAGATATATAATTTATCTAAATTGTATTTAACCAAAAGAACATTGTTCACATCAATCTCAAGATCATAGATATATAAGAAGGAGAAAAAATTTGAAGATAGATATGCAGGATTTCCTCTTTTGCACTGATTTCCTTTTAAAATGAATTCAATACTAATAAAAACTCAAAATAAAACTCAAAAATTGACAATTAATGCTTAATATTCACTATATTCTCAAGTATACAAAATGAATTGCATTCATATAATTATAAAAAACTTGGGCAGATTATAAAAAGATATAAAACAAGAAAAATTTATAGACTTCCAACCTCTACTCCACATCTTGGGAATCCTTAAATAGAGGATTGCAACAAGCTTCAGATGGGAGGGTAGGTGTCAAAAACTATCCGGTAAGACAAAAAGGCAAAAACCTTGAAAGATTACATTAATACATTCTTTTGCAGTTGAAAAGTAGGAAAGAAAGTGGATGCAAAAAGTAGATGACATTTATGGAAGAAGTCTTTAATTTAACTATTTTGTCCTCTTCCATCTCCTTTTTTCTTCTTGTAGTAGCCTTCTTGTTGTCTTTGTCTAATCATCTTTGTGGGATGGTAGAGCTTTAATGTTTGCTATTAATTCCCATATGACCACATCTGCATCTATCTCAAGCCAAGTAGCATCCCTAACTACATTCAATTCCTCGATACATTTATTCCACTTAGAATCAGTAATAGTAGTTACTTCTCTTGAGACTTTACTCATATCTAATTCTATCCTAAAGAGAAAATCAATCAAATTATAGACAAAACTTACATTTGTCTCATTATTACAATAGGCCAAAAACCTCGGATGTCTCAAAATTTCTTCAAATGAAGAAGACCATTCCTGTCATTCCTTAAAATTTCTATTACCATCTATAATACCAAGAATGAAATTTGGTATCCCTACAACAATTGTTTTCTTTTTCCCTTGGATCAATTGTATTTTTCCTATGAAAAAACATATAACTCCCTTATCCTATGTGTCATTTTTCTGGTATTAATGATTATCACCTTGACTAAATCTTTTTTCTCGGGTAGCAAAGGGACCAAATTATCAAAAAAATGTGCATAAGGCCCCCAAGTTATGAATAGGGAGGATAAAAGGTCTAATGCCTCTAAGCACTTGTATTCAACTCCTTGCAAGATAATGTAACTATTGTGCACAATTAGTGAAACAACTTGCAAGGCACCAATTTTTTGCATAAGGAAATTCTAAATTATCTTAATTTCTACCTCCTTAGAACCATTCCACTCATCAATGTCCATGTGTTTGGCTTCTCCCATAACTATCATATCAGCTTTAGTTTGAGTTTCATGGTCCTTCACCTCTATAACAGGTTTAGTCACAACCCTTAGGCTCCTTATTTCATCCTCCATGTCAGCTATCTTCTTTTCTAGGACATAAGTCCTCTTCGACTCCTCTTCATTATTTTTTTCTAGAATGAATGGATATGCTATGAGTTTTGTATAGTTGTTCTTGCAATATATCCATCTTTCTCTTCCCCATTAATGATGTTGTATTTGCTAGATTGTGGATTTAGCCACTAGATACATTGGAGACATTCCAAAAAATTACATTTCCCTAGGGGTACTCCTTTATCTCCATGAGAGTTGGTTTATTTTCATCTAGAGCCATGCTCCATATTTCCATTATTTTTCTATCTATATTAAATCTAAAGCCTTGTAGCTCAACACTAATATTATTCTCTTCAAAAGAGATTGATCTTTCTTGCTTTTTGATCTAATCCAACATGAAAGAGAAACTAAGTTTCCAACTAGGAAAAAATAGCATTCCACTTCTCATTACTAATACTCTTTCTTCCTCAACTATGAGATTCTAGCTATTTGGATCATACTCTTACAATCTCTACACCAATTCTACAATTTTCTCAGGTGAATCTCTAGGTTGCAACTATAGGATGAGTTCATTATGCTTCACCTTATAAAGATATGACTTGAATTCATAAAAATTACAAATTGGTCATCCTTTGTGAATTCCTCTACCTATTTTATTCTTTCATCCAACATCTAAATCTATAATTCAGTCATGTCGGGGATCTTTTCATGCTTTCTTGCTTGTTTGATTAAAAAATTGTGTCCGATGGTATCAAAGAATTTAGATCCCTAAGGAAAAATTTGCAATGCCTTTCCTTTGACCTTGCCAAGGATCTAAATCATCTTTTACTTCTTCTTTCCTTTAGCTCTCTCATTGATCATCCTCAACCTCTATAGTTATAACATCCTCTACTGAGGAGATTGGGGTTATGCTCTATCTCTAAACTTTGTAGGTACTTGTGTCATCAATTTATCAAAATTCTCTAGGAAATTATTGTACCTATCAAGATATGGTACATCATAGTGGAGACCCTTGAATTATGGATCTATTTCCCTCATGGCTTCTTCTATCTTCATTATCTTACTCCAATTCTGAATCATTTCCCTATACACCTCTATTTGCAAAATAGTTCATGATGCAATCTTCTTACCAAATTGGTTTATTGCTAGGAAGAGTATACTTCCTCAAAAAATCATTTGGATCATAGGTTCTAGCTGTGGCAAAGGGAAGTTTAAATTCAAACAAACATTGATCTATTTCTTCTATGGCATCCTTCCCTATCATAAAATCACCTATCTTTGTATTCCTTGCTAGAAAAGAGCCTTTCCTAATATAGCAAGGCATAAATACTCTATATTTATCCTTAGTAATTGCCAAAAAAATTCCAACTAGCCTAATCTCTTAGGGACATGTCTAGGTAATACATGGGGAAGTTGAGAATATCTATATACTCTTATAATTGAAAAAATATCAAATAAAAACAAACTAGCCCAGTCATGGCTAAGTACCCTACCTCATTTGGGCAAGCAAATGGTCTAATTAATATCCTTACTCCCCTAGCTACTCTCTTATCTATATCCATTAACATATTCATGATTGGAATACAAAATCATTATAGAAAGCAACATTACTTACTAGCATAGGGATAAAACCTTTTCCAAAAGCAAGTCCATAATTTCACAAGTAGGGTTTCTCCATTTTCCTCAATGACCTTGATAAAGTTTGGGATGATATGCCCTATATTCTTGAAAAGGATAATGTGTATCAGCAATGAATAATGGAAAAACCTAAAGTTTCCTATTTCTCGCTTCTAATTTGCCTCAATTTCTTTATGCATTATTTCGATGATGTGTTCCACAAAACCATAACATACATTATGATTTGGATCCTAGATATCTAATGCCATGATATATATATCCTAAGGTATTCATAATGTCATCAACTCCGAGAACCTTTTCAATCCCATGGATGATATATCTGAAATATTTGTAGAAGAACTCCATTGGCATTAGTTCTCCTACCTTCTTTCTGAGAGGTCCTCCTAGGTCAAATTATTTGACAAAAGTCTCCCTATCCAATCTACATAGGATACTCATATCCTTTCTATGGAAGGCCTTGGTTGTCATATTGTAAGATTTGATTAATGCCTTCACCAGATCAACATCAACTATCACCTCCAACATTATCAACTTTGCCATATTTCTGATCCATAGGTTATAGATTAGTGATTTCACATACCTATTCTAATAAAAATACCAAAATATTTTTTTCCTATTGGTCTCAAGTAAAATGTTATTGTAGAAGGAGTATACATCTTTGAAGAAATGGGCAGTCAAAGTTTGAATGTAAGAAGACCCTAGGAGAAAATACACCCACTCTTTTGCATACAAACTTGCCAATTTTGCTTTTGCCTGCTCTGTAACTTGTGAAGATTCTTCCAAATCAATTTGAGCTATCATCTTTCCCACTTATTGTGCCATGATCTTAGCAATTGAAATTTCTAAAACAATTTCTATTAGTACTAGCTCTAAGGATACTAAAATACTCTACAAATTCTTGGTACTCAAACTCTTATCTTTGAACTTATGCAAAATACTATAACTCAAGAATTTGTTATACCAACTTATTAATGGAGAGAATTAAATAGAGAGGCATTTATGTCTCTTAATGTCAATGTGTGTAAGAAAACTCAAAATTTGCAAAAGTACAAAGAAACAACATGTACAACTAGCCTCTTAATTCTTTTGTATACTTTTTGACAAGACATAAACTTTAAAGTTATAATGAGGCCTCTAATAGTCATTTCTTACTTAACACTTCATCCCAAAGACCCAACAACCACATCACTTCCTTCTTTTTTCCACTTTGCAGTCTATTTTTTATTGCTAGTGACTAACTATGCAACCTAGTGTTAATAGGTTCTGACCATTTAATTAATTTTACTCATGTAGCTGCACAATTATACTAATGGTTACAATTACTTCCCATGACCCCACGAAGTCATTTGGTTAGTCATTGACTTGCAGGTTTGCAAACTGCTATGCACTTTAGACCTTGGCTCTTGTGATTGAGCGATCACCACATTCTACTTTGAGTTTAACTATATAGCATGTTCGCAGCCTGATTATACATTATACTTACTAATCATGTGACCATGTGATCAAGCCTTTCTTAACAATTCTCATCAAGTCACCAAATTAACAACTCTTATTCATTCTGATAGTTTGATAGGGAGAACAAGCATTTTTTGCACTTTCATAAGAATGATCATTGAGTCATAACTCAATTTTTTGGTTGTCTGGTTAACATCATAACTGCATGATTTAACATCTCCTTAATGCCTAGTCATGGTCAAAGAAGTGAATACTTAACCATACTATATGACCATACAAACAAAAAATCCCTCTAAAAATGGCCCCACCTATAATGTGTCAACCATTGTCAAGTCTAACTCTACTCTGCATCATGGGTCCATCATTCCACATGGTGGGTAACTGCATCATCATGACTCTAACCCATAATTATCTATTACCTCCTGCAAACATGTGATCAATGGCATTTCTCTATTTCTCCATGCAAAATCAAGGTCAACCTAAATATCACTCAATCCCATGACTGAATACTATTCATAACCTCTTAAGAATCTTTTCACAGCAATGGAAAACCCTAGTCCTTCATTATCTAAGTGTTCAACCATGCAACTAGAGCAATCACCTAATCGTTGTCAAAACTAGACATAACATCTTACTCAGGTGACCGCAAGATCAATGCTATCACCAACTATTTTGCTTAGTCACAATAAAAGAGCCTAATTTCCTATCCACCATGACTCGGAGAATAAAGGAAAATAACTACCTTATCAGGTCACATTGTTTGATGTTGTAGTTTGATGAAGAGCCTCAACCTTGTGACTAACTGTAGTTGCCTAGTCACACACTTAAGGTCCCATGATGTCTTATCAGAAATAAAAGATTTAGCATAAATCACTAACCTTAGAGGTATCTTGAAAATTTAAAAATTTGAAAACATGGGCTTAAAAAAAGGGTTTCCTAAGGTAAAGCATTTTCATGAAAAAATTTAGGGAAACCCTCGATGCCTAGTATGGATAAATATTATCAAAATGATGGTTTCTCTAGAGGATGAAAATAGGTTGCAATTAATCTTAACTGCTCAATCATTAAAATAACTTTCACAGAAAGAATTTGGATATTAATCCTAGTAAAAATGAGGGCTAACATATTGTTTATGGATGATTATTCAAGGATGATGACTCTAATGTTCTTGAAAGTGAAATCACATGCTCATATGTTTAAATAGTACAAAACAAGAGTTGAAAAGGAAATTAGTAAATCACTGAAATGTTTAAGATCTAACAAAGGTGGTGAATTTATGTCTGTTCAATTCACTAATTTTGTGTTGAGAATGGTATTAAAAGATAGTTATCTCTACCAAGAACACAATAACATAATGGTATTTCTAAAAGTAGAAATAGATATATCATGGATTGTGCAATGGCACTAACTAGAGAGAAGCAATCAGTACTATTGTATAACTCTCAATTGAGTTCAATTGAAGAAAGGAACAAATAAGATACCCTATGAGATGTAGTATGGTCATACACCAAATGTAAGTTATTTCAAAATATTTGTGATTAGATGTTACATTCAAAAGGATGATAGGAATGGTAAACTTGATGTTAGAGGAGATGAAGGTATATTACTAGGATATTCATCTATGATAAAATCTTACAAATGTTTAAATAAGGCTAATAACAAGATGATTAAAAATGAAAATTTAAGATTTGACAAGTTTGTAGAGATAAATAATCTAGAGAGGAAGAAGGAACATAAAGATTATAATAAGTTTTTCTATGTCTATGATGGTGCACCAAACACTCTACCCAAGTTAAAATACAAGCCTACTGAACATCAAACAATAGCACCTAAGTCATAGATAATTATAGCCAAGTATGAAACAATAGTTAGCAAGTCACAAATAGTTACACTTGAGCACCAAAAAATACAACTTGGGTAGGAATTTGAACTCCCACCAAGAGAAGAAAACACTAAAAATTAGAGAATTAAACTTGTATTAGCCAAATAAGTGAGAAAGAACCACTCACATGAATAAATAATTGGAGATAGAAGTGTTGAAGTACAAAAAAGAAGCAAAATAAGGTATGTGTTTAATAGCTAATTTTAAGCCTAGACCAATCAAAGCTACATTGAATGATGAATCTTGGATTAATGCTATGAATGAGGAGATTGGTCAAATTGAGAAGAACAACACATGGACACTTGTATTGAGACCTGCTAACAAGAATGTGATCGGAACAAAGTGGATTTTTAGAAACAAGATAAATGAGAATTAAGAAGTGGTAAGAAACAAAGCTAGGTTGGTTTGCAAAGGTTATGCCCAAGAAGATGGAATTGACTATGGTGAGACTTTTGCACCTATTGCAAGATTGGAAGGTGTAAGAACTCTATTGGGTTATGCTACATACAAGAAATTCAAGGTATTTCAAATGAATGTTGAATCTATATTTTTTAATGGAATACTTGAAGAGGAAGTCTACATTGAACAACCTAGTGAATTTTTTGAACATGGAAAAGAGGATATGATTTGCAAGTTGAACAAAGCATTATATGGCTTGAAATAAGTCTCAAAAGCATGGTATGAAAGACTACACTCTTATTTGATTAAGATATGATTTAATGGAACAAGTGAAAATAGTAATCTATATTTGAAGAATGAAGAAAAAGATATGGTTTTGATTGCTGAAATATTTATTGATGACATAATATTTGGAGGAAATGATATGTTGAGTAAGTCATTCGTTGATCAAATGAGTACTGAAATGTCAATGTTTGGAGAAATAAAATTTTTCATTGGATTACAAGTTTGTCAAACATCAAAAGGAATTTATGTTACTCAATCCAAGTATGTGAAGGAAATCTTGAAAATATTTGGGATGGATGAGTCTAAACTAGTCAATATACCTATGGTGACTAGAGTGAAATTATCAAAGAAAGATACTACTACTGAGGTTGATCAAACACAATATAGATCTATGAATGGAGAGTAATAATATGGTGTACATAGTAGACCAAATATTTCCCTAGCTGTTGGAGTTTCTATAATGTTTTCATCTAATCCAAGGGAAACACACATGAATATTGTAATTAAGATATGTCAAAGGAACAGAAGATTATGGCCTATGGTATAAACAAGAAGATGACTTTAATCTTAAAGGCTACACTGATGTTGATTGGGATGGAAATATTGATGATAGAAAAAAAACAACTAGATG
The DNA here is from genome assembly GCA_028749045.1 of Cupressus sempervirens. Classification (NCBI taxonomy): domain Eukaryota; kingdom Viridiplantae; phylum Streptophyta; class Pinopsida; order Cupressales; family Cupressaceae; genus Cupressus; species Cupressus sempervirens. The sequence goes on from CM053793.1 coordinate 464,384,445, forward strand.
AGCATTCTTTTAAGGAGAAAGTTGATTGCATGGATAAGAAAGAAACAAAGTTCTATCTCACAATCTACTATTGAAGCTAAATATGTTGCTTTTGCAATTAATTGTTCAAATTTTGTATGGGTCAAATAATTATTGGAAGGAATGCAAGAGGAAGTAACTGAGCTTGTCACTATTTACTATGGTAAGCGCTATAAATATATTTTAAAAATCTGGTGATGTATGCAAAGACAAAGAAAATATCAAATAAGTTTCATTACTTGAGGGAACAAGTACAAGAAAAGAAAGTAAGGCTTGAGTAGTACAGTCTAAGGAGAAAATTGTTGATATATTTACCCCACCATTGCCTAAGGATTATTTTGAGCATCTGAGGGGTAAATTGGGGGTCCTATCCCTATCCATAATTCACTATTTGAAGTTTTATGCTACATCAATTCATGAATGAATTTAAATATCTTTAGGAGTTGATGCAAAAAGTGTTCACACTTTAGGAGTATTTTCTAAAGTTGAGAAGTTTTAACTTTGTTGAAACTAATGTAATCTATACATGCAAGGTACAAAGATAACTAGAATAATTTATAAGTTTCATATTGAAATTTATAATGACCTTTAGCATTATTGTCAATGGAGGAGAAGTATAAGTAAAGGGGATAATATACCCAAAAAGGGAGAGAAGACCTATGAAGAAAAAGGGGGAGAATAACCTAGAAAGGGAGAATGTTATAGATGAAGATGATATAAGACTAAACCTAAACAAGAGATCATAATAAAAGGGAGAGTATTGTTGAAGATACTAAAGAAGTTTGTTTCTACTAAAGATACAAAATGGGTAATAGTTTGAAGAACTAGAATTGCAAATTTGTGTTGTTGACAATGCATACATTTGATTATCTTATGAAATTTTTTGTAATGTAAAATATTATGTTATGTGCTATCATAAATTTTATAGGGGGATATTGTTAGCCCCAACTAATATTGTAATAGATGATGAGGATATTGTTAGGTGATGGTGCTATGAATATACGTAAAAGAGTCATATTAGTTGTTATATTGTCATTAATGTTAGAGTCTTAATTGGCTAGACATTATGCTAACTTAGGAAAGTACCATATCATTTGATTGATGAAGAGGATTTGAAGAAAGAATTATGAAGCAAGGATGATATGTAAGGTATTCATTGGGTACTTTAATGAGTTAGAAAATGGTTATGTAATACTGGATTGATTGTTTTACAATCATGTATTATTATGAAGTATTGAAGATTACAAGGTTAATGAAGGGAGACTATATTCATTGAGTTACTATAGTATTTCCCAAGAAATTACAAGAAGAAAGGAAGAACACAGTGTTGCCCAAGTAAATGTAATATTTATTAAGTGACAACCAATTGAACAAGTTGGAGAAATTGGAATCTAAAGCCAATTTTTGAAAGAAATTTGCAAAGATCAAGAAGGTATAAAGGGAGAGTCAATGTTTGTTGCAAAATCTATGGTGGAGAAAAATCAAGAAGGATCTAATGAAGGAAATTAAAGAAGAACAAGGATTGGTACAAAGTTCTATGTAAAGTTATATTTTCTATGTATCTAAATTCATTGTATAAAGGAATTTAGTTGTAAACCTAATTGTTGATATTGTAGCAACTGATCATGTAGTGGGTGTTGATGTACATTTTTTCTTGATAATGGAAAGGTTAAAGCTTGTGTAATTTGATGTAGCCTACATTTTGGGTGAATCATGTTAAATTTGTCTAGTGTTTGTGTTCTTTGTGTATTCTTCTTTTGTTTCTACATATAACTATTTATTCTTATATTGTTCTGGATTTGTCAAACCCTAATATTAAGATCGAAAATTTTGATTAAGAGAAAAAAAGATGGAAGGATCTAAAAGCATTGAGAAATATATTTAAGGAGGAGAAAATGATAGTTTAGGTTTTTGAGTTGATCTCAAAAGGTTGTGGAACTGATATCATTATTTCTAGCTAGAAGATGATTATGTTGGAATTTTAAAAGTTATTGTGAAGCATGAAGTTGTTAAAGGAGAAAAGAGTTGAGTTTTGAGCCAGGTAAACCAAGAAAAGAGAAGAGAGGCAGAAGATTTTGTGGAAGATAGAATCACCCAAGTGAGTAAAAGATAAATAAAGAGAAAGAACAAAGATTAGGACAAGAAAAGGTATTGTGATGTGGAGCCTAATCAAACTCAAAGGTATATTCAATGTAGTTTCCCCTAGATTATTTCTACAAGGGTTAGGGGAAAGTGCTCCCAAGATGAGGTAAAGGGTCTTGGGGCAATGCCCCAAGTGTGTTCTCAATTCCAAAAATAACTCTACTATTGTAAAATGCATTAGTTACAATTTTCCTATTAGACAACTTATTCTAGCCCTAATTTTGTGAGCAACAAAAATCTTGTATAAAATGGCTTAGGGTTAGAAATTTCATAATGTATGATGATATTTTATATTCTTGTGGTGGTATTGATCTATAAGGGACTGTTGATTGTAGTAATTGGATAATAATAATATTAGACTTTCTATTGGTGGGCATAGTCCAGGGATTAGGTGAACTATGTTAAATCTTTGTGTCTTGTGTTCTCTTCTATTCAATTTATTATTTTCTAAAATTTGTTATATTTTCATCTAATTTTTATTTTTGTCTATGGTTAATCCCAAAAAGAAGTATAAAATGAGGTGTCCTAGTTTTTTTTAAGCTATCCTATGCAGGAATGTCTCATGGTTAAGTGGGAGCAATAGCAGATAAGGGTAAGCTAAAGGTTGAGAAGTTTAATGGAAAGAAATTTTAGTTATGAAATATTTAAATGACAAAATTTCTTTATCAAGAGGATTTATGGCAACCATTACAAGGAATAGCTAAGAAAAAAATCACTATGATAGATGATGACTAGGATATTCTAGATAGAAAGGCACTTAGAAGTATTTTCTTATGTCTGGCATGATCAGTGGTGTTTCATATTATAAAAGTAAATATGACCAAAGATTTGATGCAAACCCTAGAGAAAATATATGAAAAGCCCTCTACTTTAAACAAGGTATTTATTATGAAGCATTTATTTGATATGAAGATTATAGAAGGTGGATGTGTTGTAGATCATTTAAATGAGTTTAATAGAGTTACTAGTCAGTTATCTTCTATGAATGTTAAATTTGATGAGGAGATTAGGGCCTTGTTAATTTTGTCATGTTCTTTTCTTGAAACTGGAATGGCTTGTTTATGATTGTGTGTAATTCTATTTCTGGGTCTAATACCCTAAAATTTGATGATGTGATTAGTGTTATTCTAAGTGAGGAAACTCATAGAAAAATCTTAGATGGATCTACATTAGTAAGTGTTTTGAATGAACAAATCAAACGTAGAACTATTGATCTCTAAGCCTTTTTTCCTATTAATGTCCAACACTTAGCCATTTTCTAGGCAAAGTTGGTCGATCATCGATATGAACAAGCCACCTAAAGAAAGTTGAGTTTCATGGACTTATTTATATTTTTATTACACATCAAGCAAGTTTAAGGTTGTCGAGCACTCTAGTACTGACTGAGTTATAGTATATGTCAAATAAAGATAAGGAAGATGAGAAAATCAAAGATAGTATATGTCAAGTAAGTCAGTTACTACCAACCACATAGAAGTAAAGGAACAACATGAACATTATTTATGATCGTGAATCAAGTTATTGTGAGACTTATGGATTGAAGAGAAAACTAAGGAGATAATTACACATTTTGTCAAAGGACATCGATCCCTAGGAAGGAATAATAACCAATCATAAAATTAGAAGGACTAAGCGACAAAAGGGAGAACTCTAGATCATTGATCATGATCTAGAACCTTCTCTAATTGTCTATTTAAGAAGGGACCAAGCCCTAAATCAACAAGGATGATCATGTATGCACAAGAAGGTCAAGGAAAGAAAAAAATAAGGCTAAGTTTGATAATTAAAGACAAAGATCAAATATAGAAACCTAGCAATGAAGGTAAAATAGAGTTTATTAGATTAGGAGATCAATAATCTAGCATCAAGTCCTAAATGAGGGATTGTGTACTGAGACATTCTAACAAGTGGATCAGGGTAAATCTCTTAATAGATTGGTTTTAACTAACCTAGTCAAATCTCCTAATAGAGCACTTACTTAGTTGTAATTTTAAATCCTTTAATCAAGATAGACCTAATAGTCTTGTAAAGCTCCTAATCGGGTAGACCCCTCATAGGGTGGATCACCAAAAGTGATCAAATATTGTAGCCTTAATAGGCACACTTATTGTTGAAGTAGTAAAGATTTGTGGTTGTTATCATCACCCCAATTTTACCTTCACCTTGGAGGGTTTCTGGGTAACCAAATCTTTGTGTTATGTGTTTACATTTCCTTTTCATGTTGATGGATGTGATGCATAGTTAGATCTATTTTAGAGTTTATGATTATATGGTATATGATCTAAGATATGATATGGATTGGAAGTGAATGTAGTTAATATGTTATTTTGTTTCAAGGAAATATAAGTTTTATAGATTCTCATCAACCCTCCCCCCCCCCCCCCCCCGCCCCACCTTAGTATCTTGCTTCCCAATAAAATTTCAAACAATTGGTATCAAAGCTTTATTCTCTTAGAAGAATTCTAATAGCTTGAGAGTTGAGATCTTGGAGATGGAGGCTTACAAATTAGGAAAGATCATTGATAATTAGATGCTTGACATCCAAATTGTACTATAGTAGCTTGAAACAACAAGATATTAGTTAAGGAAATCCTTAAAGAAAAGAAAAGATATCGCCATTCAAAAAAATGATACACTCTATCAAGAGGTGGATACTGAAGGAATATTTGAAGATGGAAATTCTAGTGAAAGTGATGCGAAAATAGCAAACCTATTTGAAAAGAACAATATTTTGAATGAAGAAATCATAGGATTAAGAAAAAAACATTAAATCCAATCAATGAGGCTATGTGAAGTGATTGAACATAAAAATAAAGTTAAAGAATAAAAAGTCATGATAGAAGAAGACAAAAGATAAATGGCTATCAGACTTGATGAAAGAACATCTGATGTGCAAAAGCTTACAAATAATCAACTAGACATGATGAATCAATTGCTACTTACAAATTATGAGCTAAACACAAGGATGTAGAGATTTCAAATCTGATATCACAAAGTGGCCAACTGAGGAATGAGTTAAGATCTTAGAAGGAAATATTGGAGAGGATGAACAAACCTAGTGAAGCTATAAGATACTTTGAAGAACTGATAAGATCACCAAGGTCATCTAGTGACACCTCTAGTTTAGGACATATATCAAGAACTCTTCATCTACTGAAGAAGGAGAATCATCCAAGAGTGGAGAGAAAAGAAACGTAAAAAAAAAATACAAACCTACATCTCATCATTGTGGCAAGTTGGGATACATAGAAAACATTTGTAGAAGCAATATTGGTAAGCTAAATCCTAAGCCTAAGTTAACTAGTAACTATTTTAATTGAAAGAAACAAGGACACCAAGCACATGAATGTAGGTCAAAGGCAAGTGATACACCTACTGAACCCAAATTTTAAGGATATGTCTACAACTATCATAAATATGGAAATAAGGCTCAAGAATGTAGATCTAAGGAAAAGTCTGACTGGACATCCAAGAAGCAAGGGCATGCACCTAAGAAAGGTAATTCTCATAATTAGTATTATAACACATGGTCTAGTTGTCATTACTATGGAGAATATGATCACATTTCAAAAAAAATTATCAAGACACATTTCAGAGGCAATTACAAGAAATTGTTAAATGGAAGCTTAGTTTTCTTTAGTTGTCACAAGGTTGGACATGTTAGAAAGAATTGTAGGACCTGAGTACCAATAGTAGTGAAGATTTTTGGGTGTCATACCCACCCCTAACCAAAATCTTTGTGTTTATATCATTTTCTTACACATTTCATTGATGTGATTAGTTTTTAGATCTTATACATCATTGCAATAAATGTTTTGTGTGATTTATGATACTATTGTTAGAAGGATTAGAGATGAAGCTATCATATTTGATATTTATTTTAAAAAAAGTAAAAAAATTATAGATCCTAATTCTCCCCCTCCCCTGCCCATGCCCCCCCCCCAAAAAAAAAAATCCCGCTTCCCTGTTAGACTTCAACAAATTCAATTCAGCTAAAAACCATGTTGGACTAGTCACCCCAACTAATTTCACTCTTCTAAAGTGAGCTTGGTTAGGATCCAACCCTATTAAAGGCTACACACTTGCTAGGTGTAAATTTTTTATGGGATTCTCACAAAAGATCTTCTAGACCTTAGCACCCTTCAATGACTGGCCTATCTAAAGGACATACAAACATTCAATGGAAAGTCACCTTATAAAAGTATTTACAAATAAAGATAATTAGGTCCACTCGGTTAAGATGTTTTTTTCTACAATGGTTAGAGAGTAATAATAAAATTATCTAATAAATAATCAACTCACTTTTCTCATTCGAATCTCTATTTCACTCATCCTTTTTTCATTGATTATCCATCACATCAACATCTTCATTCATCTTCACTTTGCACTTTAGATTTTCTTAGTGTGATCAATTTTTTCAATGACTTAGAGCATTTACCTTATTGTATCTTCCTTATATAGTTATATTTTTGTTGCTTAATCTCATTCATCAGACTTTATCACTTAATCAAAATCATCGATCAATCTTTCCATCGTAGAATTGTGCTTCACCTTGGATTACTAAACACACTTCAAATCTTCACCATATATGTTGCCTTGTTTATTCCAATCTATCTTCATTAGGTAGGGAAAAGAAAATATTTTTCATTACGCCTCAAAGTGCACCAAATTCAACTTCTCGAGGTATGGGTCAAACTAGGTTTGACATGTACATAAAAGTCATAATTTTAAGGTAACTTTTGTAGGATATGGTAAATATTTAAAATTTCAGAGGAATAATAGAAATATCAAAAAAAAAAATCAAGTGCAAATGCATTCAAGATTGAGAAGAGCACTAAAATGCAGCGCAAAAGATCCTAGCGATTCCAAATTAATGGGTCCTAACTTCTTAGGAGTATACATGATGCTAATGAGATTATCTATATAATAGCTACTTGTGACCTTGGAGAACCCTTACTTTTATTATCATCTTGCCATCACAATCATCTTCATAGCTGCATCTTGCATCAATTAACTACAATTTATTCCTTTAATGTCTTCTTGTTCATGTGCTTGAAAATATGAGAGCAAACCCCATTCGATACAAAATTTTTAATGATTGGAGGATAATAGAGTCAAATGTTTCTTGAGTGCATTTAGATATAGTTATGTTTATGTTAAATTTATGCATTGATGAATAAGGTTTTTAGAGGTATGTTTTTAAGTTTAATTTGTAGATATTAGAATAATGGTTAGGTTAAATAAGGTTTGCAAATATCTTTTCAAATTTAATATATATCCTATTTGCATGTCATGCTTCCTTATAAACCTTCTTCTTTTCTCATCCTCTTTAGCATCCCAATTTATTTATTTTATCCTTAAAGATGGTCTATTGATCAATATTCCTATTAAAGTCTTTCAATCCCATCATAATACTTGGTTAAGAACTAATTAATTTTTCACTCCTTGCACTTTATACTTACTAGTAAAATATATCCCATGCCAATATTTTGCAAAACATGAAATAGGTATCAATATCAAGCTTGAGAAATTCTAAGAATTATTAAAATTTGGAGAAATGTATCATTCATTACCACCAATACTTGTAACACATGCATTATAAGATCCTCAAGAAAATCCCAATGCATAAATTTAAGGTTATGAGGTTTAAATTACATATATAAAAAGGAATTTTACAAGCATCTTGGATTGCATTTACACTTGTTTTATAATTAAATTCTAGCATCACTTATATTTCTTTGCATTTGATTTTTTATGAATGAACATCAAGGTTTTGGGTCACACTTTGTGATCCATCATTATGATTAAAAAGAGTTCAAGTTGTAGAATGTCACTTTTATATTTTAGATTTGATCATGTTAAAAAAAAAATTGCACAAATAGATACAAAAACATAAAAGGACTATTTGCATGGATTGGAGAAATCTATAAAGAGTACTAAAATTTAGGTTTAAGAATGATTTTCAAATTACAAATAAAGTTTTTTTTTCTATTGATTATAATAAAGACAACATTTACATCACATAGTTTCTAACACAACAAAAGGTTAGGCTCCTGTTGAGGAGAGAAGAGTCTAGATTGCCTTAAACCAATATTAAAGAGACCATTTACATATAAATTTGGTTATAAAAAAATTTATTAAATATCAATATTGTCAGTCTATGTCATTTAAGAATTTTATTATCTAGTACAATAACTCTAGGATGAGAGGGGATAGTAGTAGGAGGTAGGGTAGCCAGTAGGCTTGGACTATCTTTCCCTTCTCAAGCATGATTTTATCCATCATGTCATGTAATTATTTCATCATTTATCTATTTCCCAATGGAATGGAGGAATCTTTGTTCTATTATGTAAATTAATGTATCTATAAGAAAACCCCTTCTTCGAGACTTTGACAAATCCTTCATCAATCAGCTCAATGAATTTCCTCTTGTATAGTCTTAAGTTGGAAGCACTCCAATTTAATGATGGTTTGGCACCCATTTAATATAGGTTCATCATTTATTTGCACTTCTCCCTTATTCTTCTCATTTCTCTTAGATGAAATTGGGTAGGACCAAATAGATCCTCCTTAGTATTCCTATTTCATGGTGCAAATGTTGAGGAAGGATCTATCCACTTGGCTCCTACCTTGCCTTCCTTTGATCACTCAAAATCTATTTTTTGCACCAGAATTGGTTTTTCTAAAAAATAACAACTAATTTATGACAATCAGGACCTATTTGGGGACCTCAAGGGAATCTCAAAGATTTCTAAGGTAGGTTGGTACGAAGATAGTGAATTCTTGCATTCTCAATTAGGAATGTAGTGCATCCCTACTTGGGACCTATTTTTGGGTTTGCTTTTGATGTCCTAAGTTTGGGTTAATTTAGGGTACAAAACTTGAAGTACAGTAGACCTGTGGGAGAAATTTATTCTAAGTGCTTTATAAGTCCATCCATTTGTCTCATTTTTCATGTAACACATACAAGCAAGCATCCACAAGATCAAAAATTTAAGTGTTCAAGTCTTCAAGCATTCAAGTGTTCAAGCAATGAAGTTGTCTTCATCTACATCTAAGGAGATCTTTTTGCAAGCCAGTGGAGAGGAGATCTCTTGCATTCATCATTCTTCCATATTCACATTCTTCTTGATCCAAATCAATTAGTAAAGTGAGCTCATTACATTTGATTTAAGAGATTCTACTATTGTATGGTGAATTCATGAATTTACTTTACATTTCCAACATTTAAATTATTTCAATTTTAGGTTAATTCCTAAACTAGGGTTTGACTAAGGAAAACCTCCCATCAACAAAACAAAACCATTTTTATTATAGGTTGCAGATCCCAAAAGAAAAAACACATTGTAGATTTGGATACCCTTTTCATCACACTTTAGAGATCAAAAAAAAAATTTCCAATCCAATAATATTAAGAAAGCATGCATTATGTCACTACTAAAAAAAGTCATCCCTACTACCAAAAGTCAACCTTTCTACTAAAATTAAACTCTATAATTTTGACCTTGGTTAAGGAAGTTGACTCTACCAAACAACCAAACAATTTTTGAGTTTTATAGATCTTGCAATTTTCAATCTAGAATGTGGGAATCAATAATTTTAGAGACTATTTGGCAGCTTGCTTTTAGGTTTTTATTTTGTAAGGTGAGTTTCCTTTCCTTCTCTACTTCAATATATATTTCTATTTCCTCACATTTAAATCTTGTATTGCACATCTACTTTCATTACTATATTTCATAACTCTTATTGCAATAAGTTTTTAAGGACTTTTGCATTCTTTCTCTTGCTCTATAACCATTAGACCTTTGTGTGCATTAGTGCTCCTTCATAATTTGGTTGGAACTAATCTTCCTAGATCTAGATATCTTAGAGTTGGAATTGAAAGGATCAATCTCCTTAACTTCCCTTCGAGGAACAAGATTAATCAACCCTTGAATGTGAAGTAGTTGAGACCTATTTCAATTGCTTCACATTTCACCTTGTACACTTCTTCTCTACTTTCATTATGATTGTAACATGCATTACAATATTATGATATAGTAAGGTGTAACTATACCATTAAAAATGTCTTCATTCTTTATTTTCAAGACAGGGCACATAATTTAAATAGAAATAATAGATCAAAATTAACTGATACAACTATTTAGATTCAAGAGCTTTCTACTTGGAATATGCATAATACAAAAAATTATGGTGGAAATAGTACACATTCTAAAAACTTTCTTTGTAAAAATAAGTCAAAGAAGATATGATGTATGGTTTCAAATCTTTTAGAGAATGAAAAAATATTGATGTCCTCATCATGCTCCTTGATAGGAAGCTTGTGCAAAAATGGGAATCATATAAAGCATAATTTTTTAGGCTCATGAGATCTATGTCATAGATCAAAAAGGGCTTTTCTCCATTTCTTTTAGTCTAGATTAATGTTCCATGTGAGTTTAGGTATTCAAAAATATCATGGTTTTCAAATAGGAGATTATATATATGTTTGTATTTTGTGTTTGGCATCTTGGATCCATTTGATTAGATAAGAAAAAAGAGTGTATCCTCTTTGTGCTCACAAGATCTAGTAAGGTTCAAACATCCATTACTATTTTATCAACAAGGATTATGTTTTCCAATGAGCTTGAGCAATGCCAAATATGTTTTGTATTTCATTTTAGCTTATCAATATGCCCTCATGAATCATGTTGGTGAAACTTTTAATACCTTTTTTGGCCCATTTTCTTATAGAGTGGACCTGAATGAGGCTTAATGGCTTTCCTCCATGTTTCAAGTTCCACCAAACTAATTTTTATATTGTTATCATCAATATAATTCTTATTGCTAATAAAATTTCACACATGTTCCCAATTTTTCCAAATATTTTTGAAAACATCATATCCTAGTACTCTAACAACAAAATTTCTAGGCATAAAGTCATTTGTATGGAGTCTCTTCCATGAAAATGTGTTAATAGGATAGGCCCTAGATATAATGTTTCTAATGAGCACCTTCTAAGATTCATTTCCCAAAGTATCTTTTTAATTCCACTTGACTAAAATGGTAATCCTTTGTGTTCTAAGATCTTTTAGACCCAAGCCTCCATTTTCCCTACTCATAGTGCATCATTTCTATTTAGTTGCACATATTTTCTTTTTTTCCATTTCTATTAGACCATAGTGGTAGGATTAGAGAGACATAAATAGTCGTTACTTTTAGATATAACCAATAACAAAAATGAATAAAATAAATACAAAATCAAACACAATACACAAATATTTAATGTGGTTTAACCAATCCCTAGGCTATATCCACAAAAAAACAAGTCCAATATTATTATCGAGTAATTCAACATGATTACAATTTGTAATCCCTTGCAATTCAATACCACTACAAGAAGCTAATATATCATCATACATCATATAATCCCTAACCCTAATCTATTTTCTACAAGAGTTATATTGGTTACAAAATTAGAGCTAGAATATGTCATCCCATAGAAAAAATAAATCTTAACACCATTTATAATCATAAAGTAATTTTTGGCCTTGGGGGTATTGCCCCTCAACCCTACCATAGGGCTCTGCCCTAAGGCCCCACAAGGGGCACTACCCCCAAACTCCCATAGACAAACCTAGGAGGAAACTTTATTGAAGGAAGTGGGAAAAAATTAAACTTTGAGTCTAACTAGGCTCCACATAGAAACACATAGGAAGTATATAATCTTTTTTGAATGTAGTTAAGTTGTGCCTTACCAAATAACCAAGAAGAGATATAACATATTGTACATAAGGATAACACCTTTGAAATATTTTAAATATCCCTTCCATGAAAATATAAGTAGGATTTATTCTCTATAACAAGTCAATTTGTGATATTTCTAACAGGATTCAATTGCATAGTTTTAAAATTCAACCTCATTGACTAATGTTACATGAGTAGTGGTTCACACAAACCCATATCTCATGAAAATAAATATAACACTCAACACTCATTGGTTTTAGGTGATGCTCACATTGGTGAAGCATTGAGACTTCCTAGGAGGTCACCCTTCCTAGTATTGCTCTAGCTTGAGCATGCTTAACTACAAAGTTTCCTCCATGGTTAAACTCAGTCTTCTTGCAACCCCATTTACAAAACCTTCACCAAGTTTTGTGTCTTATGAACCATTCATTAGAAAACCCTTGAACTCATTAATTAATAAATAGGATTTATTTTCCATGGAAAGTCAAATTGTACTATTGTTATCGCCAATACATTGTATATTACAGAATTCCTCTACATTAGGGAAATTAAGTCCCTTGACTTTTGGTGACAAAGATTTTTCCCTCATTATATAGCATAGGGAATTTGTAACAATCATAAATAATGTTGAGATCAATAGGTATACTTGTATAATATAATAAGAAATATCAAATGCATAAGACCTAATCTTGTTTACCTCATGTTGGCTCTTGATTTAACAGAGTTTGAATAACTAGTATGCAAGGCAAGGATGCATCTATGGGTAGCTATCTCTAATAATGAACACAATTCACCAAGAAACTAGGCCAACTATAAGGCTACACTCCCTCTTCACTTTAGGCTCTATAAAACCTAGGAGAGTGAACCTCTTAAGATCTTATTATGTGACCAGTGCAATGAGCATAATTAGGATCTAGAATAATGGATGAAACCCCTAAATATTCTATACTTAACCAAGAAATCACAAGCATGAAATAGCTAATAGCATGACTCATGAAACTAGTAAGCTAAGTGAGGGTCAGACTTTGAATAACTTTCAACATAAAAGGGAAAAATGATTTAATATGTTGATATCAGCAAGACCTGGGTATGAACAACAAAATTGAATGATCCTGCAAATGATTAGTGTCTTATCTATTGGAAAATTACATGAACTACAACCATACATTTTTTGGAAATCTTTGACATAATTCCTACGTCAAGATTCCTAATCTATCTTTCACCTTGTGAATAGACATCTACATCAAATTGAATCTCATACCCAAGTTATCCCATCATGAGATCTACAGACCCTGTGATAAACATCAAGAAATTACATGGCTCTTTATTCCATCAGAAATATATTACAATCACATTCATTCTTTAAACAAAATGCAACCTATTATATGCTCTTGGTTCACAAATTAGAAGAAATTATAGATCTATGAATAGGAGACAAGATTCAAAATGAATGTAAACTCTTTGCTATGTTTTATTCATTTTCTTTGAAACCAAATAGCTGAAAGATCTACAAAATTGACTCACAAATCACCTAACAAATGAGAACTATCTACATTAAACTACACCTACTATTCATACAAGAAGAAATGTTGGGTGTGTGGCTTTTATAGCCTAAGCAGAGCTCCTAAAACTAAAAATTGAAAACCAACCAACTTTGAGGGATTCAAAACCTAGTCAAACAAACTTGAGACAACTCAAAATCTAAAACATAAGCTCTCTAGTATAGACACTAAATACTCCCAAAGTGGAAAGTCATGAAACATTACTAGGTGTGAGATATTCAATTGCAAACACAACCTCCTGTCATTGTTTGACACTTAGGAAAAAATGCAAATTTAGAATTTGCTCAAAATAGGACTTCACAAAATAACTCAAAATGGTAACTTATTATCATGGGACACATAGACATACTGAATGCAAGGTGTTAGAAACATTAAACACCTCTTAGGCCTCAAATGGATAGTTGGGTACATATACATCAAAAAACATTTAAGGGGCTTAATTTCTTAATGGTACTCAAAATCAAGGCTTTGATTTTGAGTTCCAACACCTCAAACCTTGCATTAGCATCATTCAAGAGAGTATGAACCATCTGGAAAAAAATACTAGGAAACCCAAGTCTTCTATGTTAATTACATTTAGGAAAGGTTAATTATTGAGTGTGCATGCTAGGGGGTGAATCAATACTCAAGTAACATTTTCATTTTTCCATTATTTAATCGATAGTCTATTTTGGCATTATTCTAATAATCTAGATCTAACCTATAACATAAGTGCTTAACCACTAATAATACATATGCATGAAAGTAAATAACATTCCATGAAATAAATTCACATACCTAACACAGATTTTGGTATCATAGAAAACCATTGGTAAAAGGGAAAAACTGCGATGGAGATGGAACCCACAACTTTTTCACTGCAGTCAAAAGTTTTTTCAATTAGGCATACAATAGTGTTTACTTTTGAGGAACTCACTATGTTAGGAGTGACTAATACAATATTAATTTTATCTTTATCCTATTAAGACTACTTCACTAAGATATTTAATCATGCATGTGTAGGTATTCACCTTGTTAGAGGTTTTAACAAAAGTTCATAGATGAACTTAACAATCTTGTAAAACACTTTACAAATCTTGTAAACATTGATTAGGCATTATACAAGATAACTTGACATGTTCAGTGCTTCTCCTTAATATTTTCAGATCAACTTGTTCCTCTATCCTTTCATTGTAATGCTCACTATCATTGTTCTTTGTGTTTGTTCCTTTTTTATTCCTTATTTTTCTTGTTCCTTCCTTATTCCCTTATATCATTGTGTGTTTAATAAACCTAAATATAATCTTGACCTAGATATTAGGGTTAGTGCAACTCCAGACTTCTTCCTCAAGATTTTGATAATATTAATTATACTTACTTATACACTTCTCTGATAATCCTTCTCTAATAATGTCTGTTACACTCTGATAGTAGTCCTTTGTCTTCTACACTCTGATAGTAACTTGTGCTAGTGATATTGATAGTAAATTTTACCTAAACATTTTGACATCAATGAAAAAATTTGAACTAACTCTGTCTCCCCCTTTCACATTGATGGAAAAAACAAAAACTCACAATATACTTCTCTATATCCATAACTGATACATGTACATTATACTTTGTACCACCTTGTTCATGTAGCATACTAATTGTATGTACCAATATCCTTTGTAACTTGTATCCTATTATCTACTTATTACTTCATTAATTTATTTCCTTATCATTTTCTCATCATTATAACTCCCCCTTTTTGTATATGGAAGTCAATGCCAATAAACATGACCAAATAGTAAAATATGCAGTAAAAGTTCATATTCATCTTACAATTTACTTATAATAGCTATATATTTTGAATTAGAAAGTTGCAATAATGTATCCCATGTTTTCTTCAGTGCTTGGATAGTGAGAATATGCTTTCAAAAAATTTCTACTATGTTCTTCTTTTGATAAGGTTTACTTCATCACATCAATTTGTAAACATATCATTCCTTGTAGCTCCAAAACTTTAGCAATCAGTTTATCTCTTTTAGCTAAAATTTATCCTTCTCTTGCAATTAATTCTTTAATTTCCAATGAATTTTGTACAATATTAATTGATGATTCTTGTCTTTTGATATGACTTACTTTTTCATTTTGAACTCTGATATGTTGAGTTCCCATCTTAGAAGTGAATATGTCAAAAGTATACAAAGTAATTTTATTTTTTAATGCAGTGTTGACAATCTCTTGTAGTGCAACTGTATCCTCCTACAACTTCCCTTTTGAATTTGTAAGCTTTGTCAACAAGATTTTCCTAGTATGCTCTTCCAACTTACTTGTGGCTTCCTTTTCTATATGTCCTTCCAGATTACTTCCCACTACTTCCATTTTTTCCACATAAAATTTCAACAATCTTTGAATTGGTTCTTTTTATCTATTGTATCTTCTAGCATAAGATCTTCAAACATTCATAAATTTTTCCTCAATACTTTCCTTTTGATTCTTTTGGATATTCTTAAATCAATCTCATTTTTAGATCAAATACTTTCTTAAATATTAATCTATCTTTCTTATTCAAACTTAGTGTTGGTTACTTTAGTATGTCCAATTGGGGATCATTCTTTGGTGGATCATCATCTTCTACATCCTCTATTTATTCTTCACATTTCCTCTTACCCTTTGACTTTAGTGGATAGTATGTTTTTTATCATGATCCTTCTTCATACCTTTGTCTTTATCTTCATCATCGTCACCATCATTTCCTTTGTTAGTTGACTTCTTTTCTCTAGTAGTTTTCAACTGGGATGTACTAGGTCCTTGTGTATTAGGGCTCCCATTCTTCCCTTTTTCTACTTGAGTTTTGGATACCTCAGATTGACTCCCTATATCACCATTGTCCTTTTATTCACTTTTGTTACCCTCAGTAAATATTGATGCTCTTGGTGTTGGTTTCAATGTCAAATTCTATAGTTAAAAAATTGTGGGGATTTTCTCTTCCTATCTTCTCATAACATTTAATACCTCCTTTGTCAATTCTAGTGACTGAGTAGTTAGATCAAGTGATGGTTGACCTACATTAATTATTGGTATTATTGTATATTGTCTTGTTGTAGCCTTATCAAATTTATCCACTCCATTTTTTCCACCACTAATAGTAACTAATATATGTGTCCTTGTGTGATCTACACTTCTATTAACTTCACTTGATTATCTCCTTCATAATCTAATTCTCCTTGCCTATTTGTAATATCTTCACTAGTGACTTGCTCATTTGTAGACTTCTTTTTAGTCTCTATGCTAGTAGTTCAAAGTATTTTTGTTACAACAAATGCATCATTTACATTTGAAGTTCATGCTACTTCATAAGCTTTATTTTACTCTTTCTACAACTCCTCAATATGAAATTCTTTGATATTTTGAATAAAAATAGGTTCTTCATCTACTAATACCATGGTTATCAATACCTTTTTTCTAAAGGCTTTCTAATACTTATCCATCCAATCTTATGTTGAAAATATAGTAGGGAAGTAAACTCTAAGAGGGGGGTGAATTGTCACTTCAAAAATTTTGACATCCTAAACCAATCACCACACATCCATCTCACAATCTATGCATATAAATTGAAATACCAAATTAAGCATATACATCCATACCATTAAAGTAAAATATTCAAAAAATGTATGACACAAGATATTTGATTACCCAGAAACCCTCCAAGGAGAAGTTAAAACTGGGGTGGGCATGACACCCACAAATCTTCACTACTACAATAATAAAAGGTATCCAAAAGGTTGCAATGTTTGATCAAGAAACATGATCTACCCTGTGAAAGGTCTATCCTATTCAAGGCTTACAAGATTGTTAGATCTTACCCTATTAAAGGATTTAATCACACTACTAAAAGTGTGCCTAGTAAGAGGACTTTAACTTACAATAAAGTAAGCACCTTGTTAAAGGATTTATAATAGCCTATTAAGACTACTTTGTTAAGAGATTTAACTAATTCACCTATTAAAATGTCTCAGTAATGATCCTTTGGTTAGCACTCTATTGCTTGATCTTAGATCACCTCTACACTAATGTGTACTTGATCCTTTCTAATCAGATGTATATATGTTCTCCTATGATTCCTTTCCTCTATTCTCCTTTAACTAATTTTTCAATTTAACTCAATTCATAACACCTTAATCACCATGAATTCTTTGTTTGCGCATGCAAAAACTCTTCAATTCTCCTTGATAATTCCTTCAAAAGTTTAGGGTCTATCTTCCTTAAGAAGACCTAGATGACTTCGGGTTAGATATAAATCATTGGTCATGATTCACCATATTGCCACTTAAACCTTCCCTTTTTCTCATTGGATGCACATAATGCATAAGGATTCAGATTTAAGATTTTTCCTTATCAACAAAGATCGTATAGCAATCCTTAAGTTGGCTCAAAAATGGTTTATATAGTAGTTTTTTCCAATACAAACAACTACGTCAAAACTATATTACTCAGTATCTAAAGTCCCTAGTGCTTGGTACTATTTGTAACTTTAATGTTGTCACTTGGCATGCACTACTTTCTCGATGCTTGAATCACTTGGCATCATCTATTTGTTTGGCATCTGAGTGACTCAACACTTGAGAGGCTCGGCACTTATTATTTACTCAGTATGCATTGTCTTATATGTTGGGCTTGGCATATATTACTTGTTCGATATGAACTAAGTAAATCAATTATAATGACTTAAGTGTATAGACACTCACTTGTCAAAACCAATCTGAGATCAATAATCTCTCCGTTTGACATGAGTGTCAAAATCACTTGGTCATGCATTATTGATCTTATCCTTCTAAGAATACTTAGATATCTAATATCTATTCAACTTCTACACAAAATTTTAAAATATCAAAAAAATTCATCACATGACTTATCAGTCATACCTCAAAATTGCATAACTCCCCCTGAGTTGTTTGTTTTGTTCTATACTTTGTATCTAAACCAAAATATTTCTTCTACTTATTAGATTTGCATAAGTTGAGTTGATACTCTATTTCTATTTGTTTTCCTCTGTCTCTATCTCCCCCATAATTTTTCTCATTTCTTATTCTCTTACTCCCCCTTTTTGACACATATGTCAAAGATTTATACACTAATAGTGTGTTTGTCCAAAAACAATTTGTGGACCTCTAGTATAATCTTTAGAGCTACATCCCAATTAGCACAAGCTACCTCCGATGAATTGATTTGTATGGCTAGCTCAGCAACAAGGTATATTAAGCCTTCAAGTGTAGAAAGATGAGGATCTTTCTTCATGAGATTTTTAGCATAGGCTAGTTCCTTCCACATTATCTCCATATGTGGAGTCAATATAGACTGGATACATATTAGTTTAGCCCTAATGTTGGCTTCATCTACATGTAATGTTGCTAACTAACTTTTTGACTATAGGAGAGTGCTGAAGTGTTTCTCACTTTGGGCTGGAGACTTTGGTAGAGTTATGACAAATGTTTTCATAATGCTCTCCAAGTTTAGGATATGACTCCTAACTTCCCTTGTGAAGAGTTTAGTATTATTCAATTTGGTATACAAAGAGAAAATATTCTCTAGCACCTTCTTTAAACTCAATATTTTGGTTGCTAATTCAACCTGTGATAGTGCAATAGCACTTGATATCTTTTCATTCACTTTATTCTAAAACTTTCTCTCAAAACATTCAAGTAATTTGACATTTGTATCTAGGTCCATATCATTAACCTTCTCCATTGTATTGGTTAATTGTTCAATTATTGGCTTATTTTCCTCTGGAGCTAGAAAACTAAGTGCATTAAGAAAAATATCTTTGATATCAATCAAAGATTGTCTCAGCCTATGCTCCCTTCTAAGTAGTTCTTGATTTTTCTTCTTTTCTAGAGCCTCTTGAAGAATTCCCATCTACTCAATTATGATGGTTGCAAGATCAAGTTTAGGCAACACAATCACTTCATCTAAGCTCACATCACCATATTATTTTACCTCCTTTACCTAAGATGTTTTTGGACATGGCCTTGAGGATTGTAATGGTGTAGCTTCTATGCTCGTCCTCTGAAGAGATTGACTAGGAGGAGTAGTAGATTCTAGTAATATTACCAGTGCTTGTATTGCTAATTGCTCATTAGGCTTTGTTGTCAAACTTGACTCTTTAGTCATGTCCCTCTCTTTCTATGTATTACCAATAACACCTTGATTTTGTGCTATAGGTGTAGGAGTGACATCCTGACCTATTTGAGCTTGAGCTCCATCTTGCTCTATCTTATCCTTCTGCTCACTCGATGTTTCAATTTTTCCATTTGTATTTGCAATTTCATCTCTAATGACTAGAGCACTTTGTACTATTTTACTTTTAGTGCAAATTTCTTGCTCCTTTCTATGATACACCACAAGAGGTAATGGTGGTTGTACCATGGTAGATTGAGGAAGGGGTGTAGATGTTTTTTGGTATTTTTGTTTCCTCCCCTGTAGATGTTGTATCTGCCTTCTCAATCTCATCAACACTTACCAGGATAGGATTTTTACAAAGTTTGGTATGGGTAGTGGATTTAACTAGTATCTTCTTTGACTCATCCTCTATGAGAGGATTGATGTTCTAAGTGATAGTCTCAAAAACATCCTTAATCTTAATAGTGTCAATATTTGCACTTGTCTCCTAATAAGGACTGACACTCAGCACTTGTGTATCTGGTACACTCTATTCTATTTTCTACTCATCTAAAGTTGGTGCTTGGGTGTCTATGTTCATCTCTATGCCTCCCTTAATTATATATTGTTTAGTTTCTTCTTCTTTTTCCTCACCTACTTCAATAGATGTTTTCACATCTTCCATAGATGTTGAGAGTCCATATGTTAGCTTCCGTATTTTTTTGGACTTCTGCACAACATCTTCAATGTCATTCTACAATATATTGAATGCCTTATACTTTGGAATAAAACTTCTAGTATATCTCTTAATGTCTTATTTCATTGTTGCCTTACTTAATTCTGGCATTACCTGTACAAGTGTTGTCTCTCTTATTTATCTTTCAATATCCAAAAAATAATGCCACTTCTTCTCAACTCTATCATATAAACTTTCAGGTATGGAGTTGGCAAGTTCAAGAGGAGCCTTTTTAAATGTTTCCATCGTGGCATATACTACCTCTTCAACTTGATTCTTTTCAATCTTCTCAAGATTTTCAAACTCAGTGTGAGAGAATCTAGATAAATCACCATTATATCTAATATTCTCACATAGATATCTAAATTTGAAGAAGAACTATGACTTACCACTTGAAAATGGTTGTTGTCATCATATTCAATCATCTCTTCATCAAATTCAACTAGGGAAACACATTTTATCCTCGGTCTCTTCTAAGACTCTTCACACTTGATAGCTTCACCAACTCTTTTTTCCTTTGTCTTGGCTACTTCCTTAGTCTTTTGTGTAGTGGCTCTTGTGTTAGCCCTTGTTGTAGATACTATACGCTGAGTAGGTTTTGCAACCTTCTTTGATTTTCTCACTACTAGTTTTTTATCTTTTCTTTTCTTCTTTTTAGTAGTTGTAGGTGCTCCACTGGCTTCTTCTCTCTTAACACCTTCTAAAATTTATACTTCCTCTCTTTTTTTTCTTCTCCTTGAACTTGTTAGAAATAAGGATTATTGAAAGGGGGGTGAATTAGTAATCTACAAACTTTAGTTTCCAACTTGATATTATTTCTTACTTTAAAGCATACATAATAAATTAATAAATTAATGTTGAACAGTAATAGTAACCATGCACAAAGATAACATATAACACAATATTTTGTTAACTAGGGAAACCCTGGCCAAGGGAAAACCCTAGTGGGGATGATACCCACTAGATAATATATTGATATATAAGTTCCTTGTTAGAGGATGGACCCTATTAGGATTCAATGAGAAAAATCAGTATAATGAGTCCCTATTAGGAGACTTTGAATCCCTGTTAGAAGATTCCAACCCTATTAGGAGTTGTGCCAACCTTGTTAGGAGTTGTAGTACAGTAGATGCAAGATGAGCCCACTGCCCAAACATGCATTTCCAATTACAAAAAGAGCTCACTTCTCAAACAAGTAATCAAACTTCTATAATATAGGTGCTATAACTTCTTTCTCAACCGATCTTTGATCTTTAGCTCAATCTTGGATCACGAACTAGCTTTTCAAAACTTTGCATATATTGATTTCACAAAAGTTCACATACAATTGCTCAACACAACTATTACTTCAAGATAGGATGCTTGAATTCACAAGATGTCCTTTGCATAAATACCATGTCTTTTTCAAATTTTTGCTAGGATGGCTAAGATCACAATACACTTTTCCAACATAGAGTAAACATTTAGGATCTCAACCCTAATTGGACAAGTAATTATTTTTTAAACAAAATAATTCCTTTCCTTTAATTTCATTGTCTTGTTTCATTAAATCACTAATATCTCTTTTATGTACAATCCATTCTAACTTCTAAGGCTATATGCATCATCATCAACATGTATACAATCTACATCTAACTTTGCTAGTCATAATATGACGTTAGCAACACGTTACAAACAAAACAATATATTGTTGTATACCAAGTTCATACTTAGACAATTATTTGAGTACCAAAAGCTAAGTATCTTTATTTTTGAGGTTTCCTATAAGCATGTACATCATGTGTTGCATAAATGACAAAAATTACATATCCTCATTAGCAAATTGTCAACAGTATCCTGTCATGCCCAAACTACGAGGGCCAAAAACACACAAATTTTTTTTTTAAATAATTTTTTTTTTAATAATTATTAAATAAAGTCTCTACGTTGATTAAAATACAGGTTCTCTACATTACGTCTTAAGATTATAAACATGAGGACGATTACATCGTTAAGGTTTTGAAACATTTGTTATAAGATGATATCGACAATAGTTATGTTATTACATTATCTTTCCACACAATGTGCATATTATATAGATAACAATTAAAATGAGTTTGTTCCAAATAATTATGAAAATATAAGATCAAGAACTCATTGAGGAAAATATTACAGCTACCCACACACCCATATAAACTATCAAGATTATGATCGATTATCAACCTATTAAATAAACTAAATAATATCGAAAAATTTCTAAACATTTATTAAATAACTAAATTAATTTAAAACTAAACTAATTAATCTAAAATATCTTACAAATTAAACTAATTAAACTAACTACTAAGACAATTTTCAAACTAATACAATTAAATCTAATATAACTAACTAAAATAAATAACTAAAACTAATTACTATCTAATCTAAGATCTAACACTATCTTATTTAACATTTAATAAAACATAAATTAAAATAACCAATAAACTAACTTAAATAACTAAAACTAAACTTATTTTTAAAAAAAACATACTAACAATAATTTAAAAACTTAAATCACTAACTTATTTTAACATCAAATAAAACACAAATGAAATTTAATAAAACTAACTATTAAAACCACTAACTATAATTTATAAACTTAAATATAAAACTACCTACCTACAATCCTCCATACCTTAAGCTACTCCTACACCCCCTAGCTGCCACATCACCCCCCCCCCCCCCCCCACCCAAGACCTACGCTTTCCAAGGGTTGGGCGCGCTGCCCGAGCTCACTGACCCTGCGTCAGTGGTTGTTCCCTCCTCCAATAAAAGCCCCAAGTTGGGTGCTCAACAAAGGGGTTAAAGAATGTTTTTAAATTTTCTTTTTTTTTAACTTTCAAATCAACCCCATCCCAAACGTGATGACCTGTGTCCAAGTTGGAGGTAGAAAGGAGTATGGTGACATCATCTATGATGATGATATTTGACTTTCATAAAAACTTAAAACCTTTTTGATTCCTCCTTCCAAAACTGACGTCCACTATAGAAGGTAAAGCATTAATGTATTAAAGTTTTATAGGTAGCATAGATATTTAGGATATTAGGTATTAGCCTAATGTTATTTTAGTTATTTATATTCATTTTATAGATTATTAATTACGAATTTAATTTTAACAAAAACAAGGAATCACAAAGAATATTCTTTGTTGCACAAATAGATATATTTCATTCTTCCATGCAAAATCCAGAGAGCATTTTGCTCTTGGGGGAAAATTTTTCTTTTGGAGCTTTATTTTCTAAGTATGGATTTAAAGCCATGTATTTTTTTTTCAAGGTGTATATATTTTTTGACAAGATTTAAACATTGATACAATAGTTTATGTCTTAAAAACACATGATTAATTTTATCTCCTAGCATCTTGATTAGAACTATAAACTATAATCATTTTTCTTTCCTTAACATAGATTTTCATTTTCAACATAAAGGAAAACCTTGATATTTTTACCAAATTGAACATCATCAATTCCATCCAAATTTTGAGATTCATCCATCTAAATTTAAAATTTACAATTAAATCACATAACAAGCAATTATACTCAACACCAATTTTATTAGCAAACCTAATTCAAAGGCTCAGCCGGAAAAGAATCAGGAAGAAAACCTAGCTTCTTTGCCAATTACAACAAGTTTAAAATACAATTTACAATAGGATATCAATCCCACATTTCAACAATTTAATCAAATTTTCTTCATGACCCTCATTAAGGGATTTATAATGTTTTCTGCAATACATTTCTAGAACCAAGGAGAAAATAGAATCTGATCAGGTGACCCAAAAGCATGACCAAGAACAATTCAAAACATGCATATTCATACAAGGTTTTCACAATAAGATCCACAATGAATCAACACTAGGGAAAGGTGGATTCTTCCAACAGGAGAAGTCAAGCACAACACCAAATCAGATGCCCAATCGGGGCTATTAACCAAGAACTTCCATTCTTGTCATTTAAACATGCCATACTCATACCAAGTTTGTGCTGATGGGTAGGGGCCCATAACACCCTACCCTTTCTCCCTCTTCTCATCCTGAGAAGAGACTCTACACTGGTTGGAGTCCAACTAAACAGACCTTTCCCAAAATTGGTCACTTCTGCCCTCTCCAAGGGTGAGTAATACCAAAACACCCATACAAGAAACATCTCAAAATTGTAAACATAAACATGAAAGGAAAACATCCAAAATAACATAATTTTCAAATCTTCCCAACATACCCACAAACATACAAACATTGAAACAACAACAAGGTAGCATAAGCATGAAACAAACATGGAAACTGAACAAGGGAGATGAGAATTCCTACCTTCACAAAGAGGTAATGGAAATGAATAAATTTGAGTAGAGTTTCCACTTCCTTCCTTTAATCTTCAAAAAACTCCTCTCTAAATGTAGAGATTGGGTAACAACCTCCACAAGTCCAAGAAGGGCCTCTAAATAGGCCTCCAACTCAACCACCCAAGGGCTCAATAACTACCCCACCCACTTGAAATTCTAGAAACTCCTAACTCAACCTACACTATGGTTAAACCCTAAGTGGAGATGAAGTGAGGTAACTCAAGATAACCATGGTCAATTTTCGCACAAAGGCAAAAAGAGACTTTTTGAGTGACCTCAAAAGTCAATAAAAGGGGCTTAGGGGTTGGAAAAGACCCCTAACCCATACCCATACCCTTTGGGTATAATTATATCAAGTTTTAAGCCTTAGGAAAAAGGTTTAGAGCCAAAAAAAATTTAGAAATAAAATAGGATCATCTAACTACTAACATTGCAAAATAAACACTAATCCAGATTAAGGGAAGACTAACCTCAATTAAGAACCCAAAAGCAAACTGACACCAACTAAACCAACTTGGGTCCAAAGGTTAAACAATTAACCCTAAATAACACACTGAAGCACATAAATAATTTACGAGTGTCAAGCGACACTAAAAGAACATAGTTACGAACACTAACATTCACTGAACACAGAAAGATACAAACATGCATCCCACAAAACAATACGTGAATTATGAGCAACAAGGTTTCCAAAACTAGCACATAGAGATCAGTTCTATTCCTCCGTAGGGTTTCTTGGCTAAAACATCTGCACACTCATTGCACACATCAGTAGTCTCGCAAAAATCACATGTACATATATGTATACGTATCAAAAATTCACATAAATTGTAACAAACATCAAGAAGAGTTTCTTCATCCTGCTAAATTATTAACCATTTTAAATCTCTTAAATCAAAGTCTCCATCCTACATTTATTGATTTCATCAACATACATATACAGGAAACATTAAAAGACAATCATCAAATATATCTGAAAGTAACATCACACAACATGAAATAATAAAGTATGTTCTAAGCATTAGATAATGTCTTGACATCTCGAGTCATGAATATCAAAATAATAGTAATGTATCACTATGCTATGATGGGTCGGGGCGAGGCCTCACATATCCCCCTTTGACATTGATGGAAACAAAATAGGAAAAATTGGTCAAGTGTTAAAACTTAACAAAAATAATATAGTAACATTACTTGTTCATTTTACATATGCTCCCCCTTACAATATGATTTCATACTTTCTTGATTTTTTGTTTCTTATGTATTTTATCCCCTTTACAATTTTCATAATGTACTTCTCTCCCTTTGAAATCAATGGAAAAGGTTAAAATGTCAAAAACTATCCAGAAGAATGCTATCAAAAATTTATATACTTCTACCTTAAGTTGATAGTATCTTCGTTCAATCATCAAAATCTGCCTTAAGATTGCTTATACCTTTTGTCCATATCTCTTTGGCTACTTCAAAAGAAGTGAGAATTGCACATAAAGCATATGATGCAATCTCAACTACATTAAAGTCTAAATACAAAAAGTTAGAATAAGTGTCCTTGGCCTTGACACATTCCTCCAATTGTTTCTCAACAAAAGATATTTTCAGAGAAATAGACTCTCTAAAATCTTATAATCTTTTCAAAAAAAATTCCTTTTGAAGTTCTAGTTTCCTAATATCATTATGAATGCTGGCCAATTGTCCTTCAAAATCATCAATCTTACTAGCTAGATGTTGTATCTAGCTAGATAGAGCTTCAAGCTCACTCATTTTTACTTCAATCTAACTATAAATTTCCTTAGTCAAATTATAAGATAAGGTACAATTAATATAATTTATCTTACCATCCTATTCACACTTCTGAAGTTCCTTGACACAAGTATCAAGACTTATCAAATCATTCTTAATATTATGACAAATGGTGCTAAACAAGTTAGAATCATGTGAGATCAGTGCCTTTTTTTCTATAACACTCAAAAAATCAGTAAATTCCTCATCAAATGACTTTAGCACTACTTTTACCCTCTATTCTAGATCTACCTCTATGTGCTACACTACTAGAGTACTATGTAATCATTCAGTGACCTCCATCAAGGTTTTTTGCAAGCTCTTCATTGTTCTATTCTTCTGAATAAG
The DNA here is from genome assembly GCA_028749045.1 of Cupressus sempervirens. Classification (NCBI taxonomy): domain Eukaryota; kingdom Viridiplantae; phylum Streptophyta; class Pinopsida; order Cupressales; family Cupressaceae; genus Cupressus; species Cupressus sempervirens. Next base: position 464,411,236 of record CM053793.1, read on the forward strand.
TTTGATAAGGATGAGATCAAATTAGTTTGATCATCATCATTATTTTCCAAGCTAGCAAGTGAAAGTAGAGTAGATGAACTATAAGGTTTAGTGTCATCTTCCCTTTACTTCTTAGCTACCTCTTTGACTCTTCTCTCTTCTTCCTCTCTTTCTTCTCTTTCCTTCCTTTCATCTTCTCTCTTTTCTTCTTCTTGTCTTCCTCTATTTTCCTTTTCATTTCTTCTTCAATTAATCTTTTCTTTCCATCCTCTATTTTTCTTTTCTTCTCATCTTCAAGAAATTTCTACTTGGCCTCTTCTACTTTCCTCTTCTCTTCCTCTAATAACATCTTCTCCTCTTCAATTTGCCTCAATTTATCTTCAATATCTTCATAATGAGATTCAAGTGGTTCTGAACTATCAAATAGGTTAGTATCCTCAATGTTAATGGTAATACTGGTCTAAACTATCTGCATTGTGTCATTGCTTATTGACACTTCTAAGGTTTTGGGTACTGGTGAAGATGTTGCCTTGAACTCATACATCATCTAACTTATAGCTATTGTAGTTTCACTTCTTACTTTTTCTTTCTCACCCACCATAAACAAAAATGATCTTATCTTGTTCCTCAAGTATGGTACTAGATTGTTTAACAATGTCTTGATTTCTTCTTTGTCATCAGTCTTGCAAATAGTCCTTAGCATAGACTTCCAAAGCGTTAAATTTTCTTCTCTATTTGGGGCCTTCTTCTCAATAATTTTTTCATAGACTTTCTAGTTCACTATGCCCTCAATATCCTTTAGTTTCAAATTTTTGGCTACAATGTATCTCATAGTAGAGATATCAATCTGATCTTTTCAAAGTTATTATACAAATCATAGAATTTTTTCATCTAAACAAAGTTTCTTTCATTAGCATTAGCTAAGTTTTTCTTCTTATCTTTGTCTTGCAAGGTTGTTGAGCTTTTCCTACTGACTACTTTGAATTTGTTACCTTCTCTATCTATTTGGATTCTTCTTCTTCTTCTTCTTTGCTAGATTGAACTATTGTCAACAATGTCTTTTGTCTTTTGTCTTTTTCTTGGTCTAGTGGCTTATTGCTTGACCCTTTTAGTCTTTATGGTCATAGCTTCCACTAATCTCTCAGATTTTCTCTTTAGCTCACTTGGTTTCACATTTGACACTGCTACTTAGGGGATTCTTTGTTCCAAAGATATCTCTGCAACAAATACTGGAAAAGGTTGAATATTTAGTATACCTTGTTACACGGTTTTTCTAACTACTTGTGACTCACTCTCAATCATATCAGCCTCTAATAAAGCCTTCTTCATAATTGATTCTATCTTCTTATGAGAAGCCTTCTCCAAGGATGTGTGATGAGTTGTGTGTGTAATCCCATCATAGGTTCCAAATTTGTATTATGTTTTGTCCTTCCCTAATTTCAACACTAAATCAATATATCCAATTTCTATTTCATCACTCAATTCATAAGCTAAGGGATCAAGAAATGTTTCCTATGATTCTACTACTTGAATATAAGTAAAATCTATATCAACCATAATACAAAAATCTTCCTTAAATTTTTCTACAATTGTAGGTGTAATTCTAAATCTATGTCTCACTTCATTCTGAAATGTCTTCATAATCAAGTTTTCACTATCAAATATCTTATGTTTTGGATATTTTCTACATACTTTTATAATCTTCTCCATTGTACATCTATCACTGCTCATTATCTTTGTGACTAACAAATATAGAAATCTTTTAAGCACATGAAAGAATATGTCACTGCTCATTATCATTATCTTGAAAATATTCTTTAGGCTTGTTAGAAGATTGACTAGATTCAATCTTATCATCATATTTATCTTTTCTTTTGGATATGATCTAATCTTAGGTTTCTTCGTAGACATGTTGAATAGATAACCAAGATCAATATTATCATAAGTAGGTCTCTATATTGATATTGAATCATCAAGCTTTTCTCTACTAGAATAAAGCTTCTTAAGTTTTTGCTTGCACTAAGTTAATTCACCTTTCACAGTGGTATTGTATTTCTAAAGTTCTTCATGATCTTCTTTCAATGTTTCAAATTTAGATATCTTCTTTGTCAATCTTTCTCTAAGATCTACACACTAGTACATTTGACTCAAATTTTTGACCAAAACTTTTGACCATTTGATAATTTGGGGTCAATTTGGTCGAATTGTGATGACTTTTGTTAAAGATGAGCCTGTGTTGGTCAAAATTTTGACCAACACGGGCTCACACAAAGCAAAAATTGGAAAAAGTTATGTTTTTCAGGCTCACAGTAAGAAAAAATTGAAAAATGTTATGTTTTCCGTGCCCTAATCTTGTTGTTACATGACCTAGAAGACTCGTGATCAAGTGAGATATAGCCGTCTTCCATCTAAGAGGGAGAAAAGGTTGCTTAAGAAGAGAAGAGAAGGCATGCAAGTGTAGTAGTTTGCTCCTACTGTGCAGTCATCAACTGTTGAGAAGAAGGTACGATGGATTATTGTTTTTCTAACTTTATCGCTTTTCATAGTTTTTTTGATCTATATGTGTGATCAAGGGCTTCTATTTTCATCAAAAATGTTTATTGCACACAAATCTTTGAAATATCTTTTTTTTTTCCTACTACTTTCCATTTGATCAAGATCATGTGCTTTAGTTTTAATTCTAATTTGATTTATCTATATGAGATTATTTCTCTGACGTAGCTCTATCTACTGTGTTATTCTATGTTCTACTAGGTTTTTTCCGTTTTTGTGAAAATTTGTTATTTTCTTACTGTTTTCATAAATATTAACTTTGTTTCATTATTTTATAGGAGAATACAATTTCTATGTGTGTGGTCGTAGACAAAGGGGTTATTTAGGGACATTGATCATCAATAGTTTTTCATTTCGTTATGATCCTTTATGGTACATTGGGCTTGGTTATAGGGAAATTTGAAATATTTGCCAGGGTCATTGATGTGATTGCTTGCTATGATTTTTATTAGTCATATGAGTTTTGTTTCTTTATTTTCTGAAAGAAGGTCTAATAGATTTTAATCTGATCCATGTTAGTCGATCTAGTGGTCAAAAATACTCCTTGTAATGCTCTTTAAATAAGTATAATTTTTTCTAATGTTTTGTTGACTTTGCTATTGTTTCCTTGGGTGAGTAGAGTGTTGTCAAAATTAATTTTTGATGTGTTTCAACTTTGTCTTTTAAAGTTTCATCAGGCAATGGATGTGGTGTTCCCTTCTCGAGCATTTTATGTGCATTTTCTATGGATTGCACATTTTCATGTTTCTAGAGATGTATGAGTAGTTGAACTTGTCAAAATTAATTGTTGATGTGTTTCAACTTTTTCTTTTAAAGTTTCACTAGGATATGGATGTGGTGTTCCCTCTTCTAGCATTTTATGCATATTTTCTATGCATTACACATTTTCATGTTTCTAGAGATGTATGAGCAGTACTTGAACTTCTTTTAGGATTTGTGTCTCAGTTAGCTAGAGTACAACGTCTTTTGATTTGTATGTTAATGATAACATATGTTTGTCTATAATGGGTTTTTGAACTCATGTGAATCTAGAGGCTGATTCCCAATGAAATATCCATTGCTCTACACACATTGATTATGTTTTTATACTCATGTTAGGGATATGCTTAAGCAATAAAAAACATAATTGTATTCCTATCAATGCTAGTGGGTTTCGTTTGTTTTTAATCATGATTTTAATAATTGTACAAACTACAAACTATTTATTAAAATGTGTTAAATTAAGTTGAATTGCATTTGATTGCAAATACAATCATTTTTTAAACCTCGAATTATTTTCCAGTCAGGTTCGAGCAATAAAATGTTTCAACTGGCTTCAAAACTTACAGTTTGTCCTATTGTGGCAAAGTGATATTTAGCTTTGAAAATTGTTTAATTTTAGAGTTTTCAAGTTTCAAAGATATGACCTTTTGAATTTGGGATAAGAGCTTGGTGTCCAATGGAGGGGGTTTCCTTAGATATAGAGCTGAGAACACAGATTTTATAGGAACACTAAGATCTTAGCGCCTCTATGAAATTTGTAATGCATTTTAGCTTAAATTTTAGTCCAAGTAAAAAGTGTTTTCTTTTTAAATTCTTTTAACTTACCTTTGATGTTCTTTGAGAATTAGCTTCTTAGTTTTTGAAAGTTAAGAGGGATTTTCATGTGGAAATTTTTTTTTAAGCTGGTGGGGGCAAATTTGAGCTCCACCATAGTTTTTCTGCTCAATTTTGCAGCCCTAAAATGTATGGGCTCTAGGAGTTTGTTTTCTTTTTCATGGGACCTCTTAGTCCTTGAAAATAGAAGCCTTTAAGCCTTGCATGAGAAGACTCCACCCTAAAAGAAGGATTTCTTAATTTGATTTGTTTATTTGTTAGGTACATAACTTTCTTTTGTGGTTTCAATTTTCCTTACAATGAAAATAAAGTGATTGGCAAAAAAATCATTTCTCTTAGTCATGTGCATGCACTTATTTATTGTGGAGGGTTTATTTCACTTGCCTATTCTTATCCCTCTTTTTTTCATGGCTAAAGATGGTTATCTATATCATCAAATTTTCTTGGCACATGATCTTGCTTTTATACCTTGAATATTGTACCTTTTGTAATTTGAACATTGGTGGATGGCATAATTAAGGATATCAATCATGCTTTACATACCATAATTTACATTAATTTTGTTCAACCAATTGAATCCTCTTTGATTTAGAGGTAGCTATTGGGATATCCATCCCACTAAAATTGCCTGCTACATGATCTTGTTGTAATTGCTTATATTGTCCCTTCCTAAGATTTGAACATTGGTGAATTAGTGAATATGTGGTTATTTTATTTATTTGTGCTCAACCAATTGAACCCTCTTTCTTTTGAAGTCAGATATTGGATATCAATTCCACCAGAGATGCCTGGTGCATTATCTTACTTATGTTTTCTGTATATCATACCCCTTGGGGCGGTGTAATTAAAGAATCTATCACCATCAAAAAAATTTCTCAAAACCCTTTTGTTGGAACTCAGTTTTTTAAAATTAAGATTAAAATTAAGATTTCAACAAAAAATGAGTTTATAGCTAAAGACCAAATAAGAATATCCAATAATCTAAATCATATGGTCTTCTTGTCTTTTATATTTCTTTATTCACTCAGGATGATTGAATGATTAATATAGACTGATTGAATTAATTGAAGAATTGATTGCAAGTCTGTTTGATTCCCAACTGATGTTTGATGAATGATAGAATGATTTCCTTTGATTTGACAATTTGATAGTTAGTGAATGATGACTAAATGAATGTTGTAATTCATAAATTGAGGAGTGATGATTTAATGTATTTGGAAGTGATGAATGGTAAATGATCATAAAAAAATTTCTTCTTTTATATATTATTCGTGGAAGGTTCAATACCTGTCATAAAAATTGAATCACCACTTTAAATTAATATGTTATTCCCCAACTTTATCTCCCTTGGATGCCCTCCTCAAACAAAGCCTCTTCTTTATATCTTACAATGTAAGAGTCACTTCTCTTCACCAGATGTGCCCCTTGCATTGGTCACAGCCTTTCACAATTACCACCCTTCAAATAAGGTCAAACTCTTCATCATTGTTGACCAAATGAAGGTACTTCCTTACTATCTTCCCCTCCCTTCTTCCATCAATCCTTCCTTAATTCCTATGCTCCCTTTATGCATATCAGAACTATCTTATATCTTAGGCTAGAATTTACTATGGTTATCTTATGATTATCCAGTCTTCCATGCCTTCAAAAGAAGTCTTTCCCCCCTGTTTATATCTAAATGAGCCTTTTAGACAATGGGCAATCATCTCTAGAGAAAGAGATAACAAAAATTTCAAATTTAATGTCATAATCTGTGTCTAATCTTGATGCATTTACAGATTCTGATCTTCAGGGCCAAGGGTGCTTGCAGTCAAGATTTTCATCTCTAGTAGATGATGTATTTGAGTTTGACAAGAGAATGCCATTATCTTGATATTTACCAAAACATAATTTTCTTGTTGAATCTTCACCATCAAATCATCTAAGTGTTGTGTAGGGTATTCAGCAAGGAGGAAAGTATGGTCCATCAACTACATGGGATAGGAACTCTCAGTTGTCCTTAATTAATAATACTAGAAAAACTTCTATTGGAAGCTCACCTTTTAACACTAGGTTGATGTCTGAACCAAATCATAAGAATGTATGGCAGACTAGCTCAAGCCCCTCAGTTGGTGGACACAATTATGGAGTCAATACATCCACACTCAACCCTGCAAGGATCCAATCTTTTAATAAAATATCATCAGCTACAAAGTATTATTTTAACCATGATCTCACTTCTTCAAAGTCTCCATTGCATCTGGTAGACACTTTAGGTTATCCATCAATCGAGGATAATCATCTAAGAAAAGTAATCGATTCTCCAAAAGAGGGGCTCCCATCAGATTCTACTCATTGGAAAACTAGTTTGTCATATACAGCAAGAATATCATCAGTGCATAGGAATTCCATTCAACAGTTAAGGTCTTCTCTTGTTAAGACTTCAACTGGTGGTCAAACATCAACTGTATTCAAAAGCTTTGCAACTAGCTTTCACATGATTCCCCAGCATGCAAGTTTCTATTTCTAATTCACTATACTTTTGAGATGGAAAATGGTAGCATGTTGGGTTGGGCATGTCAATTGTGTCTGTTGTATGCCTTCTATTTTTAACTGAATATCATCTAGCTAATGCATGAGGTATACATCTTATAGGTCAAACATTAGATTCTTTAACTTGTCATGGTAACACATCTGACATAACTCCAAAAATAAGTAGTCAAAAGCATTTCCTTTTAGATATTGTGCAGTCAATTCCATCCTTGCAAGGAATATCAACTTATGGAGAAAATCAGAAGAAAAGAAAGACCTTTGAATCAGTTAATACACAATATGCTTCTATTCAACTAAATGCTTCCAACACTTTGGGGAGATTTGCTAGCCATGCATGTGGAAGCATTCTCAGAGGAGCTAATCATGGGAAAGCACCTTCAAATAGACATTCTTATTTATGTATTAAGCATGCCTGACTTATAGGCCAAATGGAAGTCCTAAATATCCCATATATCAAAGATGTGGGCTTGTGAAAGCCCTTTATAGACATATGGTTTTGGTTGCCCTATTCAAAAGAGGATGCATGGCAACATATTTGTTTGTGTCTTGGTAGACCTAGAAGCACCTACTAGGATGTCAAGGTAAATGATGAACACCAGAGGCCTACTCTAAAAGTGGATCTCTCCTCTTTAAGAGTGGTCTTAGTCAATAATTCCATATGAATATGTTTTATTTGATTGAATTAATTTATCATTAGTATTGACATGATACCTTCATATCATTTGACTTCTTAATGTGATTCCTTATCTTCTAATTCCTCATATTGGTGCACATCAAACTACAATATTTGCCAATATCTTTGTTAAAATAGTAATGGATGACTAAGATCCCAGATAGCAATGGATGACCAAGTTGTTACAATGAGTATCCACCAATTAGTGCCAAGACTTTTGAGTGCTCTTAAAGGATTTTGATGTGCCTTGTTCTTGCTGACTTGCTATGCCCAATTCAGGCAATATGATTGACATAAGAAAGTAATTCCTAGCTTAATATGGCTAGAAGTATGAACTACATAGCTATTTATACCATCAACTAAACATGTGGACTATGAAGTTATTAGAAGCCCAACTCTTCATGGAAAAGATTCTCACATGAAGATTTATTGCGAACTTTACTAATATATTTCTAGCTACTCTAATAAGGTTTTGATGAGCATACCTTCTTCCTTCACAACAATATACTTTAATTCACCATAGCCTCTCCAACCAATAGAAATGGTTAATTTTATCCCAGTGCCTATGTGGCAATATCGTGGTGCCTAAGTGGCATAGTAATTGTAATGTGCGCCAGTCACTTCCAGGAAACTTTACAATGTAGATCTTTACTAACATTTAAGTATACTATAAGTTGATCTCTTGTGATTGTAAAGGCTTTTGGTCTTTTTCAAAAGTTCCCCGAAGGATACAAAATTTTTTTTGTAATTTGAACCTTTAAACTTCTAAATCAAGTAACGAAAAAATGAGATTGATTGTTTCAGAGAAAAATCAAGAAAATAGGGCTTGCTAATCCAAAGACGAGAATAGCCTAGTAAAGGGGAAAACTGGTCTTCTTTGTATCTACCAAAGATTTGTGGGTTTGGAAACCTTAGAAACATGTTGGTTGAAGTTGTTTAAGGTGTGTAGAGGTTGAGGAAACACTTGGTGAAGGTAAATCCAAGTTTGGAGTCTTTGGTGACATTGTGTGCTTTTGGGAACACCATTGAAACATAGGGGTTTGGGTCCATATTGTGTTTGAGTTTGCAAGTTTGTGGGTAGATCCTTCATCCTCTGCACCATGTGACTAGTGTCTATATTGCATTCCTAAAGCAAGATTTTAAAATTGCAAACTTCTGAACCCATCTACTTGTATTCAATTTGCTTCACTCTTTGCACTTGTTTTATATTGATTTGGATATGTTTGGATTTTAGCAGCTTGTTATCTATATAATTGGCCTACTAGGTTCTTTGCACTCTTTTTCTATTTATTTTTTTCATGTCTTGCTAATCAAAAACCTAAATTGATTTGCAGCTCTGCAGTAGCTAGTATTATAACTTTGCTTCATGCATGTTTGGACATGAAGTCTATTATCTTGGGAAAATATCATTATGTTCTTTATTTCCTTGTATTGGCCACGTAGGTTTGTATCATGTATTGGATGCATGTTTTCTATAATTTTAACTTGACCTATAAACAAATTCTTAAAATAGAATTGTCTTATATTTGCATTGACACAATATTGGCAATGAAATCATTGATTAACATATGAAATTCTCTAAGTTAGATGAAGTTTTTGCAATGAAATCATAAGCATATTGGCTATATTCTTTACACCGGTGCTGAAGCGTTGTGGTCTGTGTGATAAGACCTAGTGAAATCCATATTTTCTATATAGTATTTCTATATATATAGTATTTAGATCACAAACCAAATAGACTTGAATGACAAACAATAAAAAAAACTAGATTGTTATGGATAGTTAAATCCTTTCCTACTATGGTTCTATCTCAGATTTTACAATAAGAAACTAAACTGCAGCAGTGACTCATGTTTCCAAGCCATACAAAATATGGCATAGTTTTAACTGGCAATGCATGTTTCTTGACTTGCATGGTCTAACATTTTAACATGCAAAAGCTTATTTCTAACTCCTATCTATTGTAAATATCATTTTAGCTACACAATATGTTTTATACTAAAGCTTATGCAAAATGTTGGTTGTAACATTCATTTTCAGGGCTTATAATTCTTACTCAACTTATCGGTATGCTTTTATTATTGGTTCTCACTTGTTGATATGCTACCTAAAGGATGTGTTTCCTTTTTTAAGAGTCTGACTATTAATGTTTTCTCTAAGTTTTTGCATATAGTCAGCTATGTACATTATTTCTATTTGTTCAGATATCATAAGAGCTAGATAGTCATTTGACTTGAATTATTTTTTAGTGACAATAAATAGGGTAATTGCAATTCTGGATTCAAACTTCCATTCACTCCCCACTATCCAACATCAACAACAGTACGGTCCTATATGTTTTGGACTCCTTTCTTCTTATTGCATTTCAGTTATTCAACTCTGCTATCGTTAAATTAGACTACAAAGACCTATCTCTAATTTTTTACCAAAATTTTCGACCATGTTTAGTTTGGTCAGAGTGTAGAAGGAAATTTTTCTCTTTTTTAAAAATCTAACCCATGTTGGTCAAAATTTTGACCAACATGGGCTTTCACTTAAAATGAAAAATCATTTACCCAAGCACGCAAAGGAGCGGGAGAATGCTTATGAGTTTAAGTTTTAATTTTTGATAGCGGGACCAGACACGAAACAAGAAATGGAGTGCAGAGAATGGCTGCAGCAAATCATTCCTCCACCATGGTCGCCAGGGCATTCTTTCTGCCTATAGCTACTTACGAGTCGCTTGCCCTACCTACACCGAACTACAGGTATATTAGGTATATTAAACTTCATGAAATGCAAGTGAAGCCCTATTCAATTGTGTGGATGAGTTTGCTTGGCTCTTATAAATCAAATGTGAACATACAGCTAGGAGAATTTATGGTGACACTCCTTGGTGAGAATTTGTAATGAATGGATGTGAAGCGGGAGAAGAAATTTCTTCTTTCCCGTCATACAGAAGAGTTGGTGATGGGTTGTTACATGGATGATGGAACAATGCTTAGAATTATCAAAAACCTTCGAGTATGTGGTGATTGCCACACTGCAACCAGGTATATTTTGAAAGTTGTTGAGAAAGAAATTATTGGTATGTGCACAGACCATTTCCACATTTCAAGCATGGAAAATGTTCCTATGCAGATTATTGTTGACTTAAAGTGAATTAAACTATAAAATATGCTTGCACAGTAGGGGTTGCAGTGCAGTGATGTTCTTGCCAAAGAGTGGATTGGATTTTTTGCCAGATGTTATTGTTCTATTCCAAATGACTTAGATTACCCCCCTTTTTTTATGATCATAAAGAGGCACATTAAAGTCTCCCAACATTAGGCAACTACTAACATCCACCATATTCTTTAAATAAGATAATTTCTCCCACAACTCAGCATTCCTATTGTTTGGCACATAAATATTGACCAAAATTCTACTTAAGTCTAATTTAGAGTGGTGAAGCTTGATGACCATCAAATTCTTATTGGAATCAATAATTTGTCCATTTAACAAGGATTGATTCCAAAGAACCAATGTATCTCCTGAATCCCCTTCAAAGCTACTAGCTACCACTAAACAATTTTTAAAAGGCCTAATCTTCTCCATATTTTCCTTGTCTGTCTTAGATTTCCTAAAGTACTATAATAATTGGATTATGGTCACGAACATGATTTCTAATGACATCAAATTTATGGTTTTCATTTTTTTTTGGTTTAAACTTTAAATTCTAGAATAGTCGCCTACTTTCATCAGCTATATTCTACAAACTCTCTTGTTCTCTTTTAATTTTTTGGCTTTTCCTTCCAACTTCACATGGAGAACCAACATTCTCTTTCAAAATAGGAGATCCCAAATTAGTTTTCTTTCTTCTAGTTGAATCCCCAAATAAAGTGGAAGAGGAAGAGCCCCCTTCCTTGTTTGTCTTCTAGTTATTTCCAATTTTATGCAATTTTTCTTCTGCTATAGCTGTGCTCCCTTTATAATTATAGCATATAAAACATACTAGCTTTCCCAAATCTATTTGGGCAGTTGAAAGATTTATGAAATGCTAATTAATGTCATTTTTTGAAAATGGAGTAGAATAGCACAAGAGCGAATGTGACAGCAGTGACAAAAATAGTTGTGGGCACTTTGGCAATGAGAATGCTGGCCCATTTCACCATTATAGCCGCTACAGGCACTGTTACACTCATTACTATTGTTTTTGGTAAGGTTTCTTTCATCTTCAACAAGTTTGATCCCTGAATGATCACTTGCAGAAACAGAGTCAATTTGTTAAAGATCAGAAAAGTATTCATTGTAATCAAATGTCACGTCTACACTTTCAAGTCATATGAAAATCATTTGATTCATTCAAACATCTTAGATTGATTGGGTCTGCCCAAAGAGTCTTGTCTTTAGATTCGATTTAGATAATTAACCTACTTGACTCTAGTTTGGATGTCTTAAATTGAATGCAAGGCCAAAGCTGGACATCCGAGAACTTGGAATCTAGTTTGGATGTCTTAGATTGATTGGGTCTGCCCAAAGAGTCTTGTCTTTGTAAGTTCCATTTTCCTTGACTCAGTTTTCAACTCTCAAATGGTCTGTTTACTTAAACTTTGAACCTTTTGCAACTTACTGGTCAAATATTTATATAGTGCTCTATGGAAATTGAGAAACCAGGTTTCCTTAGTTCAGATTTCAGGACCCAAATGGTTTTTTTTCTTGGATTTCCAATCTTTTGAAATTTATGGCTCAAAGACTTATAGTATAGCTGCTCTACCAGAGTCCCAGAGATCAAGTGTTGATTTTGGTCATCCAGTGTTCACTGTAGTAGCTTTTTACCTATGTGCAAGAAGAAATAAGGTTTGTTTGTACTTGCATACTTCAAGCTTGTTATTATCACCAATAATAATCACTTATCGATTTCCATGGAATCTTGTATTGACAAGCATTCTTCATTGTAATTTTTTACATTAGCCTTTTTCAAATCAATCCTTTTGCACATACACTATAATAAATCACCAACTATGTTCTGCCTTTTTTAGCATTTGAGCCTTCTCTTCACAGGTTTCAGTATTTGGTCACTTCTAAATATCCTTTTTCATGGTTTCAAAGAAATTCTTCATCCCTTAAAAAATAGTTCTGCTGTGTGAACTCTTTACAAGAGTGGGTATACACCATTTTCAAGGGGACATACTTAGTGAAGAAATTAACTAAATTGTTAAAGCAAATTATGCATACAACCATTGCCACAGTCCTCATTTGTATCTGAGGAAACAATGCAACAACTTTCCTAGCATTCAATGAATCAGTTTTCGTTGCTCTTAAGCTTGAGAATAACATCCACAACTACACTGTGGTCATGCTCATGGCTTCTTCCATAAATTATACCAAGCATGAATCAGAATTTCATTTCTCTTTATAAGATGCATCTTTGTGGTATTCACAAGCTACAGTGTGAGCTTATGCTTGATAGCAATCCAAAGCTTAAATTGGCCTCCTTTGTGACAAAATGGATGGAACTTGAGTGTAATAAGCTGATAATGGAAGCCATCAATAAGAACTATTTTGATATGGATGAGCACCCTGTCACCACTAAGCTTCAGGTAATTGTTTGGTGTTTTCAATATAAGAAGGATTTATTTTGCTTGATTATCAATTTACATCTACCAATTAATTTCTGATGACAATGGTTTCATCAATTGTTTGTAAAAACTCATTTGAAATGTGAGATTGATAGATCTTTTTAAACATTGTCCTATTTTTAGAAAAGAAATGCTCTGCTTTATTGTATGTATCTTATGTAGAAATGTGAGATAAAATCGTTAGATTGAGTGCATGAAGATATAGTTTTTGTGGAGATGTAATGGTGTTTAAATTGTTTTTGTGCATTGGGAATTTCATAAACAATGTGTGAATATTAATTTAATTCTCAACAATACTGATCATTTTTTCAAAGTCAAAATGCATAAAATTGTTAAGGGGACATATGTCCAAGTTTTCTAATGTTGAAAGTAAGAACTTTGCTATTATGATTACAATCATGAGCATGATTCTAGGCTGTAGGACATGACTATAGGTGTAATGGTGGCATCACAGGTTGCCTCCAAATCAGGTGTAATTGTGGGAGCTTGAGTTATCAAAGTCAGGTAGGAGAATGAGTATCCCAAGTCATTTGTAAGGGGAGGGGCAGCGCCAACTAGATGCCCCACCACTAATGGCTTCAAGAGGGTTCTTTGCCCTTCTAGTTAATCTCCATACCATTACCGGCTAGAACAAGCCATAGATGGAAGCCTGGAATAATAAGACCAAGCAAGAAGAAACCTACATGTTCTAAGGCAGTGCACAAAATAATCTTCTACTCAAGACCGCACTTGCTTCATTATATAAATAATGTGTGGCGAGAAGAGGAACATGTGAAAGCTAAGTAGAGTCTCCAAAATGAAATAAGCCCTTCACTTATGATGATAAAAAATTCTAAAATCTCAACATTTTTCATACACATTGTCCAAAGGCAATTGGTAGACAATTAGATCAGGTTAGTTCCATAAGCATTATAGGAAAGGACTCAAAAGAAAGTATGAGAAAGTCCTCCCAATCAATGGAGGAGAGTGCAAATGGGTGCACTACACATCTAATAATCATAACTAGAACAATCACAGAGAGTGCTACATGCCCACTACAAACATGCTTTTAGCTTTTAGAGTCATTATAGTTGCAAGGTTGTGTCTATGTGATTGTGGGTTCAGCTTCATCTTTCATAACTTATCTTTAGGACTCATAAGAATGTGTGTTTCCAACCATTTTTGTTGCCAATGATGAAAAAAGAGAATTGATATATGAATTACATAGTTGAGTCACGATTGGTAGAGATGTAGCAAATGATAACAAAAGATAATAGATTTCTGAATTGCATAGTTGCAAGCTAGGATTCACATAGATGCTTGTCTATAAACATTTTTCTTATAGAGGATAAGGAAATAGAATTAAATTGTAAATACTATATATAGTACAAAGAAAATACCACTAAAGGGACATATATAGTTATTCACATAATATAATTATATTTGTAGCTTTGAATATTTTTTTACAGAAATTATTATTTGTTACATTTTAGGAGAAAATCATAATTGTGTTGAATGTAGATATTATTCATGTAAAGGATTTAGCTTTATATAAATGTGTATATTGATTATAATGTCTTTTTAAAAATCATAAATTAGAATCCCTTTCTTCATATGTATAAGATATATTTCATTAGAGATAATTTATGAGTTTGATTGTGTGTCCATTCATCCATCACACACAATCTAAGCCAAAAATTATTTCAAATCAACTAATATAAATTAATCCCATTATTTTATAGTCAACTCAAAGCTTAACATGCAATTTAATTGATCCCATTTGACATGAATTATCGTGGGAAGGACATATTTTATTGTTATAGCCTACCATATGTTCTATATTTAATCATTACAGCCTGCCAAATTTCCTGACCTGTTGATATTAGTCATCTACACAGGCATGCTGTTAGATAGCAAAGCAACTAAAACATATAAATGCAAGTCTCTGAAATTCATACCATGCAATGCATTTGAAAGCAGGAAGAATCAAACTAGAGGAATATTGTAACTGTAATATCCCCTTGTAAGGTGTCTTAGAAATTTGATTCAATAAATATGAATTCTCTACCCTTACTAGTTTATTATGAGCAAGCCCTAGTTAGATGAGGGTTTGTAAGAGCAATTTGGGGCTTTCATAGTTATAGGGTATATGAGACCGAATTGATTGTAATTTCTTTTGATTGGGGTTAAACAAAACTGTTGAAAGCTTGAGGGCCGGAAGCCACATATGTCACACACTTGTTCTGTAAAAGTGGGGTCAAATAGGCCAAAAACTAGTGGCAGTCATCTATTGGGGATAGCTGATCTAAAACATCAATATCTAATTTTGAGATATGTTGAAATATAGCTGACTAGGTATCATAATATGTGATTATGAGAGTCTTTTGGGACATCTGGGAGGAAAAAAAAATGCTCACTGGAGACTTAATTGCAAATTAGGCCTAGTAGGACAGCAAGTTGGGTTAACCAATGAAATGAACAACTAGAACTTTGAAAATAGAACTTCACTTGAACCACAATGAGTGACAATTCCACTTCCACTATCCATGTGTTGTACAACTTTCTCATGTAAAGAGATTTCTAGCAAATTGTGCAACAATAACATCTATGTCAATACACTCAAAGGTCATATCCCAATTCCTTGTCACCTCTTCATTATAATCAAGTTTCATACATGATAGGAGATCCTGAAAGTAATGGGGGTCTAGTACTAGAGACCTTAATGGGGTTGAGGGGCAGTGCCCTAGTGGGTTCTGTGCAAGGGGGGGGGGGGGGGGGGGTTCATGATGCAGGATAGGGTTGAGGGACAGATGCCCTACCATAGAGTCCATATTAAGACTTCTGGAATTAGATTTTTTAACAAACATTCTGTAGTACCAATGCCATGCTCACATTTCCTTGTAAAGGATGAGTTTGTGATGTGGTGAGCTTGACAAGAAACTTTGGTTGAAATGATAGTCTTCCAGCAAAAAATTGGTGGGAACAGTATGAGAACGGTTGCATTTGTCAATTTTTGACTCTATCAGCAGCATGCAATGAAGGATAAAGTGCATGCATGGGTTATCAAAAGACCCTTGTGCTTACAAAATTGAATATTTATATTCACTGGAAATGGTTTCTTTGACTGTTTTGAACTCTTTAAGGATCCAAGCACAGGCTCAGGTCACAACTCCCCAGAAATTTAATGCATTGAGCTCGAGTAGCATTTTTTTGAAATGATATTCTTGCTTTTAAGAAAAAAGCTGAGATTGAACTGAATCTGCCTAGTCTTGCAGGTCCTTATCTGTTAACAAACTATACATGGAAAGGCAATTCCATGGCTACATGAGTTACTAAGAGATTGTGGGGCCTATAAACTTTGAATATTGATCTTCATCAAAAAGTCTCTGACCTGTAGCAATGGTTGAAAGAGATTAGAGGCCATAGTCTAAGAAATTAGAACCTATAGTACCCATAAGAACATATGCATTTATCAGTGATTCCATGATTCATAGTCATGCTGCGACTGCATACCACTAGTAAAGATATTTGGGCAATAAAATATGTCCCTTAAATTTAACGAAATGTTTTTTTTGCATGATTTTGTAAACATAATGCTACCATTCTAGGAAAACCTCACAGCCATGCTGCAACTATTTAAGTACTTCTTCTAAGACCCTAACTGTGCATTTAACCAGAGAAAAAATCAAATCTTGGTTCAGAATTATTCCTGAGCTGACTCTAGCAAACATGATGCCCCATGAAAGAGGCCTTGAAAAGAAGTCTCCACAATTTTTTCTTTTCTCGAGACTTCAAAACAAAATAGTAGAAAAGATGTCCAATAATGCCTCTTGTAAATAATGTGGAAGAGTAACCTACCTGTAATCAATATAGAGCTACAGTACATATAACAGACATTAAGTAGATAGTAATATGTTTTCTCTCCAGATTTCTATCACATAAGGTACAATTGCCTATAGGTCCTTGCCTTGAGCTATCTACAGTCACCCTCTCATGGAGGAGTGATGGATTGTTACATATGAGCTTTCCGAAATTACTCTTTTCTAAAATTATTTTCAATAAATAATAAATTGATTAGTAGGAGATATTTTCCAAGTAAGTCAAATTGGGATATTGCTATCAGGATTCACTTAGGAAGGCCCAATGCTTCTGCGAGCATCACTTAGATGCAATGATTGTTAAGTGTTCCATTTATTCTTGTGTAAGATGGATTCTTGTGAACCACAACTCCTGCAACATGGTCAATGAGTTTAACTCAAAAACTCTACAGTTAATAGCAATATCATAATTGTTTAAATATTTATCAGTTTACATAAATCATTATGCATCTATATCCATCTGATATTCGTAATCTATTTGCACAAATGAGGCTTCGAGGACTTGAAACAGGTCGTAAGGGGCATCTCTCTATAGCCACAGAGTTAAGTTAATTTTATTTTACTTTCTGCTTCTTACTACAAGAGTTACTTCTGGGTCTGCAAATTGAAGTTTGACGCGATTCTGCACTTGGAGTCTTACTAGGAGCAGTCATCACTTGTTCTTTTGTTGTTTCTTTTTTATCTAAGACTCCAAGGATGAGTGGGATAACATAAAATGTAAAGATTTTTACTTGTCATGACTAATCTTGACTATCTTTTTGTGGAGATTGGGTTTTATTGCCACCATTGGAGATGTGTGTGATTTTTCTTGGAGTCTTACTACCATGGCTGCACATCTGATGGGTATCTTTTTCCTCCCTTTTCAACCTTTCATTCCAGTTGTGACTATCACTTGCTTCCTGCTATAAGGTGAAATATTGTTATAATTTCTAAGCATTTTTTGGGATATTGAGGCTGATATCACTGATTAATTCCTATTTTTTGCATTTCTTAGTCGAATCTGGATGTACACTGTTGTTTTTGGCATTTACAGATGGCTCCCATGGCACATTTATTCATTTTCTGCCTCCTCCATTCACATTTTTTGGAAATGTTGAGAAAGCTAAAACACATAGTGTTTTGCATGTTTCTCATCCACCTGATTTTCATTATGTTGTAGTTGCTTATTACTGGTTCATACTCCTTCATTCGCATTTTTTGGATGTGGCTTTTAAAATGGAATCTTCTTTCTTCCTTCTTGTTATCTTGGAGCTCTATTTGTATGTTAAGCTACTGGAACTTAGTATGAAAGCTTAAGTACATTTCAATTTTTTCCTAATTTCTTCATGTTGTAGCTTAGAATGCCCAGAATCACAGCTAAGGGGTTATTTCTTGTCTTAAATTGCCCCCTATAACAAAATGTAAAATATTTCCATTATCTGTATGCATACAAGTGATGGCTTCTGGATATCTTTTGTTGTTACTCTCAGCTATAGATAATCTTGACATGAAAACATCTATAGAAAGATTCCAGTTTGTTACATCTTTTTCTGTTTTCTGTAATGAATCTACATCTCTGCTGATTTCAGCATTTCTTTTCAAAATGTAGAACATTCTACAGCTCTAAATTGGATAGGCGTGCCTAGTCTTTTATACTCTATCATAATGCATCCTTTTTTCTTGTATACTTATGCTCAGTTTGTAAGTGTCATTACCGATTAGAAACATTTGCTTCATTTATATTAAGTTGCATTTCCACTTACCTTGAATGCATATATCATTTGTCTATTGTTACTTCTCTCTCTACTCAAAAACTGAACTGGTAATTTTCATACAAGAATTGAAGCTTTTGTCCCTCCTGTTACTTTTATCATACTATATTGTATCTGTTACATCAGCTAATTGTAGACAAATTTCTATACTAATCGGATGGTATGAATTGCAAATAACTACAAGAAAAGGGGGTACATTAGCACACAAGCACCTTTAGTCATCTAGTAGTAGGAGGAAAGGATGTATAATCCATTACATCTACAATTTCACCCTCTTTCTTGGGTCATATATTATATTCATGGGTCAATGGGTTTGACTCAAAAAATGTACAGTTGAATCGTGATAGCAATATCACAATTTGACTTGTTGTGGAAAATATCTTAGGCTTATCTATTGATGAGCTCAAGGGGCTTTCTAATAAATGATTCATAAGGCACAACACTTGTTGTAGGTTTTGCAAATGGGATTCCAAGTAGAGTGGTTTAAACCATGGAGGAAACTCCATAGTTAAGCCTTCTTGAGCTGGAGTAGTACTAGAATGGTTGAGCCTTTAAGCAAGTCGTGGTGCTTCATCTTTGTGAGCACTCCCTCGATGTAATTCCTTCAAACAAAGAGTAGCACAAGAAATTCATTAAGTTTTGACATAATTTGTAAAATATTTATTAATTATTTTGCATTATAGTCTTTCACAATTATTATCTCAAACGTGGATGATCTAATGAGGGTATTGAAACCTGTGGATGAGAAATGACTGAGTGCTTCGTGGGAGCACACATAGGGAGACTACAACCTGAGTATTTTCCATTGTCTAAGCATGCATGTTGTTGATTAGTTATGTTGTGGAAAATGATGGGGAAAGAAATTCAAACTGGTTTCCTAACGAGGTTGAGTGATTTATTGAACAGTAGACTTGGTGAGCTGACTAAAAGAGTCAACTCATTGAGGTGACTGGGTGGGAGTGACTTGGCGAGCTGACTTGGAGAGTTGACCTAGGGGATGGGCTTGGTGAGAAAACTTAAAGAGTCGACTTGGTGAGCACACTTGAATTGTTGGCTTGGCGAGAAGACTTGGGGACTTGGTGGGATATGTGGGCGAGCCAACTTGGTGAGGTGACTTGGTGACATGAATTGGTAGGCCGTCTTGGCAAGATAACCTTAAAGAGTCAACTTTGTGAGTGTACTCGAACAATTGACTTGGTGACATGACTTGGTGGGCTTGGTGAGCTCACCTGGCATGCGTACTTGAACAGTAGACTTGGTGAGCTAACTTAAAGAGTCAACTTGTTGAGGTGACTTGGTGGGGGTGACTTGGTGAGCTAACCTAGAGAGTTGACCTATGGGGCAGACTTGGTGAACAAACTTAAAGAGTTGACTTGGTGAGTGTACTTGAATTGTCTACTTGGTGAGCTAACTATGGAAGTCGACCTGGCAAGCTGATATGGCGAGTCGACTTAAAGTGGCGACTTGGTGGTGCAAATTGGTGAGCTGACTTATCGAGGCCACTTGGTGAGGCAACTTCGTGAAGCGACTTGGTGAGCGAACCTACTAAGTGTACTTAAAGACTGACCTTGATGAGGCGCTTTGGTTGGGTGACTTGATGAGAAAACTTAAAGTGTCAACTTGGCGTGCCGACCAAGTGAGTTTACATGGTGAGCGAGCTTAGAGAAGCAACTCTATTGGGAAACTTCGTAAGCACACTAAGTGAGCCCACTTGCTGGGGCAAGGTGGTAAAACCACTGGGTGAGTTGACTTCGTGAGCTAACTTAATGAGTCAACTCGTTGAGGTGACTGGGTGGGGGTGACTTGGTGAGCTGACTTGGAGAGTTGGCCTAAGGGGCAGACTTGGTGAGAAAACTTAGAGAGTCAACTTGGTGAGCATACTTCAATTGTCAACTTGGCGAGCTGACTTGGGGAGTCAGCCTGGTAATCTAACATGGTGACTGGGCTTGAAGTGGCAACTTGGTGGGGCAAGTTGGCAAGCCGACTTAGTGAGGCCACTTAGAGATGTGACATGGCGAGATGACTTGGTGAGCAAGCTTGATGAGCAAACCTAAAGATTGATCTTGATGAGGAACTTTGGTGGGGTGACTTGATGACCAAAGTCAAAGAGTCAACTTGGCGAGCATACTTGCACTAGTGCATTTGGGTTCATTTTTTGACCTTCATTGATCAAATTTTTGACCCAATTTTTGACCAAATTTGACCAACCCATTGGTCAAAAATTTTTTGGTCAAAATTTTGACCAGCTCACTGGTACATGATTTGTCTCAATCATATAACTAATTATATATTTTTCATATTAGTTAGTGTCAGTGTTTTTCAGGCATTCTATAAAACAATTCACATGCCTTGCGTATGATATGACATTTTGCATGCATCCTGCACTCTCTCTCATCTGGCTAATGATGGATTACGTAGACTGATCTAAAACCATGATGCTAAAAAACACAAAATCAAATCCAAAATGAACTTGCACTACAAATGGATTGTGGAAATCTGGTATTGGTAAAATTGCATGTATGTCTACCAGGACAATCACAACTTAAACATATATTTGTCCTGGTAGACATGCATGCAAAATTAACAATATCTGATTTCCACAATCCATTTGTAATGCAAGTTTGTTTTGGATTTGATTGTGTGTGTTTTTTAGCATCATGGTTTCAGATCACTCTCCGTAATCCATCATCAGCCGGATGAGAGAGTGCAGGATGCATGCAAAATGTCATATCATACGCAAGGCATGTAACTGTTTTATAGAATGCCTAAAAAAAATTTACACCTACCTGTTGGTCAAAATTTTGACCTTCATTGGTCAAAATTTCTACCTTCATTGGTCAAAATTTTTGACCTTCATTGGTCGAAATTTCTACCTTCATTGGTCAAAATTTTTGACCTTCACTGGTCGAAATTTCTACCTTCATTGGTCAAAATTTTTGACCTTCATTGGTCAAAATTTCTACCTATATTGGTTGAAATTTCCGCCTTTATTGGTCAAAATTTTTTCTTCATTGGTCAAAATTTCTACCTTTATTGGTCAAAATTTTCTACCTTTATTGGTCAAAATTTTGACCAATTCCTGGCAGAACTTGCACCATGGCTATGGAGGTTTTTCGACCAATGTACGAAAAAATTTTGACCAATGGGTTGGTCGAATTTGGTCGAAGTTTGGTCAAAAATTGGGTCAAAATTTTGACCAATAATGGTCTCAAATGTACTAGTGACATTCTTATTTTTCAAATTAGATTCAACTTTTCTAGGATCATTTCTCAAAGTCAACTTCAATTCATAATCTTCAATTCATGCTTCAAGATCTTGTACTCTATCTTTAGCTTTGAATAATAATCATCAATAGTTTCAAATTTAGTAGATACGGGCTTGGATTTGAGATGATCAACCTTTTCCTTTAGTTGTCCAATGTATACTTTGGAGTCTTCATATCTATCCTTCAGCTTATCTCTTTATTCAGTAAGGAGATCAATTTTTTCAAGTGCCTTTTCAAGGTTCTGAATCATCAACTATTCCATATCCATATGGATCTTACTCAATTTGTTAAGCCTCTTATGAGTAATTGTGCTCTAATACTAATTGTTAGAAATAGGGATTACTAAGAGGGGGGTGAATCAATAATCTAAAAACTTTATTTGCCAACTAGATATTATTTCTTACTTTAAACCACACATAACAAAGTAATAAAGTAATGTTGAATAGTAACATTAACCATGCACAAAGAATACACATAACACCATATTTTGTTAACTAGGGAAACTTTGGCCAAGGGAAAACCTCGGTGGGGATGATACCCACTAGATAATATAATGATATATAAGTTCCTTGTTAGAGGATAAACCCTATTAGGAGTCAATGAGAAAATTTAGTATAAGGAGTCCCTATTAGGAGACTTTGAATCCCTCCTAGTAGATTCCAACCCTGTTAGGATTTGTAGTACAGTAGATGCAAAATGAGCCCACTACCCAAACATGCATTTCCAATTACAAGAAGAGCTCACTTCTCAAACAAGTAATTAGATTTCTAGAGTATAGGTATTGTAAGTTCTTTCTTAACTAATCTATGATCTTTAGCTTGATCTCAGATCAAAAAATAGCTTTTCAAATCCTTGAATATATCGTTTTCATATAACTTAGCATACAATTGATCAATACAACCATTACTTCAAGATAGCATGCTTGAATTTACAAGATGTCCTTTGCATAAATACCATGCCTTTACACAAATTTCTACTAGGTCAACTAAGACCACAATATACTTTGCTAACTTACAATAAACATCTAGGATGTCAGCCCTAATTGGACAAGCAATTATTTTGTAAATAAAATAATTCCTTTTCTTTAATTTTGCCATCCCATTTTATTAAAACACTAATATCTCTTTTCTGTATAGTCTGTACTAACTTTTGAGTTTATACATGTCATCATCAACTATTTGAAGATTGGGAAGATTGTTGGAAGATTGGTTGCAAGCATGAATTCTAATGATATGTTACATTCATGACTAAGTTTGTCATTGACATCAACATAGCATGTTTTATTTCTACATAGCAAGTTTTATGTGGTATCTGATAGAAGAACAATGGAAAGATCAAGTCGGTACAAATGGCTAGTTGAGCATGATAACCACTTGAGGTTATGGGATATACTTCTAAGTATCTAGTATATGCAGTTAATATTGAAAGTACAAAAGACAAGTCTAAGAAGTTAAGTAATTTTTGGTGATTTTTGTTCTGAGATGGAGTTTATAGAGGCATGTTCTAGTAAACTTGTTATATCTCCTAGAAAAGTTGATATCTTGAGGATTGAGGTTAAGAACATGAAGGAGAGATGGTGATAATGATATGGATAAGCTCACTTGTCATAATATTGCATGTATGGAAAGTTATTCAAGTTGCAAGGTGGAAGATTAAGGATATCGTTGAAAGTTATTCAAGTTGCAAGGTGGAAAATTAAGGATATCATTAAGTGTAATGTGTTCTTAATGTGGCCCTATAATAATTAATTGAGAAGGACTAACAGCTGACTCAGGGAATTATTTTATGGACTCAATATAAAGGGAGGACATTTTCCTATATCATGGTATGGATAAATGTGAATTGTAAAATTTTGAAAAGTAGCAAAGTGTGTGGAATACAAAGTTGAGCAAAGCAATGTGGAAGTGAAGGAAACTTCATTGCAGAGGTTTTGCTGAGTGATTCTAGGTTTGGAATTTTGATCCAAGGTTTGTGACCTAGTCTACAAGGTTTGACAGTAATTGGTCTAATTGATAGGATAGAGGAAAGAAAAAATTCAAGCAAGAAAGATAACAGTAAATTACTTGTTTGAGTAGTGAGCTCTTCTTGTAGTTGAAATTGGATGTTTGGGTAGTGGGCTCTTCTTTCATACATTATACCAAAATCCCTAATAGGTTGGCACAACTCCTAATAGGGTTGGAATTTTTTAAAAAGGATTCAAAGTCTCCTAATAGGGACTCATTGTACTAAATATTGTAATAGACTCCTAACAATGTCCATCCTCTGACAATGAATATTTATATTAGTGCATCATCTTTTGGGCATCATTCCCACTGGGGTTTTCCCTCTAATCAAAGATTTCCCTAGTCAACATAGCTGGTGTAATTGTCTATGTGCACTTTATCATGATTTTTTTCCTTTGGTTGAATGGTTAAGTTTGTTTAAAGAAGATAAATTTTTTTAGATAACTAATTCACCCTCCCCCATCTCAATTATCTTGGTGGACTATTGTTTCTGACAATTGGTATCAAAGCCTCAAGTCCTTGAAGAAAAAGTTAAATAACTTTGGGAGATCCATGGTGAATGTGTTTAGGAAAGATAGTCTAATTTTTGATGGAACAAGTTATGACAGTTGGAAGGAAAAGATGAAGACACATTTGTAATGTATGTGTCAAGGATATTGGATCTCGACAAAATCAACGAAGACAATCATTGAAGAAAAGGATTTGGAAATTTACACCAAGGCAGAAAGTGATCTTTTCATGTGTGACATGAGAACTAAAGAAGAATTATTGATTGTACTTCCTAAAATTGAGTATAATTATGTAAAATCACTTAATACATCACATTTGATTTGGAAAGCTTTGGAAAACAATTTTGAAGGTGATGAACATTCTAAGAAGTTGAGGCTACAAAGTTGGATTTGTGCATTTCAAGATGCTAAAATGATGGAAGATGTATCTGTAAGAACATATAGAGGTAGGATATTAGAAATTACTGCAGGTATTAAAGTTCAAGGAGGAACCAAAGAAGATGATGAGGTTATGTGGAAGATATTAAAGACTAAAACACAACAATTCAAGTAAACGGTTCAGATGAAATACTTGTTGATATTATATACCAAATATTTCACAAAGGAGACATTGCTTGGAAGACTTGAAGCAGGTGAGAATGAACTTAGATAGTCCAAAGAATTAACCAAACAGAGATAGCTTTTAGTGCCTTGAATAATTGACCTAACTTATCTAGGAGCACAAGTGATAGAGGATGTTTTTCTAGCAACAACAAATCTGAGGAAGATAGAAAGATTGAAGGACTAGCCCTTCTGGTAAGAAGAGAGAAAGGAGGTAGGAAAATATTTAAATGTTGGACTTGTGATGAATATGGTCATTATACATCTAAATTTCCTAAAAAGGAGAAAAATTATAAGGGAAATCATAATCCTAGAAAAGAAAGAGAATGCTTGTATGCAAATGAAGATAATGATTCAGATGAACAAGCATTAAGTGCTAGTGATGATGAAATTGGATTTGTGGCAATTAAAGAAGAATTCTAGAGAAGACAGCTTTGGTATCATAGGTTGAGAAGAAATCTAATTGATAGCAGTTGTTCACATCATATGACTGGTGATATGAACAAATTTTTTGACTTCAAAAGCCATGATGGAGGAATTGTCAAAGTTGGAATCAATGCAGCATGCCAAGTAAAAGGTATTGGATCTATAACTCTTGATGGTAAAACTAATATTGAGGATGTATACCCTTTTTATGGTTTTGTAATGCCCCACCAAGGGATCCAAAGAATTTTACTAAGTTTTCCAAATAATTTTTATTTTTTTTAAACATGAAAGCTAAAACCATTCATAACATTTGTGGAAGCAATAGCAACAATTCAAATAAAAATAAACATAACATATATACATAATAGGCTACATTCTTTAAAGATCCCTTAACATTGTATCACATCTAAATTAACTATTCATCTAACATCCCATCTTTATGAAATAACAATGATACATCCAATGTACTTAAAAAATATACAAGTGTCCTTTTGTAATTATATTTTAGTTTAGCTCAATCATCCACTGTACCTATCACAGGGTATGAAAAGCTTAAAAGAATAAACATCCAAGTAAATAAAGTATATCATCATCATCTAATATTAATCCATAATGCAATAACATAAATGAAACCACATATCATACATGATACATCATCACAAAATATATAGACATCCATCACAAAAGATAACCATATATCACAAACATAAATAACTAAGTGCACGGTTCCTCCCAACCGTAAATAGCATCATTAGACCATCGTGGATCCTAGCCATCCCTCCGTGCGTAAAATTCCAAAGCACCGAAGAGATCATCGGTATTAACATAGTAGGAATGTCACTCCTAAAACATCCTACTAACATGCAAAGTAAAGCATAATAAATCATCAACTAACATATGCAAAGTAAAGTAAATCATCAATATAAGAAACATACCAGTAAATACATCCATCATAAGGTATATTATCTATCATAATGCTCCAAGAACATAATGAAAAATAAATACCAACCAAAGATACTCCAGCCACGATGTCTCGAACGGATCTCAAATGATAAGAGTGAAAAAAATATTACCACCTGACCGCGTGGAACCTAAGTGGTCCACTCCCACCGTGTTGAGGAGATAATCTCAAGTCCCAAACAGGATATCAATTCACGAAGCACAAATCTCTATAAGTCCAAGAATCTTAAAAGTATACTAACTTAAAGGTTCCATTACACAAAACTGACATCTAATTCCTAGAGGCACACAAACACATGTAGGAAACCTACTCTACAAGCGAAAAAGTGTCATCGCAATTATCACATACAAGTTACCTTGGCAGTTAGCTAAACTCCACGGATCCATACTGATCTCATGTGGCCACTGGTATCCTCTCATACTGATGAGGCATACTACGGAATGCAAGATCGCAACCCTATGTTCTCACTACTCCCATCCTAGCCTATACAATTGCTCAAGGCATGGGCGAGAACCAAAACAATTATCTTTTTAGGTTCATTTAATCCCCATTTAGTGTGTAAATGTTATCACTTATTAACCAAACTTACAATGAGTTACCCTGGCAGCCACTTAGAGCCCCGACCCTCATTGCAAGTCACTTCCCGACACTACAAGTAGATTACCTACCCTAAGCTCATGGAATCATAAATCTCAAAATCATAAAAGATAATCCATAATAAAATTATCAAATATGCATAAAAGCATCAAATATCCATAAGAAGAATAATCAAATCTCCAAGATAAGAATCATCAAATCTCCATAAGCATCTGAAAAAGCATCCATAGAAAATCATGACCACAATAGTTCTCTATTGGCAACTGAAGGCATCACTGATAATCATAAGTATCAATTGGTTCTCAATAACCAAAATATATCTCAAGATAAATGGTTCTCAACAAGCAAACAAGAATATCTCAAAATCATACTGATCAAAGACTCCAAAAATGGTTGAGTCAAACATGCCACAACATGACATCATCAAGAAATAAATCCATATTTCAGTCCCATCATGGCGACTAGAAAGTAATCTAAGGATAACTGATCGATGACTAAAAAATGATTAGCTCAAGCATCTCAAATATATATACATCTCAGCTTCACACATGAAGGTTGAAGAACAAATACAAACATTTCATAGAGCATACGATCACATAACCATGGTTGGGCTTATAAAGATCAAGACCAAATAAGATCAACATGCCATCACATCTCATAACCTCTGAGCCTCTGGTAACAACCTAGGACTAGTCAACACTAGTCAACCCAAAACCCAAAACAAGAAGCATATAGAATACACGATGCAAACACATATTTTGGTTTACTAAATTCACATAGTTGAATAATATGTAGGGGTTTTCAGTTTTCTGTTTGCAAGTATACTTTCAAGTGTCTTAAATATCATCATTTGACCTACAAGTCAACCCAATTGTTCTCCGATAGCATTACCCTTCCATTATTAAGAATTACATTCTAAGAATAACTTAACGATAAATATTTACTAAACTGATCATCATTGACTTTATTTAAATTGTCTTTTATATTTAACCATGATCCATATTCTAATTTATTAACTCTCCTTCATAAATCAAGGATCATTATTCATTTATAAAAGAACCAATTATCAAACTAATAAGAATTATAACTTTATTAAAATGATCAATTAAATCAAACAATTAACATAAGTACACCATCCACGACCTATTAACATCTAATAGTTTCCAATTCAATAATACTAAGTCTCACCATTAAAACATCTAAGGTCATCATTCAAGTCATAAGAATAAGAGCTATCAACTTGATATCAATATTTTTACAATCTTATTAGAAGAATTATATCAATTAAATCTTCATTACTTAACTTAATTGTTAATTAAATCTAATTAACTCTCATTGATTGATTTAATTAATAATTACATAATCATAACAACGTTCCAATTAATATCAGTTGACTAATAACTAACTATAATTTTGTAAGCTAAAAGTCATCTATAATTTAGTATACAAATATTCATATTCATAGTTTAATAATGATAACTTGTTAATATTTAATAACAAGCTATATTGGAAATCTTATTAATAAATCTATAATGACCACATTCGTCATTCTTTCAACAATGTTCTCATTTTATTTTAATAATAACAAGTTATAATAAATCTTCAATACCAAGTATTATTATCTCAAATAAGTTTCCCCTATGTACGATAATTCAATTAATTAATACTCCAAATTATTAACCAATTCAATTTGATAAATATCTTTTACAGTACTTCAATCATTAACTAATCTCCTCTAGATTAACTCTGATCGTATTAATTGATAACTATTTAAACTATTTACACTATTATTTATTAATAGTTTGTTAGTCCCAACAAACATTAATAAATAATAAACTCATCAAAACTATTATTAATCGGTCTAAAAAACTTTACATAAGCTTCATTAGTTAACTCTTAATACTATTAAGGTATATCAATAATTTAGTTAATAATATATAACGTATTAATAATACCATAGTAATTTAAATTATAACAATGTTATAATAGTGACTTCATGTCAATTAAATCTTAATCCATTATCATTAAAGTCTCTTCATTTAAAAATGTAATATAAAATTACCATCTCTAAATTATTTAATATATATTAAATAGTATTTAATATATATTAAATAGTATTTAATATACATTACAAAAAGTCCACTATATAAACTATATTAAAAATCTCTTTTCTTATTTAAAAATCTATTTACTTAGATTGACTAATAATTAATTACACTTCTTCTACTATTAATTAATCTTAATTAAATTTGATTTAATTAGATTAGATAATAAATCATATAAAACTAATGCATATTAATAAGATTCTAATAAGAGAATATTTCAATAATATCTTTGATTCATTCCATGCTTTGATATATTATTTTTGTGAAGTTTAAGCATAAAGAACTCTTGATTATGGGAAATGGAGAAATATTTGTCTTTGAATAAAACAGTCCCAGTACGACGGTCATATCTCCTTAATGAACCGTTGGATCGGGCTGAAATTTAAATATGTTGGAGAGGGCCAAGTTGCGCTAATTTTGACTGGAGCGATCAAATAAATTCGATCCCAATAAAAAGTTATGAATGACTGAGTTCGGGTCTATCCAAGGGGCAGCAACAGGACAATTAAAAATTTCTTCTAAAAAGGTAATTGTTCTCTAAATTTATCCAATAATTTCACTAATAGATTTGGCCATAAATCTTGAAACCATTTTCAAATCTATTTCAATTTGATTCCAAATCGAACCCAAACCCGTTTTCTCTTTTTTTTAAATCCATGCATATAAAATTCTCAAATAAATTTAATTGCT
Source organism: Cupressus sempervirens (assembly GCA_028749045.1). Classification (NCBI taxonomy): domain Eukaryota; kingdom Viridiplantae; phylum Streptophyta; class Pinopsida; order Cupressales; family Cupressaceae; genus Cupressus; species Cupressus sempervirens. Next base: position 464,440,933 of record CM053793.1, read on the forward strand.
CAAATTGAAAATGCATACAATAAAAATATGAAATTCCTCAGAAGACATATGGAAGATACGAAGAAGACGAGAATGCATGATGCGGAAATAGCATAAAAATGATCACAAGAATCTACCCGAATTCTTATGCTAATTCGCTCTTCCTTAGAAAATCCGCAAAGCAAGCTCCGTTCTTCAGAGTTCTTAAGTCCTCCAATGCTCCAATTGCTCTCCACCCCTCCCCTCCCCCCCCCCCCCCCACCCCCCTTTTTTTCTAAGCTTCTATGAATTCTTGAATATCAAGAGCTCTCAAGAAACCTTTGGAATGCTTCTTGAAACCGTTGAAAGGTGTCACCAATTAAGCATGGGTCTTTTCCAAAAAAAATTTGATGAGTCATAGAATTGTAGACACCTTGTGCTTAATTGATGCACTAACTCCCATGTTGTTGACACATGTTAATCCTCATGCAAGCTTATAACTCCAATTTACTTTTTAAATAATCTCTATTTAAATTTTATAACTTTCATTTTAATTTTTATAGCTTTTATTATTATTATTTTATAATTATTATTAATTTTAATTTCTAGTTTTCTTTTATTTAATTCTTTTTCTCCAATAATTCACATTTAATTAATTACAATCAAAATATCAAAGATCATGATATTTTATTAATTTTTTCAAATAAATAATTTATTAATTAAATCTATTTATTAAGACTTAATTAATAGAAAATTCACCATAAACCTCCAAGATAAAATATGAAAATCCATCATAGAACAAAATATACAAAATAAATCTAAAGGGTCAAAAATCACGAAATATATGTCATCCGACACATTCGGTGGGTATTCAACTCAGATACTTGTCCTAATTTTTCAATTAGGACAAATGGCTCAAAGGGTTGGGTTTTGGACTTGAAAATTTATCTGCCCTCTCTTATCATTGAGATAATGTGATAGGGTACGCTCATCCTGGCAATTCAGGGAAGTCGATACCCAGTACTTGCAACCTGCATAAAAATCATGCATGTACAAACACAATATATACTAAACTAAATAGACAATGGTAGAAAGTGGTGCATCGTGTAGATCCCGACTAGCAGGTGACTATGACTCCCTTACTTAACCACATCAAACATGCCATACAAAAACAAAGACGCAAGGCAAACATGCACACCATACACATGCAAGTATGGGGTAAGTACCATAAGAAAGCACATATGATAATAAATCATCTTACTAATCATCATTACTAATTGAAAACAATGTAATAATCATCATCAATAATTGTGAACACTAAAAATAATCATCATACATACATAAAATGTAGAGTCTAAGTAATCTCATCACATAATAAACTGAATCCATAGCACAATATCTGATAATCTCAAAAGAATGTTGCTAATCAACAACATAAAACTAGCTCTAAAAGAGTTCAACAACGATAACAAAATGTGAACCAGGGGCAAGCACTAAATCCACCCCCCTTAGGATTAGGCTTACTCCTGGAAGCCTACAAGAATGAAAAACTAAGATACTCACTATGTGGGTCCCATTGAACCCTTTCCCTCTGTAGAGAAACATGTTTCCACTAAAGATATTACAACACCCTTAGAGCAATATGATTCTGGTTTAATGGTAAACCGAAAATCATATCGATCCAACATTCATTCTTTTAACAACTATTAAAATAGATCTCTTAATTTATTCTAAACAAGAGCAACTTAATGATTGCAAAGATAAACAGAGGTTTAGTACCTTACAACATAGATAAAAGATACATGTTTTGCAACTAGAATGAGTTTCAATTTTTAGTTTTGCCTTCGTTTAGATTTTCAGTAAAAATTTTAATTTTGAAAGCTAAGTGTTGAAATATAAAAAAATATGCAAGTAACAGTTTTAAGTTCTATTTCAGTTCACCTAGTTTCAAGTTTTCAGTTTGAGAAAGATACACATGATAGTTTTAAGTTTTTGTTTTATTCAACTAGTTAATAACTGGTAGCATTCCAATATACCCAGAGCTCCCAATGTTGAAACTCGAGCTCTGATACCAAATGTAATGCCACGCCAAAGGATCCAAAAAAATTTACTAAGTTTGTCAAACAAATTTCTTTTTTTAAACATGAAAGATAAAACTATTCATAACATTTGCGAAAGCAATAGCAATAATTCAAATGAAAATAAATATAACATATATACATAACAGGCTACATTCTTTAAAGATCCTTTAATGTTGTATCACATCTAAATTAACTATTCATCTAATATCCCATCCTTATGAAATAACAATGATACATCCAATATACTTAAACAATATACAAGTGTTCTTTTGTAATTATATTTTAGTTTAACTCAATCATCCACTGTACATATCACAGGGTATGAAAAGCTTAAAAGAATAAACATCTAAGTAAATAAAGTACATCATCATCATCTAATATTAATTCATGATGCAATAATATAAATGAAACCACATATCATACATGATACATCATCACAAAAGATATAAACATCCATCACAAAAGATAATCATATATCACAAACATAAATAACTAAGTGCACGGTTCCTCCCAACCGTAAATAGCATCATTAGACCATCGTAGATCCTAGCCATCCCTCTGTGCGTAACATTTCAAAGCACCAAAAAGATCATCGATATTAACATAGTAGGAATGTCACTCCTAAAACATCCTACTAACATGCAAAGTAAAGCATAATAAATCATCAACTAACATATGCAAAGTAAATCAAATCATCAATATAAGAAACATACCAGTAAATACATCCATCATAAGGTATATTATCTATCATAATGCTCCAAGAACATAATGAAGAATAAATACCAACCAAGGATACTTCAGCCACGGTGTCTCGGACGGATCTCAAATGATAAGAGTGAAAAAAATACTACCACCTGATCGTGTGGAACCTCAGCGGTCCACTCCCACTGTGCTGAGGAGATAATCTCAAGTCCCAAATAGGATATCAATTCACGAAGAAAAAATCTCTATAAGTCTAAGAATCCTAAGTATACTAACTCAAAGGTTCCATCACACAAAATCAACATATAATTCCCAAAGGAACACAAAGACATGTAGGAAACCTACTCTACAAGCGGGAAAGTGTCATCACAATTATCACGTACAAGTTACCCTGACAGTTAGCTAAACTCCACGGGTCCATATTGATCTCATGCGGCTACTAGTATCCTCTCATACTACGGAATGCAAAGTCACAACCCTACGTTCTCACTACTCCCATCTTAGCCTATACAAGCGCTCAAGGCATGGGCGAGAACCAAAACAATTATCTTTTTAAGTTCATTTAATCCCCATTTAGTGTGTAAATGTTATCACTTATTAACCAAACTTACAATGAGTTACCCTAGCAACCACTTAGGGCCCCGGCCCCCATTGCAAGCCACTTTTTGACACTACAAGTAGATTACCTACTTTAAGCTCATGGAATCATAAATCTAAAAATCATAAAAGATAATTCATAATAAAATTATCAAATATGCATAAAAGCATCAAATATTTATAATAAGAATCATCAAATCTTCAAGATAAGAATCATCAAATCTCCATGAGCATCTGAAAAAGCATCCATAGAAAATCATGACCACAACAGTTCTCTATTGGCAACTGAAGGCATCACTGATAATCATAAGTATCAATTGGTTCTCAATAACCAAAATATATCTCAAGATAAACGGTTCTCAACAAGCAACCAAGAATATCTCAAAATCATACTGATCGAAGACTCCAAAATGGTTGAGTCAAACATGCCACAACATGACATCATCAAGAAATAAATCCATATTTCAGTCCCATCATGGCGACTAGAAAGTAATTCAAAGATAACTGATCGATGACTCAAAAATGATTAGCTCAAGCATCTCAGATATATATACATCTCAGCTTCACACATGAAGGCTGAAGAACAAATAAAAATATTCCATAGAGCATACGATCACATAACCATGGTTAGGCTTATGAAGATCAAGACCAAATAAGATCAACATGCCATCACATCTCATAACCCCCGAGCCTCTAGTAACAACCTAGGACTGGTCGACACTAGTCAACCCAAAATCCAAAATAAGAAGCATATAGAATACACGATGCAAACACATATTTTGGTTTACTAAATTCACAGAGTTGAATAATGTGTAGGGGTATTTAGTTTTTTGTTTGCAAGTATACTTTCAAGTGTCTTAAGTTTCATCATTTGACATACAAGTCAACCTAATTGTTCCCCGATAGCATCACCCTTCCATTATTAAGAATTACATTCTAAGAATAACTTAAGAATAAATATTCACTAAACTGATCATCATTGACCTTAATTAAATTGTCTTTTATATTTAACTATGATCCATATTCTAATTGATTAACTCTCCTTTATAAATCAAGGATCATTATTCATTTATAAAAGAACCAATTATCAAACTAATAAGAATTATAACTTTATTAAAATGATCAATTAAATCAAACAATTAACATAAGTACACCATCCATGACCTATTAACATCTAATAGTTTCCAATTCAATAATACTAAGTCTCACCATTAAAACATCTAAGGTCATCATTCAAGTCATAAGAATAAGAGCTATCAACTTGATATCAATATTTCTACAATCTTATTAGAAGAATTATATCAATTAAATCTTCATTACTTAACTTAATTGTTAATTAAATCTAATTAACTCTCATTGATTGATTTAAATAATAATTACATAATCATAGCAACGTTCCAGTTAATATCAGTCGACTAATAACCAACTATAATTTTGTAAGCTAAAAGTCATCTATAATTTAGTATACAAATATTCATATTCATAGTTCAATAATGATAACTTGTTAATATTTAATAACAAGCTATATTAAAAATCTTATTAATAAATCTATAATGACCACATTCGTCATTCTTTCAACAATGTTCTCATTTTATTTTAATAATAACAAGTTATAATAAATCTTCAATACCAAGTATTATTATCTCAAATAAGTTTCTCCTATGTATGATAATTCAATTAATTAATACTCCAAATTATTAACCAATTCAATTTGATTAATATCTTTTACAGTACTTCAATCATTAACTAATTTCCTCTAGATTAACTCTGATCGTATTAATTGATAACTATTTAAACTATTTACACTATTATTTATTAATAGTTTGTTAGTCCCAACAAACATTAATAAATAATAAACTCATCAAAACTATTATTAATCGGTCTAAAAAATTTTACATAAGCTTCATTAGTTAACTCTTAATACCATTAAGGTATATCAATAATTTAGTTAATAATATATAACGTATTAATAATACCATAGTAATTCAAATTATAACAATGTTATAATAGTGACTTCATGTCAATTAAATTTTAATCCATTATCATTAAAGTCTCTTCATTTAAAAACGTAATATAAAATTACCATCTCTAAATTATTTAATATATATTAAATAGTATTTAATATATATTAAATAGTATTTAATATACATTACAAAAAGTCCACTATATAAACTATATTAAAAATCTCTTTTCTCATTTAAAAATCTATTTACTTAGATTGACTAATAATTAATTACACTTCTTCTACTATTAACTAATCTTAATTAAATTTGATTTAATTAGATTAGATAATAAATCATATAAAACTAATGCATATTAATAAGATTCTAATAAGAGAAGATTTCAATAATATATTTAATTCATTCCATGCTTTGATATATTATTTTCGTGAAGTTTAAGCATAAAGAACTCTTGATTATGGGAAATGGAGAAATATCTGTCTTTGAATAAAACAGTCCCAGTACGACGGTCATATCTCCTTAATGAACTGTTGGATCGGGCTGAAATTTAAATATGTTGGAGAGGGCCAAGTTGCGCTAATTTTGACTGGAGCGATCAAATAAATTCGATCCCAATAAAAAGTTATGAATGACTGAGTTCGGGTCTATCCAAGGGGCAGCAACAGGACAATTAAAAATTTCTTCTAAAAAGGTAATTGTTCTCTAAATTTATCCAATAATTTCACTAATAGATTTGGCCATAAATCTTGAAACCATTTTCAAATCTATTTCAATTTGATTCTAATTCGAACCCAAACCCATTTTTTCTTTTTTTTAAATCCATGCATATAAAATTCTCAAATAAATTTAATTGCTCAAATTGAAAATGCATACAATAAAAATATGAAATTTCTCAGAAGACATATGAAAGACACGAAGAAGACAGGAATGCATAATGTGGAAATAGCATAAGAAAAATCACAAGAATCTACCCGAATTCTGATGCTAATTCGCTCTTCCTCAGAAAATCCGCAGAGAAAGCTCCCTTCTTCAGAGTTCTTAAGTCCTCCAATGCTCCAATTGCTCTCCACCCCCTTTTTTTTTTAAGCTTCTATGAATGCTTGAATATCAAGAGCTCTCAAAAAACTTTTGGAATGCTTCTTGAAACCGCTGAAAGGTGTCACCAACTAAGCATGGGCCTTTTCCAATTCTTTTTTTGATGAGTCATAGAATTGTAGACACCTTGTGCTTAATTGATGCACTAAATCCCGTGTTGTTGACACATGTTAATTCCCATACAAGCTTATAACTCTAATTTACTTTTTAAATAATCTCTATTTAAATTTTATGACTTTCATTTTAATTTTTATAACTTTTATTATTATTATTTTATAATTATTATTAATTTTAATTTTTAGTTTTCTTTTATTTAATTCATTTTTCTCAATAATTCACATTTAATTAATTACAATCAAAATATCAAAGATCATGATATTTTATTAATTTTTTTAAATAAATAATTTATTAATTAAATCTATTTATTAAGACTTAATTAATGAAAAATTCACCATAGACCTCCAAGATAAAATATGAAAATTCATCATAGAACAAATCATACAAAATAAATTTAAAGGGTCAAAAATCACGAAATATATGTCATCCGACACATTCGGTGGGTATTCAACTCAGATACTTGTCCTAATTTTTCAATTAGGACAAATGGCACAAAGGGTTGGGATTTGGACTTGAGAATTTATCTCCCCTCTCTTATCATTGAGATAATGTGATAGGGTATGCTCATCCTGGCAATTCAGGGAAGTCGATACTCGGTACCTGCAACTTGCATAAAAACCATGCATGCACAAACACAATATATACTAAACTAAACAGACAATGGTAGGAAGTGGTGCATCGTGTAGATCCCGACTAGGAGGTGACTACGACTCCCTTCCTTAACCACATCAGACACACCATACAAAAGAAAACACGCAAGGCAAACACGCACACCATACACATGCAAGTATGAGGTAAGTATCCATAAGAAAACACATATGATAATAAATCATCTTACTAATCATCATTACTAATTGAAAGCAATGTAATAATCATCATCAATAATTGTGAACACTAAAAATAATCATCATACATACATGAAATGTAGAGTCTAAGTAATCTCATCACATAATAAACTGAATCCATAGCACAATATCTGATAATCTCAAAAGAATGTTGCTAACCAACAACATAAAATTAGCTCTAAAAGAGTTCAGCAATGATAACAAAATGTGAACCAAGGTCAGGCACTACAGGTTTAAAGCACAATCATTTGAGTGTTGGACAACTAGTAGACAGAGGTTATCAGTTGCAGCTCACAAAAAAGACATGCATGATCAAAGATAAAGATGGAAATGCAATTGAAACATGAACCTGATCTAAAGGTAATGTATTTCAGTTGAATCCTACTTAAATGACATATTTAGTTGCTAAGGTAGATGATAGTTGGTTATGGCATAAGATATTTTTTCATATAAAATTTGATAGTATTGTGAGGACTAGTAGAGTGTTTTCTATTAGAGATTTGCCAAAGATTGTAAAGCCTACTAACACAATTTGTAAGGAATGTGTTTTGGCAAAACATAACAAAACTTCTTTTCCCATCAAGAAGTTTACTACTACAACAAAGTTGGAGATTGTACACATAGATCTCAATGGTCTTACAAAGACTAAACGATTCTATGGTGAAAGGGATTTTATGATTCTAGTTTATGATTTTTCTAGAATAATGTGGGTTGCATTTCTTAAAGAGAAATCTAAAGCATTTGACAAGTTTAAGATATTCAAGAATAGAGTTAAGAATGAATCTAGTATGAAGATTAAATGTTTAAGATCTGATAGAGGAGGAGAACTTACTTCAGATGATTTTAACATGTTTTGTGAAGAAAATAGAATTAAAAGATAGCTATTAGCTCTAAGAACCCCTAAATAGAATTGTGTTGCAGAGAGAAGGAATAAGTCTATTATAGAAGCTATAAGAGCTATGTTAGCAGAGAATGGTGTATCTAAGACATTTTGTAGAGAAGTTGTGAATACAACAGTCTACACTATGAATAGACTACAAGTCAGGAAGGACACAAACAAGATGTCTTATGAACTATGGTTTGGTCACTCACCTACAGTTAAGTATTTTAGAATATTTGGAAGTAAGTGTTACATAAAGAGAATGATGAAATTGGTAGGTTTGATGCGAGAAGTGATGAAGTTATGTTTTTTGGTTATTCATTGAAAAACAAGGCTTATAGATGTTATAATCAGAGAACTAGTGCTATTATGGAAAGTGCAAATGTGAGAATTGATGAGAAATTTAGAATACAAGAGAGAATAATTTATTACAATTTAGATGATGATAATTTTACTAAGCCAAGGAATGATGAGGTATTTCTTAAGACTAACAATAATTTGCAGAATGAAGGGGAGCCAAGGCAAGAACAATGCTTGGAACCTTTAGTAGAGCTAAGAGTTGAGGTAGAAACTCCTACTTTGGGAAAGAACATGATAAAGAATCACCCATCAAAATAGATCATCGAAAGTAAAACAAAAGTGTGATGACAAGAAGTAGAGTAAATGAAGAGCTATGCTTGATATCTCAAGTTAAACCTAAGAATGCAGATGAAGCATGTAAAGATGACTACTGGAAGCAAGCTATGAAAGAGGAATTAGATCAGATAGAAAAGAATGAGATGTTGGAATTAGTCCCTAGATCAGCAGACAAGAATGTGATAGGGACTAAATGGGAATTTGGGAACAAGATGAATGAGCAAGGAGAAGTTATAAGAAACAAAAAAAATTGTTATGTAAAGGTTACTCTTAGCAAGAAAGAATAGATTATGAGGAAACTTATGCTCCAGTGGCTAGAATAGAAGTAGAAAAATTATTCTTAGCCTATGTTGCATAGAATAAATTCAAAGTATATCAAATGGATGTCAAGTCAACATTTTTGAATGAAGAATTTGAAGAAGATGTATACATTGAGCAGCCTTAAGGATGTCCTTTGATAGATGAAAAGGACATAGTATACAATATCTAAATACAAAAAGTTTGAATATGTGTCCTTGGCCTTGACACATTCCTCTAACTGCTTCTCAAAAAGAGATAACTTCAAATCAATAGATTCTCTGAAATCAAATGTCCTCTTCAAAATTTGCTCTTTCCAAGGTTCCAGTTTCCTGATGTCACTGTGAATACTAGAAACTTGACTCTCAAAATCATCTCCTTTTCTACATGGATGCTTTATTTGGCTAGATAAAGCCTCTAGCTCATTCATCTTTATCTCTATCTAACTATCCAAGTCTTTAGTTAGCTTGTATGATAAGGTACACTTAACATATAAAGTTTTTCCTTCCTACTAGCATTTTTGAAGTTCTTTTATACATGTATCAAGATTTACTAGATCATTTTTAATATTTTGGCAGATGATGCTAAACAAGTTAGCATCATGGGAAATTTGAGCCTTCACCTCTACAACATTCAAAAAATTTGTAAACTCTTTATTGAATGACTTTAGCACTGCTTGCACTCTCTATTTAGGATCTAACTTAGTGTGTTGTACTGTCAAAGTACTATGTAGTCTGTCAGTCACTTGCATTAATGATCTTTGTAAACTCTTCACCTTCTTGTTCTTCTCAATTATCTTGGTCAGGGATGAGATCAAATCTATTTAGTCATCATCATTGATAGATAAACTGGCAAGAGAGAGTAGAGTAGATGAACTAGATGGTTTAGTTTCATCTTCCTTCTTTTTCTTTACTGCATATTTAGTTCTTCTCTCTTACTCTTCTTTCTTTTCCTTTTCCTCTCTTTCTCTCTTCTCTTTTATTATTTCTTCTCTTCTTCCTTAGTTTTCTTTTTCTTATCTTCTTCTGTAATCCTTCTCTTATCTTCATCTTCCTTTCTTTTCCTTTCTTCCTCAAGCAATCATTTCTTGGCTTCTTCTATTTTCTTCTTTTCAACTTCCAGTAGCCTCTTCTCTTCCTCAATTTTTTTCAAATTTTCCTCAACATCTTCTATGTTAGGTACATATGATTCAAAACCAACAAATGCATCAGTATCATCAATGTTAATTACAACATTAGTTTGATCAATCTACATAGTATCACCACTTATTGACACTTTTCAAGTTTTACGAGCCGGAGGAGATGCTACTTGTGACTCTATCAAGATCTTACTAATAGTTTTTGTAGTCTTCTTTCTCAATGTATCCTTTTCACCAACCTTGAATATAAATGGTCTCAACTTATTTCTTAAGTATGGAGTGATCTTTTTCAATAATCCTTTTATTTCTCCTTCATCATCAGTCTTGTAGATAGTCTTCAACATAGACTTCTAAAGTTCAAAGTCTTCTTCTCTTGTAGGAGTCTTCTTATTTATAAGTCTCTCATAGACTTTTTGGTTCACTACTCCTTCCATATACTTCAAACCTAAATCATTTTTTATGATATATCTTACAGTAGATATATCAATTTGATCCTTCTCAAAATTATTATATAAATCATAAAACTTGTTCATCTTAACAAAGTTTCCCTCATTGGAAATTGTTATTTTAATCTTCTCAATCTTTAGCTTCCAGGGTTGTTGAGCTTTGCCTACTACTTGTTTAGGTGGAGTCACCTTTTATTCTTGCTTAGTTTCTTGTTCCTCATCTTCTTCATCACTAGAGTCAATTAACATTTTTTTCTACATCTTTCTTGGTCCGGTATCTAGCTATTTGACTCTCTTTGTCTTTGTAGACACTACTACAACCAATCTCTCTTATTTTCATTTCTATTCACTAGGCTAAACATCAAACACTACTGCATATGGAATGCTATGTTCCAAAGATGTCTTAGCAACTGATATTCAAAAAGGTTGTATGTTCAATACAACTTGCTTCATTTTTTATCTCATAGCCTTAGATTCACTTTCTGTCATTTCGGCCCCTGATAGTGTCTTTTTCATGATTGATTCAACCTTCTTATGTGATGCCTTTTCTAAGGTTGCTTGATGAGCTTGTTGTGTGATCTCATCATATGTACCAAATCTATACTCTACTTTTTCTTTCTCTAAATTCAACAATAAATCAATGTAACCAACTACAACATCATCATTCAATTCCTAGCTCAAGGGATAAAGAAATGTCTCCTGAGGTTCCACTGCTTGAATGTATGTATGATCTATATCAACTAGAATACAAATGGCTTCCTTGAATCTATCAACAATTACAGATGCAATTCTAAATCTTTGTTTCATCTCATTCTAAAATGTCTTCATTATTAAACTTCCATTGTCTAATATCTTGTCTTTAGGGTGCCTTTTGTATATCTCTGAAATCTTCTCCATAGTGCATCTCTTACTACTCATTATTCTATGACTAATAAATAGGGAATTTCTTTAGTACATGAAATAATATGTGATTTATCAATGATTTCAATCTAAACACACCATTCTTGGTTCTCTTAATGTCTTCAAGGTTTTCTAGGAGTTGCATCCTCAAAATTTCACTCAAATTTACTTGTTCTTTCTCTATACATATATTGTAAGCTACATATATAAATCCTACTAAGAGTTCATCAATCTTAGAACTTGTACAAACTGAATAATAAATAATTCTACTTAGCAATCTCACATCATCTTGCTTGATGGAGTTGATTATCATAGCCTTTCCATTGTATACTACCTTAGTGTAACTTTCCACTTTCTTTTTAACCATCTTCTCACCTATGGGTACATTGGATTGTTTACTAAGACCAGTTGCCTGATGAATAAGGTAGGCAAAGATGTCAACCACATTATCTTCCATGCACAATTTACCATCATGTATCCTACTCAATATAATTTGAGTCCATTCATCTATGTCTAACTCATGGTAGAAGTGATACATAAACAAGTATAATTCCCTTATATGTTCAAATCTAAGATTCATAATCATGTCATGGTTAAAAACAAGTTCCATATCTTTGTTCATGAACTCACCACCAATCAACTCAAACTTGAAATTCAAATAACTTTCTATGTCTTCAAGGTACACTATATTGTTTGGAGTGATGGACAATGTTGAGTTAGGTTTTCCATCATTAAGTTTTATGGAAACTATCTTAAACTTAGGTCTATCTTCATTCTCAACACTGTTAACTACTGACATATCCATGATTCTTATCAAACAATATCTTTTACTAAAGAAATTTACGTAAAAATAATAAAATACCTTTTTTTGAAAGTAGGGCTTTCTTCAAAATCACTCTAACAGGTCTCTTTTGAATGCTCTTTGCTTTGGATGTGTTTGCAATGAAGTGAAAAATCAATTTTATACTCCATTTATTCATCAAATTGAACTTGCATTAATTGCTTACTTTGCAAATATGAAAAAGCTATCAATTACGTTCTATAATCAGATAACTGCTCAAAATCATCTATCTAATCTTCAGATGTCACTTGAGGTTTACAATAGCCTCCTTCCATCATGAAAAACATCCTTAAGACTTTGCATCACAAAATTCTCTACAAAAACATACTTTTAGTCTTCTATTATAGAAATAACCTTTACTACAATACCAATAACTCTGAATTTCATCATAACTTATTTAGCTGAGATCCAAACTACAAGAAAGCTTAGGTACCATCTAAACATAACTAGATACACCTTTTTCCAATTTCACTACATATAATTTATTTCCAAATTTTATTTACATTCTACAATACCTCGCTATGTGTCTAAAGTTATTGCATAACTAAGATATAGGTGCTTTGCTTTTAGGATTCTACTGATCATCAGGTGCATGACAATTCTAAGCAATGTGTCCTAAGTTGTTACACTTATAACACATGATCTATCTTTTGTCTTCATAAGATCTTCTTCTATCTATAGGGTTAGTATTTCTAGACATTCTACTATTTCTTCTATCATTATCATACTTAGGTTTCCTACAATCAATTTCATTATGACCCATACCATGACAATTATGACAATTAAAATCATTAACATGATTAAATGATTTATTTATACAATCTATTTTCATATGACCTATTTCATTACATTAAAATCACTTACCTCTAAATTCATACCTGGTTGCCTTAGGAGTTTCCACTTGCTTTGGTTCATCCAAGATTTCAACTTCCTTGTTTTGCTAAACTTCTTTAGTTTTCTCAGAAGATTGACTAGATTCAATCTTATCATTAGATTTGTCTTTTTCTTTCAAATCTGATCTAATTTCAAGTTTCTTTGTAGACATGTTAATTAGATAACAAGACTAATCTTATCATAAGTAGGTCTCTATATATTGACATTGAATCATCAACCTTTTCTCTGCTAGAATAAAGCTTCTCAAGTTGTTGTTTGCACTGTGTCAATTCACCTTTCATAATAGTATTATACTTATGGAGTTCTTCATCATCTTCTTTCAATGTTTCAAACTCAAAGTGTTTTCTTTGCCAGACTTTCTCTTAGATTTGCATTTTTAGTCTTCAAATTAGATTCAACTTTGCTAGGATCATTTCTCAAACTCAACTTCAGATTTGTAATCTTCAACTCGTGCTTCAAGATCTTGTAATTTTTCTTCAACTTTGATTATTCATCATTACTAGTTCCAAATTTAGTAGGTTTAGCCTTGGATTTTAGATGATCAATCTTTTCCTTCAGTTGACCAATGTATACTTTGGAGTCTTCTTATTTGTCCTTTATCTTATCTCTTTCTTCAATAAGGAGATCAATTTATTCAAGAGCTTCTTCGAGGTTCTTCATCAACTATTCCATATCCATAGGGATTTTACTAAAGTTATTAAGCCCCTTCAAATTATTTGAGATCTAATACCAATTGGTAGAAATAGGGATTACCAGGGGGGGTGGGGGGGGGGCGTCAATAATCTATAAACTTTAGTCACCAACTAAATATTATTACTTACTTTAAACCATGCATAACAAAGCAATAAACTAATGTTGAATACTAACATTAACAATGCACAAAGATAACTCATAACACCATATTTTGTTAACTTGGGAAACCCTGGCCAAGGGGAAACTCAAGTGGGGATGATAGACACTAGATAATATACTAATATATAAGTTCCTTGTTAGAGGATGGACCCTATTAAGAGTCAATGAGAAAATTTAGTTTAAGGAGTCCTTGTTAGGAGACTTTGAATCCCTATTTAGAAATTACAACCCTGTTAGGAGTTGTAGTATAATGTATGCAAGAAGATTCCACTACCCAAACATGCAATTTCAATTACAAGAGGAGCTTACTACTCAAAAAAGTACTTTACTATTATTTTCCTTCCTTGTCTGATCTCTAATCTTCAACTTGATCTTGGATCACCAAATAGCTCATATAAAACTTTGCATATCTCACTTTCACAAAAGTTTTCTGACTTCACAGTCTTACAAGATAGCACTTACAAGCATAATTGCACACAATCTCATCACAAGAAGTCTTTTGCATAAATACCATTCCTTTACACAAATTACTTTTGGGTTGGCTAAGACCAAAATTCACTTTTCCAAGTTAGATTAAACATCTAGGATGTCGACTCTAATTGGGCAAGCAATTGTTTTATAAACAAAACAATTCTTTCCTTCAATTTGGGTTTCTTGCTTCATCAAAACATGATTATCTATGTTTTGTACAGTCTATACAAACTTTTGAGGTTATACATCATCACCAACATGTATACTATCTCCATGTAACTTCTCTAGTCATAATATGATGTCTACAAAATGTTATAAACAAAACAATACACTAATGTAAATCAAATTCTATACTTAGTCAATTTTTTGATTACTAAACACTAAGTATCTTTATTTCTGAGGTTTCCTATAAACATGTACATCATGTGTTTCTATAAATGACAAAAATTACATATCACTATTATCCAATTGTCAACACTTCCTATATGGGGGAGTATATATGATGGACAGAGTCATCTAGGACTCTTGTTGATGTTCTTTTGAATAGTGTCTTTTGACACTCGAGCTAGTAAGTTGTTGTTGAGTTTGATGCAGAGATGTTAGTTGTAGAAACCTTTGACATGATGTCAATGGGGGAGAGGTTTGGCATAAAAAATATTATACTAAGGGAGAAGTTTGGAAATATGCTATGAAAGATATTTAGAATAAGCATAGTATGCAGAATTTTGTTTGGTATAGAGCACATTGAGGTATATCAATGGAGGATTATGATTAATGAAAAGGATTTGAAGACTATCAGTCTTTTCATGGTATTCTTAGAACTAGATGTTTTTTCATATATGTTGCCATCAATTCCAAAGGGGGGGATTGATGGAAGATTGGGGAGATTATTGGAAGATTGGTTGGAAGCATGAATACTGATGATATGTAACATTCATGATTGAGTTTTTCATTGACATGAACATAGCATGTTTTATGTCTACATAGCAAGTTTTCTTTGGTATCTGACAAAAGATCAACATAAAGATAAAGTTGGTATGGATGGCTAGTTGAGCATGATAACCACTTAAGGTTATGGGAGATACTTCTAAGTGTAGAACTAGATCTTAGTGTGCAAATATCATTAACAATAAGAGAAACATTCACAAACTAAAACTAAATTCACATATAAGCTTAGACAAAGAGAAGAAAACAAGAAGTGCAAACCTCAAAAGAGAAAACACTCCATGCTTTCTTGATTTTGTAGATGTGTCCTTTGATGTGGATGTATGCTCAATTGCTTTCCCAATTGCTTCAATGGTGGATATGGGTAATGGCAAATTGGTAGCCTTGTGAGCTCTCAATTTGGCATTATAAGGTTAAGATTGATGACTTTGGTTCTCAAAATAGCATGGTAACTTTAGCTCAAATATTGTTGTTGAAATGGCTTGGGATGGGATTCAATTTATAGGCCAAGGGGTAGAGGGATGGAGGGCTTAGATGCAAGGAGAGATGAAGGCTTAAGGAGGGCTAGGATGCACTCAAAGGAGAGCACATGGATTGTGCTTGTTTAGCACCAATGAGAAGGTGACACTTGTCACAAGGAGGATGAGTGTGAGAGGGTAGGGTAAAGGGTTGGTTAAAGGCATGATGAGTGGGGTTGAGTATGTAAGAGAGATGTAAGAGGAATGAGTGTGGAAGAGGGAAGAGTGTGGAAGATGGATGTAAGAGTCATGAGTGGGCTTGTAAGAGTCTTTTATGGTTTGTAAGAGCACTCATGACTTGTTGGTTGAGATTTTTGAGGGGAGACTTTGGTTTGGATTAGGAAAGTCTTAAACTTGCTTAAGGATTGCGACAAAATTAGGGGGTGGATTAGGCTTGAGTTTAGGATTAGATTAAGGATGTTAGAGATGTGCAAGTGGATGGCATTAATGAGGGTGGGTGAGTTAGTGATTAAGCTTGGTTAGTATGGGTGGATGGGGTGGATTAGGCTAAATGGAGGATTAGGGATAAGTTAGGGGTTTTTAGATTTGAGGATTTTATTTATCAAATAGATTTATTTAATAAATGGGGATTTTTGGAATTAGATAGGAGAATAAGATTTAATTGATAAATAATAGGTTATTTGATTTATCAATTAGGACTATAGATGATTAATTAAATTAATCAGCTAGGGCATGGCAAAGGATTAATTAAATAGGAATTTAATTAATGATGCCTTTTAGAGATAACTAAATCAAATTACCAAAGCGGTGTAATCAAATTTAGGTGTCTACACTAAGTATCTAGTATTTGCAGTTAATGTCAAAAGTAGATAGGACAAGTCTAAGAAGAAGTTATGTAAGTTTTGGTAATGTCTATTCTGAGATAGAGTTTACAAAAGCATGTTTTGGTCAACTTGTTATATCTCCTAGCAAAGTTGATATCTTGAAGATAAAGGTTGAGGACATGAAGGAGACATGTTGAGGATAATGTGGATAAGCTTGCTCATCATAATATTACATGTATGAAAAGTTATTCAAGTTGCAAGGCAAAAGATTAAGGATATCATTGTGTAACATGTTCTTAATGTGGTCCTATAATAATAAATTGGGAAGGACTAACATCTAAATCAGGGAATTATTTTATGGACTCAATACAAAGGGAGGACATTTTCCTTTATCATGGTATGGATGAATGTAAATTGTGAAAGTTTGAAAAGCAACAAAACGTGCAGAATGTAAAGTTGAGTAGAGCAGTGCGGAAGTAAAGGAAACTTCATTGTTGAGTTTTTGTTGAGTGATCTAAGGTTTGGTATTTGGATCTAAGGTTCATGACCTAGTCTACAAGGTCTAACAGTGATTGGTCAAGTTGATAGGATAGAGGAAAGAACAAAGTATTTTTACCAAAAGTATTGTCACCTATTTGTACTACAATAGGTATGTTTACCTTCCATGAAACTTTACCAAAAGTAGGAAATGTATTATGTACATAAGAGAATATACATACAATAATATATCCAAATTTTTATTGTGCGCTTTTGGTCTTCCTTATGGCTCCCAAATTTTTACTCAATTGTTGCAATTGCAACTTGGCAAGATCATAAGTATGGTCTTTCTCCACTATATTTTATCCCGTCTCAATTGCAATACATAGTACACTATTGATTCTATTGGATTGATAGAACTTGTGTGCTATAATCTTTACTACAAAATCAATTAAGGGATTAGTGATTGTATCTATTGTCATCCCTCATTTATTCTATATAGCCCTGGTATTCCTTTCAATTACCTCTTTTGCTTCACTTCTCATTGTCTTGCGCTGATCTATGGTTGGATACCCTATAACTCTATGCATAATCTTCTTGGTGATTTTCATCAGTCCATTCTCTAACCATATAGAATTATCATGTATTCTAATCAAAATTATCTTTATCCATTTTGTCTTGAAGATGTTGGGGAAATCTAGGGCATGAGTTAACCCTTTCTTCTCAAAAAAAATTTATTCCTCCTTTAACACTCTATTTTCACACAATTTTCCATAAGTCTCCCTAATATCCATGTCTCTTATGCTTCCAACCTTACATGTATAGTAGAATCTAATATCTTGACTCATTAAAACTCATGGTGGTATCATTGACAATACACTAGATGTATCTTGTTTATAAGTTATGTTTGGAATAGCTCTAAAATTTGGTTGTTTAATCTCATTGCCTTTCAATTGCAAATTCAAAAATTCCTTCCCCTCTACAACATTGGTTGTTGAAGAACTAGACAACATTTCATAAAACTAGGTTTTGTAAAAACTTAAACCGTGTATCTTGGTACATGATAGATACCTTTTCAATTCTACTAAGATGGTGTCAATTAGTTGTTAAACCCATCTGTAAATTCTTAGGACAATTTCTACAATTTTTCTTTAGCTCTTCATTCTCTACTCCAAATTTGAATGATGATAAATGAGCTGAAATTGAACAAATAGCCCTTAAAACACTAAATTTAATGCTAAGTGCTTACATAGTTGTAAGCTTACCTTCAATAGAATTTTTGGCTCACTCATCATCCATTTAATTTTCCATATGCTTGAAAACCACTACAAGCATGGTCAGCACTAACAACTTTGATAGCTTGGCATCAACTAACATTTCACTGGGCAGCCAAAGTGAAACTTTTCATGCTCAGTAATAACATGAAAACTAACAAAACTTAAAGATTTATTCTTGATTCTTAACAATAGTTTGCATCTTTATTCATGCATATGTAATCTTTTCAAAACTAAATCTTTGGAACTAATGTATAGTATATCATTTTAAATATGACTCCCACAAACCTCTTGATTGGTTAATTTGAGGAGATGTGATTGCCTGACCCATTGGGTGAAGTGATCCCATCTACACTTGATGTGTTGTGATCTTCCTTTCTCTTCCATGTCTTGTTCATTTCATCTCTAACATTCTCAACATCTGCCTTTCTTTTTCCTTTTTTGAACTCAGTGCTCGATGCCTTTGATCTTGTTGGATGATTCCTACTTATGTGACTAGTCTTCAAATAGATAAAAACATGTGGTTTGACTCAACCATCTACTATAGTCACTTCTAAAATGTGTTCTTATGCAATTTTTAGTAACATGTCCATACTCTTGATAGTAATGAAAATTATACTTTGTATTATATTCCCAATTATAAGAGTCATCATTGTGCTTTTCCTTTGTTTTCTTGTTTGATGACCATTTAGGGTTGGATTTGCACTCATATGCTCTTTTTCCATGTTGGATACAATTGATTTATTATTTGTTTCTTTGATGTTACAAAAATTTCATATCAGTTGTTATTCAGTGCTTACCAAGCTCACTTGGTTAGTGAAGATATTTTTCCTTGTCTACCGAGCATTCACAGGTTTACTCTAAATAGATGATAGTGTCCACCAAGCTCACCTGGGCATCGAAGGAATTAAGGCAGAAAAGAGTGTTAATCGAGCTCACCCAGTTAATGAAGGAAAAGTTATATAGAGTTAATATTAATTGATCTCACTTTGTTGCCAAAGGATTTCTACAAGTTCATATTGTTAACTGAGATTTTGTTGGTTAACACAGAGAATCATTTCAAAGTTTGTTTCTACTGAGCAGGGTCAACTTATGAAGGAATTTTCTTATTTTGGCATATGAAGCTTAATTACTTTATGTACTAATTCTAGCCAACTATGGTGATGAATATTGGTTATTTTAATTTGAATTTGGGCTGACTTGAAAATCTAGAAGGTATAAATAAAAGGTCAACTTGATATTTCTAGTGTGTGTGCAAGTGTATTGATTAAATTGAAAAGAAAAGAGAGGAAGCAAACTTGAAGGATAAGAAAGTATCCTTGTGGAGTAAAAAAGTAATATTTGATTAGCAAGGATCAATTTTAAGTAGGAAAGAGATCTAGATTCAATAATTTAGTTGCATCACAATTAGATCATTCCATTGTTATTCTCTAACTATTCTAGCAGTGATCTAAAATCTCTTAACAAAGTTGGTTTAATAGCCAGTTGTAAATCCTCTAACAAGGTGGCAATTCCATTGAATTTTTTTTAAGACCTCTTGCACGGCCACTCCTAGTAGGGTGATTAAATCCCCTAATAGGGTCACATCTAATAGTGTGTTTTGTAACTTTTAATAGGGTTGGCTCCTAACAGGGCTCACTTCAGAAAAGTGAAAAATAATAACTAGTTACATTGGTGGTTTTTCCCAAACTAAATTTCCACGTTAAATCCTAGTGTCTCATGTGTTCATGTTATTTATTTTATGCTTACAAGTTAATTACTATTAATTTTTTAAGATCTATTAAAAGTAAATCACACTTTGTATTTACTAAGTTATAGCATTTTCTATGTGTTTACTAAGTAATAGTAGCAATCAATTTTCTTAGTCTAAATTTTATTGTAGATATCTAAGGGATCTGGGAAATATTCTAGTAGTTACTGATTCACCCCCCCTCTCAGTTACTCCTTCTATATTTCCAACAATTGGTATCAGAGTATTTGGTGCTTGTAGGAAAAGTTTCAAGGACCTAAGCTAAAGATCAGGATGTCTTACAAGAGAGAAATTTGAAAGCTAAATAGAGACAATTTTTTAGCATGTCAGGGACTCATGAGACTTCATCTAGCCACCATTAGTGATTCAATCTACAAATCTCCTACTGGTGCATTATCTATTGGAGATCTTTTTGAGAAAAAGAACCATAACATCATGATGATTGATATTGCATCTGCTCTCAACTATGACGAATTTGATGAGATCAAAGATTGCAAAACTACTTTTGATATGTAGAACAAGCTAAAGAACATCTATGGTGGTGATGAAAATGTAAGGAGAGCCAAAGTAGAAATTCTTAGAGGATAGTTTGATCAAATGAGAATGAGAGAAGATGAAAATGTTGCCAAATATGTGGAAATAATCAAAGCTAGTGTCAATGAAATCAGAGCTTCTAGAGGAGAAATGAAGGAAGAAATTGTTGTAAGTAAAATTCTCATAACATTTCTTCATGTCTATGCAATTAGAGTATCTACTATTCAAGAAAAGAGGTGTGATCCAAATCACAAGTTAAGTTTGGGTGCCTTAGTAGGAAGATTGACAACTTTTGAGCTAGACAACTTTGATAATTATGTTTCAGCTTCCAAAAATATTGAGTCTGCATTTGAAGCTAAACTTTCACTCAACGAGAAAGGTAAGAAGATAAAGGACATTCAGTCAGAAAGTGAAGAGGAAGTAGAGGAAAGTTATGATAGTGATCTTGAAGTTGTTGAATCTTTACTTGCAAAGAAATATTCTAGAGATAAAGGAAAGTACAAAGGTAAAATTCCTTTAATCTATTTTTCATGTGAAGAAATTGGTCATATTGCTACCAGGTGCCAAAACAAAGAAAGAAAGGATGAGAAGAAGAGCCACAAGTACAAAGTCAAGAAAGAATCAAAAATTCACAAATCCTTCAAAGACAAAAAGTAAGAAGACTTGTTTTATGGCTAAAGATTCTGATAATAGTGAAGATGAGATGGCACTTATCTCTCATGTTAGTAAAAATGACACATGGATCATAGACAATGGATGTTCACATCATATGACTAGAGACAAAACAAAACTTGAACACTTTGAGCACTATGAAGGAGGTAGTGTAAGGTTTGGAAACAATGAACCTTGTTGCATAAAAGGGAAAGGCTAAATTGCATTGACCAATGAACTTGTATTGATAATGCCTAATGGGTTGAAGAACTAAAACATAATCTACTAAGTGTGGCACAACTAATCAACATTGGATTCAAGGTAGAATTCATGCATGGAAAGGCAAGACTATTGGATGAGAAAGGAAACCTAATTGGATCAGGCAAACAAACAAGAGGTAACCTATTTTATCTTGATCTTGGTGATTGCTCATGTTTTATTGCTCAAATGGAAGAAAGTTGGTTAAGGCATAGAAGAGTATGTCATATAAACTTTGATAATAAGGTCAAGATAAGAAAATTTAGAAAAATAAGAGGTATCCTGAGTTTGAAGAAACCATATGCTGGATTATGCAAAAATTGTTAGATTGGAAAAATGGGAAAGACTAATTTTAAGAGCAAAAACTATCAATCTGAAGATTTCTTGGAAATTGTGCATACTAATTTGTGTGGACCCATTGGAATAGAAAGTTATAGTGGAGAAAAATTCTTTATTCTTTTTGTTGATGACTATTCTAGAATGATGACTATTATGTGAGAAAAGTTAGAAGCATTTGAGAAATTCAAATGGTATCTAGCAAGAGTAGAAAAAGAAAATGGAAAAAGGCTGAAATGCTTAAGATCAAACAGAGGTGGTGAATTCATCTCCAATGAATTCAATAATTTCTACATTGAAAGAGGAATCAAAAGGCAAGTATCAGCCTCTGGTTCTCCTAAGCAAAATGGAATAGCTGAAAGAAGAAATAGATCCATTATGGATTGTGTGAGGACTCTAATGATTGAAAAGAATGTTGCTATCAAATACTAGAAGGAATCCATCAGCATTGTAGTTCATACTTTGAGCTAAGTATAGTTGAAGGACTCACATAAAACTCTCTATGAATTATGAAAATACTGAAGAAGAAAGCAAAAGGGAACTAGAAGATTACAAAAGATTTGTCTACTTTGAACCTGATACATTGCCAGGCACATCTAACAATAAGGAGACTTCACCTCCCGATTCTTCCATAGCTACCGAGTTGCAAAAATTACAAACCGAGTCATAGGGACTCGAGTCACATTTTAAAGCTACTTAGCAAATATCTACTGAGTCTGAATAACCTGAACCTAAAGTTGAAATTCAAAATGAAGATAGTGCAATTCATTCAAAAGGAAAAGAACCTGTATTGGCCAAATATGTCAAAAGGCATCATGCACCTGATCAGATTATTGGAGATAAATTAGAAGGTACTATGATAAGAAGTAAATTGAAAGGTACATGTTTACTTGTTGATTTTGAACCTAGAAGTGTTAAGGATGCTATAGAAAATAAAAGTTAGATTGAGGCAATGAACGAAGAAATAGAACAGATAGAAAAGAACAAAACTTGGACTCTTATTCATAGGCCTAAAAATAAAAATGTGATTAGAAAAAAATGGGTATTCAAAAATAAGTTGAATGAAGATGGACAAGTATTAAAAAACAAATCTAGATTAGTGTGTAAAGGGTGTTCTCAAGAAGAAGGAATTGATATGGTGAAAAAATTTCTCCTATTGAAAGATTAGAAGGTGTTAGGACCCTACTTGCATATGCAGCTCACAAAGGATTCAAAGTATATCAAATGGATGTTAAATCTACATTCCTGAATGGAATTCTTGATGAAGAAGTCTACATTGAATAGCCAAAAGGTTTTGTTGATCCTAACAAAAGGGACATGATCTATAAATCACACAAAGCACTATATGGTCTCAAACAAGCTCCTAGAACCTAGTATGAAAGACTACATAACTACTTGATACAAATTGATTTTCAAAGAACAAATGATAATAGTAGTTTGTACATCAAGGAAGGACCAAATAAAAAAATTGTGTTGGCAGAGATATTTGTGGATGACACTCTATTTATAGTAAATGATGATCTATGCAAAGAATTTTTAGAACAAATGAATAAAGAGTTTGAGATGTCCATGTTTGGTAAAATAAAATTCTTTGTTGGATTGCAAATACAGCAGAACAAAAATGGTATCTATATCACCCAATCCAAGTATGTAAAAGAGATAATAAGTTTAGTATGGAAGATTCAAAACCAATTGGTACCCCCATGTGTACTGGACTCAAGCTTACCAAAGATGATGATTCCAAAGAAGTAGATCAGACCTTATATAGATCAATGATTGGAAGATTACAGTATGTAGTTTACATAAGGCCTGATAATGTCTTAGCAGTTGGGATAGTGGCAATATTCTTAGCTAAACCTAGAGAAAATCATATGATGGAAATCAAAAGAATCTTGAAATATATAAAAGGTACTAAGGACTATGGCTTATGGTAAAAACTTGGAGGAAATCTAGACCTAAAGGTATTCACTAATGTTGATTGGGTAGAAAATCTTGATGATAGAAAAAGCACAAGTGGTGAAGCTTTCTTTCTTGGAAAAAGGTTGGTATCTTGGACAAGCAAGAAACAAAACTGCACATCCCAATCCACAGCAATAGTAGAGTATGTAGCAGTAGCAATGAATTATTCTAACATTTTTTGGTTCAAACAATTGCTAGAAGGAATGAAGGTTGAAATAAAATAGTCATTAATCATGTATTGTGATAACACCAGCACAATTAACATATCAAAGAACCCAGTAATGCATTCCAAAAAAAAGTACATTGCTATAAAATATTACTTTGTTAGAGAACTGGTGCAAGACAAAGAAATCATATTGGAATATGTCCATACAAAACAACAAATTATAGACATACTCACCAAGCCATTACCTAAGGATGCATTCTTGTATCTAAGAGGTAAGCTAGGGATCATTCCCCTATCTAAATCTCACTAAATAAAGTTTAGTGATGCATTAACAAGAACCAAGTTAAAGATTAATTAGTTGATGCAGCATAATCAAGAGAATATTACATATGAATTGGTACTCAAGGTACATTGATACAAATTTGGCATGTTTTGTCATTGGCATATGTTGTCAAAGAGGGAGAAGTTTATTGTCATGTCTATATCTTTCTAAAATTTTCTAGAGGGAGAAGTTTAAAAAGAACTTATGCAAAGGGAGAATATAGCATAAAGAAAAAGCTCTTGTGTAAAATCAAAGAGGGAGAAATTTTCTATCAAAAGGAATCTTATTTTTAAAATTTCATTATGCTATGACATGTTTTGTTGCCATCAATGCCAAAGAGGGAGATTGTTGGATACAATTGATTAATTGTGTGTTGTCTTTGATGTTACACAAATGTCATATCAGTTGTTAGTCAGTGCTTACTAAGCTCACTTGGTCAATGAAGATAGTTTTCCTTGTCTACCAAGCATTCATAGGTTTACTTTGAATAGATAACAGTGTCTACCAAGCTCACTTGGGCATCAAAGGAACTGATGCAGAAAAGAGTGTTAACCAAGCTCACTCAGTTAACAAAAGGAAAGTTGAAAAAAGTTAGTATTCACCAAGTTCACTTAGCTATCAAAGGATTTCTACAAGTTCATAGTGTTAACTAAGCTTCTATTGGTTAACATAGAGAATTGTTTCAAATTTTGTTTCTACCAAGTAGGGTCGGCTTAGGAAGGATTTTTATTGTTTTTGCATATGAAGCTTAATTACTTTATGTATTGATTCTAGCCAACTATGGTGATGAATATTGGTTATTGTAATTTGAATTTGGGCTGACATGAAAATCTGGAAGGTATAAATAAAAGGTCAAGTTGAAATTTCTAGTTTGTGTGCAAGTGTATTGATTGAATTGAAAAGAAAAGAGAGGAAGCAAACTTGAAGGATAAGTAGGTATCCTTGTGGATCAGAAAAGTAATATTTGATTAGGAAGGATAAAGTTTAAGAAAAAAAGATATCTAAATTCAGCAATTTAGTCTCATCAAAATCAAGTCATTTCATTGTTACTCTCTAACCATTGTAGCAATGATCTAAAATCTCTTAATAGAGTTGGTTTAACAGCCAGTTGTAAATCCTCTAACAAGGTGGCAATTATATTGAATTTTTTTTAAGACCTCTTTCAAGGCCACTCCTAGCAAGGTTATTAAATCCCCTAATAGGGTCACATCTAACAGTGTGTTTTGTAACCTTTAACAGGGTTGGCTCCTAATAGGGCTCACATCAAAAGAGTAAAAAATAGTAAATAGTTACATTGATGGTTTTTTCCAAATTAGGTTTCCACATTAAATCTTGGTGTCTTATGTGTTCATTTTATTTATTTTATGCTTACAAGTTAATTATTATTAATATTTTAAGATCTACTAAAAGTAAATCACACTCTGCATTTACTGAGTTACAACATTTTCAATGTGTTTACCGAGTAACAGTAGCAATCAATTTTCTCAATCTAAATTTTATTGTTGACATCTAAGGGATTTGAGATTTATTCTAGTAGTAATTGATTCACCCCCCCTCTTAGTTACTCCTATATTTCCAATAGTCCATACTTCTAACAATTATAGAAGTATCCTTCAAATCTTTCTCCACTTGTGGTCTTGGTTTTGCATTCATGTGCCTGATGTCCTTGTTTATTACATTTGTGGAAATGACCCATGAACTTCTTCTTAGGATTTTGATATGTAGTCTTGCTCCTACAAAAATTAATAGTATGACCTATCTTAGCACAATTATGACAATTAGATTGGAGCTCTTACCTTTGTTACTTTTCTTAGCACTTTTGAATCATTCTCCTTCTTTAGTGTTGGTGTAGCCTAATCCAATAGTATCATCATTAGATGTAGGAGATCTCATTAGTTCCTCAAAGTCCTTAATGGCCTCACTAGGTTTGTTGAAACTTTCAACAAACTCCTTTTCCCTTTTAAGATCATTGCTCAATTGTTTATTTTGCAACTTCAATGTTGTGATCTCAAGGTCTTTGCAATTTAGCTCATGATTGGCAATCATGACTTAATTCATTATCACCAATTTCATGATGGAAATTCTCTATACTTCTAATGTTTTCTCCTCCAATCTATTTACCAATGTCTTCTTGTCATCTCCAATCATGAATTTTTCTTCTATGGATTTCTTTTTCTGCTTGGTCACCTCACATAGGAATATTGATTGGACTTCTTGTTCTCTTTTGATATTTTTGACCTCTTTAGTTAGGGTTCCATTCTTTTCCATCAAATTTGCAACCACTGCATTAAATTCATTTGTGTTTCTATCAGAAAATAATTCAATAGTGTCAATCTCATGGTATTGTGTGTCATTCTCTTCAATAGCAATTTCCTTCCTTCTCTTTAGTGATATCGTCAAATCATTTCTTGTTTCATTTATCTGATGTAAGAGAAGTTGTATATCAATCTTTTAGTTCTTAATAGTTTTTCCCAATATATAGACTTCCATTTCCAATATCTTTCCTTAAAGCCGCAAAGCTATACTTTCCAAAGAACTCAACTCTGATACCAATTGTTGGAAATACAATAGGAAAGTAAACTCTGAAAGGGGTCGTGTGAATCAACACTTAAAACTTTCAACCTCAAAAACTATTCACCAAACATCCATCTCATAATCTATGCATATAAATTGAAATACCAAATTAAACATATACATCCATAGCATGAAAGTAAAATATTCAACACATGTATGACACAAGATATTTGGTTACCCAAAAACCCTCCAAGGAGAAGGTAAAATTGGGGTGAGGATGACACTTAGAAATCTTCACTACTAGAGTATTAAATTGTATCTAATGAAGGTTACAATGTTTGATCATGAAACATGATCTACCCTATGAAAGGTCTATCCTATTAAAGGTTTACAAGATTGTTAGATCTTACCCTATTAAAAGATTTAAACACCCTACTAAAAGTGTGCTTGGTAAGAGGACTTTGACTTACAATAAAATAAGCACCCCATTAAATGATTTTAAAAAGCCTATTAGGACTACTTTGTTAAGAGATTTAACTAATTGACCTATTAAAATATCTTAGTAATGATCCTTCGGTTAACGCTCTATTGCTCGATGTCAGATCACCTCTATACTAATGTGTACTTGATCCTTTTTTATTAGATGTATCTCTACTATCCTCTAATTCCTTTCCTCTATTCTCCTTTAACTAATTCTATAATTTAACTCAATACATAACACCTTAATCACCATGAATGCTATGTTTGTGCATGAAAAAACTCTTCAATTCTCCTTAAGCATTCCTTCAAAATTTTAGGTTTTATCTTCCTTAACAATACCTAGGTGACTTAGGGTTAGGTATGAATCAATGGTAGTGATTCACCCATATTTCCACTTAAACCTTCCCCTTTTTTGATTGGATGCATGTAATGCATAGGGATTAACATTTAAGATTCATCCTTATCAACAAAGATCATAAAACAATCCTTAAGTTAGCTCAAAAATGATTTATATAGTAATTTGTGCCAAATCAAACAACTATATCAAAACTATATTACTCGACATCTAAAATCCTTGGTGCTTGGCACTAACTATAACTTCAATGATGTCACTCAACATCTAAATGACTTGGCATGCATTGCTTGCATGACACTTTGAATTACTTAGCATCTGCTATCTGCTCAACATCTAACTAACTCAGCACTTGAATGGCTTGGCACTCACTATTTACTTTGCATGCACTATCTTATATGTTGTGCTCAGCATATATTACTTGTTCAACATGAACTAATTAAATGAATTATAATGACTTAAGTGTATAGACACTTGTCAAAACCAATCTGAGATCAACAAATTCTACATTAATGACTAATAGGTTAGGTTGTAACTCCTTAAGTACTTGTTGTCTCAATTATTCTACTCTCTATCTTGTAGAATTTCATCTTGCTACAAGAGTGGTGTAAATTTCATGTGGCAATTTGTCCTTCACTTCTCTACGATATTTGTAAGCTTCTTTGAAAGACCTTATGATTGAATCTTCAATCAATTTCTAATCTTCTTCAATTAACTTTGTAAATGAGTCAGGATCCATCTTTCCAATTAATCTTATTTTAGTAATATACTTTGATAATTTTTTGGGATTAGAGGGCATCGTATACATTCTTCTTACACATCTTTTACCCTGTGAACTTACTTCTTTCTTTAGTTCAACTTGTGATTTCTTTGTTAGTGGTGGAGTTTGAGCTTGACACTGAGTTATTATCCATCTCTATGTAGCAACATGTTGTGTTTTTCTTCTCTTGAACACTTTACCTTTATTGGTCTTTATCACCCTTTCCTTTGTAACTTCTCCTAGCATACTAAATTTGAGTTCTTCTTTGTTATCTCCTTCCTCTTATTCTAAAATAATAATAACAACTTCTTCTATAGATTGCATATTTGTACCTTTTCCTTTCCTTGCTGGTGTTGATAACTAAAGTGTTAATGTCACTTGTGTGACCTCATGCATTGATAGACTACTTGATGCTTCCTATATAATTCTTGATGTCTTCTTTATCTTTTTCTCTTTCTTGGCTAATGGGGCCTCTGAATCTTTTCTTTTGAAAAGTCCCCCATAAGTCCCAAACCATACAGATAATGTGTTATTTGGTAGGCTCAGTATATGGTAAACATATTAACCAACTCTTTTTCTAAAAATTCATGGTCTAGATATGGAACCCAAGAAGTTCTTGGCTCCACTGATTGAATCCTACAACTATTAGTATCAATAACAAAATATAAAGTGTCTTTTTATCTTCTGACTACTCTACTTAGGGTCTAATAATGTGCTTGCATTTTTAATTGGAATTCTTTGAAGTAGCTCCATAGAATTTTCTTGAATTATTCATCTAACTTCTCAGCATACTCATTAATTTGATATATAATAGGTCTATTCTCATTCCATTGTACATTTCCTATACTAGGGGAAAAAATTCTTAACATAGTAATATATACATACAAGTAGAGTAGAAAATTTTATATCTCAATATCGGTCCATCCTTAATATTTCCATATTTATACTTAATTGATTAACAACCATAGTTGAGAGATCATATGTTTTACCATGTGTGGTGATCTCATGTGTTGTCTATATTGCTATTCCCAACAAACTATAGGGGCAACTTGATTGATATATTTTATACCTGATTATCATTACAATGATCTTGTTCTTGGATTTTGTTGAAACAAAAGCTTGCACACTTCCCTAAACTCTTACCTAAAGGTAGCCTCATGTAACATGGAAACAACCTCCAAGTATGGGACTTATGCTTTGAGGCTGAATCTCTAGAGAAGGTCAGTTTCCTTACTATTAAGGTGCATCTAACAACTCTTTTGAGAAGAAAAGGGAGAAGGAATGAATGAAATAAAAACTACCTAATTTAATATAAAGGAGGTGATACACCAAATAGTATAAAGGTCTACTTCCTTTCCAATATATTCACTAGAACCCAATATATTTTCCAAAATATACCATCATCTACGCTTTTCAATCTCAATATCTTAGATAAGCCAAAAAGATAACACAATTAGAGAAGGAATAAAATGGATTCACTTAATCAAATTAGTTATCAGGTATGAACATAATTATATGATATTGTAATTGTCAAAATACATTCAAAAAGTGAGGCCACAAGAATGCGCACACACCTAGCTGATAGAGAATGGATACAACAAAGAACATTTCTATTGAACAAAGGTAGAATTATAGAGTAGCTCTAAAAATTAGAAAAGAGAGAACCCTTGAGAGGGAAAAAAAACTTTATTTTATAGTTTGAGCATAACTTAGATAGCTTCTACCCTAGGGAAGAGCTCAACTACTACCATTAAAGTTGCAGAGAACAATCATCTGCAAATCTAGAGAAAATTTGATTCTAGTACATGTCTAGGTACAGGAAAATCATAAATTTTACCAAAAGAATAGTCTTGAGAAGACAAGAATGGTGACCATTAATGAATACTTGGGTAGATGGATAACTAGGTGATGAGTGCACACTCTTTCATTAAACAGGCATGGGAGACAATGAAAATAACTAGTAATCGATCAAGCAAATCAAATTTTCTAGTAAATAGTAGTTATTCTTTGATTATCAATAGGCCAAGTTAGAAAAAAATTAGGTCAACTATTTTCAAAATTAATCCTATACCTTTCTTTCTTTTTGATTAGTCAAGGACCTTTTTACTTTCTAGCTTAGACAAGTGAAACACATTTTCAAGGTCAATTTAAAGTCTTACGATCTTATGATTGTCAATGAAGCCAAAACCCTCATAACATCTCTAGTTGAAAACCTAGCCCTTATGATCTCATGATGGCCCAGTTTATCTTATGGTTGAGGGAACCCTTTATAATCTCCACAATCTTAAGATCATCAGCTTATCATGACATCAGGCCCTCCTTAAAACCTCTTCACGATCCTTCGATACACCATTATTTTGTGATCTCATGAACACGTGAAAACACCTTGGCGTAGGGTCATGATGTTGTGATGTGAAGCCTAATCAGACTTGAAGGTTTATTTATCATAGTTTTCTCCCCATATTATTTCTATGGGGGTTTGGGGGTAGTTCCCCCAAGATGGGGTCAAGGGGCAGTGCCCTTACAGGGTCCTATGCAACTTGTCACTGTATAGGGTGGGATCGAGGGAAAATGCCCCATGGGGTTTTTGGGGGAAAAAAATGCCCTTATAATGTAAAAGGTGTTGGCTACTATTTTTTCTATTGGATGACTTATTCTAGCCCTAATTTTGTAAGAGGCAAAATCTTGTATACAAAGTCTTAGGGTTAGGGATTTCATAATGTAATGGTGATATTGTAGCTTCTTGCGACAGTATTGAGCTATAAGGGATTGAAGATTGTAATCATTGGATACTAACAATATTGCACTTTCTATTAGTGGACATAGCCCAGGGATTGGGTGAACCACATTAAATCTTGGTATCTTATGTTCTATTCTATGCGATCTATTATTTTTCTGATATGGTTATATTTGCATGTAACTGTTATTTTTGTTTGAGGTTAATACTAACATGCGAGACCATCAATATCCTTTCACAATGTTACAATGAATGCTTGATTGTCCTTACAATTGTATGATCACATTCTATCATAACATTGTCAGCAACACTTATAACCCTTGTGATCTTATGATCGCGATTAACTAGCCCCTATCGTATCCTTGGCAATCTCATCATTTGTAATTATGATCTTATGACATCAGTTCATCATAAGATTGGGGAATTTCCGTTTATTTATTTTTGTCAATCAAACATTTTGATTGAACCTTTTATGACTACTTCTAAACAATTGGTCCTTTACCTTTTAACTTTATTACAATCCTATGATCAAACGACGACATGACCATCACCATGCCCGTAGAATTGGAAGCTCTTTAATTTGGCCTTGAGATCTTACAAATAATGATTCATCATAATATTAGAACCTCTATTTATCTACTTCATCGATGGAAACCTATTGAATGAATGGTTTGACATTTATCTGATGCATTGACTCTTTGAAACTAGCACATTCCTTCATAGCATTGGAACCTCAAAAAGTTAAACCCACAATCTTACCATCTTGACCTTTTGTAGCATTAGAACATGTATTCTTTTAGCTCATGATCTCATGACATCTCTGATGCTATGATCACATGATGCTACATTAACCTCCTTCCCTCATGTCTTTGGAAGACCTCACAGTAGCACCTACGATCTTACGATCAACTTCACTTTGTGACATCTCCTGATTGACCAATCTGCCTTATGATCTTTTGATCATTGACTACCTCATAACATCAAATAGGTTTCTATTTCAGATCAAAATCTTATGATTGTTATGATGTTATAGAAATGATACCATATGACAAGAACATATCCATAGCATCTCATCCTTGTTTAGCTTGGTCGTCAATCTTCCGATATAGGCTTATCATAACATTGGAATCATCTCAAAATTTACTCATGATCACTTGACCATGTGATGCTATAATTTCCTGATCCTATGAAAAACCTCTTCTCATATCATCTCCTACAAGGAAAAGATCCCTTGAAATCCTATGATCATTGACCATCATTGTCCGTCGTCAAAACCCTTGAAGTCTTTCAAAGAACATTTTGATTAAACACTAAAGACTTCACATGAGACAAATTATTACCATGTAACGACACCAATAGGAGGGGCCCTCTTAGATAATGACACCTTTGGATACATGGAAACCACTCTTCTATCTTATGTTTGACCTTTGACCTACTTGTGGTCATAGTTTCATAGCCCAACCTTCAAATAACATCAAATTCCTATGACTATATGATTTACCATGCTCTAATTTTTATCACTTAGTCACCACCCTGACTCAAAGTCAAGCTTTTAACCCCATGACCTAGCAAAAAAGGTATTCATGATTTCACCCTTCTAACCATAGTTGAACATTAGCTCCTAGTGACCATGCAATGAAGGGAAGCACGACTTCACCATACTAATTGTATGCATGGAATGTCGCCTTTGTTTAACACACACACTTCAACATGGTCTTTGTATGTAGATTCATCCCGAGATGAACGTGAGATTGTTCACTCGAAAAAAATCCAACAAGATGACATGTTGCCTTCTATCTAAAGGGATTTTTTTGATTAGATATCCTCATATTCGAGGTGTAAGCAACTAGACCCTCTAAGAATGAATGATTTAAAAATGCAACTAATTCTATATGAGTGTGAAATTTAGTCTAAATGTTTTATCCAATTAATCTAAAAACTTATAAAACAAACTAGATTAAATGTATGCATTTTAACTCTAAATGTCATTAATTTGGGAATGAGAATATGTGAATATAATAAGCTAGATGAGTGTATAACGTAGTAGCAATTTGATAGAAATTCAATTCAACATCTGTAATGAGGAATTATGAGTCCCTTAAATAGATTTCTTGAAATCCATCAACGGGTGAGATCAACTCAGATCAATGGTCAGGATTGAAGCAAATATTCAGTTAAAATGGAAACTTCCTTAAGAAAGGACAGTTAACTGAGCTTTTCATGAGTGCAAGAACAAGTTAACTAGATTAATTCCAATTGGAGAGATAGTTCACTCAGAGTTTCCATTTTGGAACTAAAAAGAATATTTTAAAGATATTATTTAATTTAATAAAGTGAGATATGACCTCATAAATGCCTTTTTCATTTAATTGAATAATCACATCCAATTAATTAAAGTGAGCATAATTATTAAATTAAATATTTTTAATTCCTTAGTACATTAGCCTTAGGATATAATTTAATTTAATTAAAGTATAAATACTTAAAATTAAATTAAATCATAATCAGTAGGTTTAATGTGACTAATTCGAGTCAATACTTTAGGAATTAAATGAATAGCATGACTAATGTAGATTAGGGTTTTCTGCATCTGACAATTAAGTCAAGCAGTGAGAATCAGAATAAGCATTACCTAGTGAAATAGGACTTTAAGGTTGATCAAAATAGACCAAAATTGGTGATCATGGCAATGAGCCAATTTTGGGGTATTACATTTTGCCCCTCTTTGAATGAATGTGCAAGCAACACATTCAATTCAAAAAAAAATTAGAAAGCATGATGCAAAGATGAGATTGGTTCCGAAGTTGATGATATGAAGACCAATTGATAAGATTTTAAGAACCATCTCCAAAATGGAGCTTGATCCTAAGGAATCCAAACAGAACACCTAGATACCTAAATTGATAAGCATTTAAAAGTTTCCTTCAAAATAAAGTTTAACCTTTAAGGATTTGGATAAAACACCTAGGTACCTAAGATTTGATAAGAATTTAAAAGACTATCTCTAGAATGGAGCTTAATATTTAAGGATCCAGATAGAACACCTAGATACTCAAGATTTATAAGCATTTAAAAGACTATCTTCAAAATGGAGCTTAATCTTTAAGGATCCAGATAGAACACCTAGATACTTGAGATTGATAAGCATTTAAAAGACTATCTCCAGAATGGAGCTTAATCTTTAAGGATCTTGATAGAACACCTAGATACCTAAGATTGATAAGCATTTAAAAGACTATCTTTGGAACGAAGCTTAATCTTTAAGGATCCAAATAGAACATCTATATTCCTGAGATTGATAAGCATTTAAAAGACTATCTCCAGAATAGAGCTTAATCTTTAAGGATCCAGATAGAACATCTAGATACCTAAGATTGATAAGCATTTAAAATACTATCTCTAGAACGGAGCTTAATCTTTAAGGATCCAGATAGAACACCTAGATACCTAAGAGAAACAAGCTTTTAAAGGTTATCTCCAGCATGAAGCTTAACCTTAAGGAATCAAGATAGAATATCTAGATACTTGAATAAGATCCTATTATGAGTCATAGAATCATCCCCAGAATGAGGCTTGATCCTCAAGAGTCAGGGTTTAGACTGTCTTGATACCTATAATCGACTGTTGACCAAATGAAATAGATGACAAAGATGCCAAAAAGAGGGGGATAAGATGCCCCAAGTGATGAGATGCCCCAAGTTATGAGGACATAAGATGGAAACCAAATGCCCCAAGAAATTAGATTCAGAAGGAGTTGAAGTTTAGTTCAATGATGTAATCATCTTGCCCCCTCGGGAGCGAAATCAAAAGATGACACACTAGAAATATGATGTAAAGTAGTAGATAAAGAGAGACTGAAGAAATCCAAGATTTAGTAGAATATAAAAGAGATCAGAATG
Organism: Cupressus sempervirens; assembly: GCA_028749045.1. Taxonomy (NCBI): domain Eukaryota; kingdom Viridiplantae; phylum Streptophyta; class Pinopsida; order Cupressales; family Cupressaceae; genus Cupressus; species Cupressus sempervirens. The sequence continues at coordinate 464,476,361 of CM053793.1, forward strand.
ATCTGAAGAAAATTTGGAGTCAATTGAGCATGATTTCAAGGTCCAGATGACCAACTTTAACCAAAGAGTTTACCAAAATTGAGCACAGTTGACTCACGTTGACTATTTCCAAAATGAATTTTGAAAACATGAAGAATGTAGAGTTGAAAGGATTCTAGGAATCCTAAAATATCAAAAAAAATTGGACTGCACAAGCGATCAATCGTGTCGGTCCCGAAAATTTAAAATGCATTTTTAGGGCACTGAGGTGTGTCAGATTTTGAATTTGATCCCGAAAATGGATTCAGAATGGTCAAATTAGCCAGGGGGTGATTTTTGCTTAAATTAGAGCACTTTGAAAAATTAGGTCAACAGCTATATAAGAGCCCAAGGGGTCATTTTCAAATCATTTATGCATTTTATCTTTTGTGAATAGTAGCTCTAAGAGGAAGATGGTAGTGAATGTACAAGATCATCATTTTGAGCACTCCCGACGACAAAGTCAGCCGGCAAACTATGGACCTCCACAGAGTCATCAATATCCCAACTTTTTACTTTCATTTTCACACATTATGATGTCATTTATTTCATTTTTTAGCATGTTTGAGAACTTGGTCAAGCGGTCTTTTTGCAAGACTATCCTTTCTCGAACGAAGAAATAGGACCCATTGTTTCTTCGCACGCGGTGGTGGGTTTTCTCACATGGGAGATACCCACCTCTTGCACAAAGAATGAGAAGTCTTTCTCAATCTTTGCACATGAAAATTTCATTCCTTACGTGACGAAGACATTCCTCACACGAAGAAATGAAACTTCGTGTGAGATCTTGAGATCTTTGCATGAGAAGTTGAGATCTTCGCTCGAGAATCTGTGACAGCGGAGTTTTAAAATTTTATTTTTGTATGTGCAATTTGCATTTTTATCTGTATTTTTCTACCATTTTTGTTAATCAAATAAGTAAGATTGACAAATGAGTGTCAACACACTTAACCATTTTCACTATACATGTCGAGTATACAATGGAAGCAAGGCCAAAACTCTAACACATGCCAAGTTATAGATAGTGCCGAGTAGACCAAAAGATAGTATGTGCCAAACAATGCAAAAAACTAATAAGTGTCGAGTAACACAATAATTCTATAGGAACCGAGTAAGGAAGGAAACACAATGGATGCCGAGCAATCTAGAATAGATGGTGCCAAGCATCAGTATTACTTCATGTGCCGAGCAATGCAGGATCAACATGAAAGTTTGTGCAATCGTAAACAAAGATGTAAAATAGTTATGCATGACTCATGACATGATAAAAGGATAAGATCAAATCCTCACAACCACCTATGCAATCCTCATGTAGCCAATCAGAAAATTGGAGATTGCATGCAGCTAATGGGTGAATTTTTAGGATTTGAGCGGGAACATTTTATCCAAGGATGCATAACAAACCACTAATCTTTATAAAGGAGTCCTGACACCATTGAACAAGGAGTTGGCGAGAAGAAGGAAAGGCAAAGTCTATTATTAAAATCATTGCAAAGATTTAGTGGAAAGGATGGCATTTACACATCTAGTTGATTAGAATAGAATAAAGAACATAATCAATAGATCAGATCTAGTAGAGATCAAAGCTAGAAGAGCAGATCAAGAGCTTGAGATCAGCATTAGAGATTGCATTAGATCAAGTGTATTATTCTAATACTCTCACAATTGTATTAGGAATTTGAAAATCCTATTGAGTTAGGTGGGTTTAACAACTCTATGTAAATCCTTTAACAAGTTGGCATTCTAAGTTGAATTTTCTTAAGTCCTCTAACAAGGCACACTCCTAATAGGGTGTAGAAATCCTTTAACAAGGTCACATTTAACAATTTTTTGTAGCCTTTAACAGGGCAAACCATCAGAAGTGGTCGAAATCAATTGCTGAGGTAATTTTGTGGGTATCATCCCCACCCCAGTTTTACTTTCTTACTCCTAGAGGGTTTCTAGGTCACCAAAATCTCAAGTGTTATGTGGTGATTCATGTTTGTTACTCATGATTGTTTAATATTTTTATGCATGCATGTTAATTTTAGTTATATTTTATTAAGGATTTAAAACAAGTAAAAAGGCCATTACTTCTGATTCACCCCCCCCCCCCCCCCCCCTCTCAAAAGCACTCTTCCCATTAAGACATTCTAACAATTGGTATCAAAGCCAAGTTCTATCAAGAAGAAGCCTAACAGCTTGGAGGAAAAGATTTGAAGATGGAAGTTTTCAAACTTGGGAAGATCATTGAGAACCAGCTGATAGATGTGCATCTCACTCTACACAAGGTAGAGGAAGCTAGAGAGGAATTAAGAAAATCCTTAAAAAGAAGGAAGGAAATAGCTATAGCCAAAAATGATATTCACTACAAGGAGATTGACACCACACAAGTATTTACCGAAGGAGATTCCAAAGAATTTGATGCAGCAATAGTAGAAGTGATTGAAAAAACTAGAGTTCAAGTAGAAGAGATAAGAACTCTTAAGATTGAGCTAGAATCACAAGCCATGATGCTATGTGAAATCACTGAGAAAAAGAAAAGAGCAATTGAGGATAGATTCATGATGGAAGATGAGAAAAGAAATCTTGCAAATAGACTTAAGAAAAATGTATTGAATTAAGAAGGATCTCAAACATGCAGATGGATACACTTGCCCAACTGATGAACCTTCATCATGAACTCAATATGAAAGATATTGAGATCTCTACTTTGAGGATGCAAAATGAACAACTACAGAATGAATTGAAGAGAGAAAAAGAAATAGCAGAGAATCTCAACAAATCAAGTGAAGCTATCTAGTACTTTGAACAGTTGTTGAAATCCCCAAGATCAGCCCATGATACATCAAGACCTTGATACATCAGCACTAAAGTTGGTGAATCATCAAAGAGTACTGATAAAAGAAGTGACAAAGGTAAGGATTCTAAACCCACTTGTCATTACTATAATAAAAGGGGGCATATAGCTAATGTTTGCAGGAGTAGAATGATCAATCAGCCAAACACACTCAAAAGCAAGGGTTACTATCACAAGTGCAACATGCAAGGACATATGACACAAGATTGTAGGTCTAAAGTCGCAAGGACACAAATATTTGATGGATACTACCACAATTGCAAGAAGTATGGACATAGAGCCTTTGAATGTAGATCAAAGCCTATGTGGACACCAAATCAGCATGTAAGAAGGGACAACTATGTACATCATTACAATTGGTACTACAATATAAGGCAAAGTTGTCACTATTGTCAAGAGTATGGACATATACCCCAGAACTATATACGAACACACTTCAAGAGGAACTATAAAAGATGGTTGAACCAAACTACTTGCTTCAATTTCTTGGAAACTAGACATGTCAATAGGAATTGTCTAACAAAGGCCAAAGCATCCAAGACTGAAGTAAATAAGGGCAAAGAAAAAGTTGAGGAGGCACACATCAGAAAAAATGTAAAAAAGACATGGTAGAAAAAGGATGGATCAAGTACATCCAATGGAGGGGTCACTTCACCCAAGAGGTCAAGTGATCATACCTCATCCAACTAATCACAAGATGAGCCTATGGGGCTGATACATATAAGGAAGTAACATACATCATCCCTAAATAGAGAAGAAGCACTACAAAGTATAAATTTACATGAGATAATATGCTAAGACAAAACTTGAATGATGATGCCAAGCTATCTTTGGTTTCTGAGTAAAACTGCTTTGGATGCCGAGTCAAGAAGTCTAGTGGGAGTTGAGTAAAAACTGCAATGGTTGCTGAATTATCAACAAAATTAGTAGATGTCGAGTGAGAATAGCTGTCGAGTGGATGCCAAGTTGAAAACCTTTGGAAGCTGAGTGACAAGTGAAGGTACAAAATGCATTAAATCCAAAGTTTTTTCTAAGTCACTTAAAGGTAAAAATCATTTCATTTTGAGCCATTCATATGAAGAGCAATTACTAGGAGCATGACTAAGAAATTTTCAAGCATTCAACCAGTGATTTGCAGGAATTTAGCATCAACCCAAGTGATCTAAGCATTTATCCAGGTATTTCCTTCAGGTGTCGAGTTGTACAGTTTGTGAAGTTTATTTTACATGTCAAACCCTAGTTTAGTTTAAAATGGCTTCTAGTTCAAAGTCCACCAAAGGGAAAGAGAGCCATGAAATTCAACTTGTCAGCAATGAAGTTAAGCAACCTGAATTTAGGCCTATCCCAGAAGTTGCATATAAAAATGATCCCACTAGTGCCCTATCCGCCATCCCTAAAAAAAATTTTATGGTCCAAGATGTGCATAAATGTTATAACTGCAAAATAGGAGCCATAGGAGATTTGGAAATCTTTAATTCCTTTGACAAACTCTATGACAATGGTATATTGAAGGATGAATTTTCAATCATAGAAAAGAAGGGTTTAACCAAAGCCCTAGTTTTTCCAATCATATTCAAAATTGAGTGGATACGCATAATACTTACCAAAATTCATGATGGATCATTTTGGTTAGAGCAAGGACCAGTTAAAATTACTAAGAAAATGGTTCATAGGGTCACAGGTTTTCCAACCCTAGATCGGCCCAAGGCTTTAAGAAGTGAAAAGAAGGAAACAATAGAGAAGAACACAGGTGCAAAATAGAATAATAGGGGAATGACAATAGACATAGTAAAAGACCCCCTATTAGATTTTGTTGTGACGATCATATCACACAAATTTTATCAGTCCAGTAGATTGAATAGCGTCCCTTGTATAGTTGTTGATGTTGCATACAAACTGATAAAGAAGGATTGTACATATGACCTTGCAGAGCTCATGTTGCAATAGATTAATGAAAATCTTGGAGCTATTAGAAAGTCCAAGGGAGCACAATGTAAATTTGGGTCAGTACTAGTTTGTATGTTCTTCTATGTGATGAAGGAATTCCCTTCATTTGGAAAAGTCAACTAGAGTCAAAACAAAACATTGTTGATCAAATAAATGATTTCATTGCACAAATGCGAGATAGCTTTGATGATCAAATGTCTATCTATTTTGATGATTTCAAGAATGAAATGAAGAAAAGAATGAGGATACCAGTTTCACTAGTAGAAAAATATGAGAATGATATATGCTTTCTTGTTGATATTGACTATACTTATATCCAAGTAGCCTTTCCAAGAGTAAGATGGCTTAGACCATTGGGATATGAGCCTGATGTTGACCAAGCTTCACCAGCCATCATAGTACTACTTGCAAAGGAAATGGATAAAATCGCAAAGGCATTTGGAACTTATGATGTTGTCAAATCAAGGGTGGTAACAGACCTCAAGACTGCCATAGCAGTAAAGAAGAAAGAGAAGTTGGAAAAGAAAATAAAGAAGAAATTTGGCGTTGAAGCAACAAGTGCATCAGGAAAAGCAGAGGATATTAGTGATGATAAAGAGGAAGGTGATGATGAGAAAAATGAGGATGAGCTAGAACAAGGGCCACTTGAATTTTATTAAGGCCAAGGTGAAGACAAAGATGAGAGTACCAAAGAAGAAGGAGCCAAGGAAGCACCCATCAAAGGTAAATTCATCAAAAGGAAGGCAAAAACACCTTTTGCTTCTCAGCCTACACCAAAGAAGCCAACAACCAGAGCTACAATAAGGGCCACCACACAAAAAGCCAAAGAGGAAGCTATAAAGAAGAAGAAGATGGTTAATAAGGCATGGGAAGAGCCAAGGAAAAGGAAAAGATATGTGGCTCAACCTGATACTGATGAGGAAGATCAGTCTAAAAAGGTAAGTCATCCTCCTAAGTCTTCAATTGATACATTATGTGAAAAGATTAGGAACGGAGACTTAAGTGAAATGAAAAAGATTGATTTCAAAAATTTCACTAGAGTGGAACAAAATAAAATAGAAGAATCAATCTATGTAATGATGGCACAGTTCAAGTATACACCTCTTGAACTAGATGGAAAATTGCCAAAGGAATTGTCTAAAATTGTAGAAGATAAATGGCATTTCTGTTTGAAAATGGAAAAAGAAATGAGGGAATCAACCCTAGCAAGTATACTACCTAATTTGACAAAGGAACAAATAATTAAAGTAGTCAAAAGGCATAATAAAAGGTTTACACCAAAGTATAGGGCATTCTCCATTTTGCAAAATAAAATTGAAGAAGTTGTACAAACGACAACAAGATCATGGAAGAATTTGTATAAGAAAACTGAAGATGTTCTTGAAGAGGAATACAAAGAAGAAGCCATAGCTAAACCAGAAGAGAGAAGAAAAAGGAGAGAAGAGAAGATAGAAGTAGAGAAAAAGGTTGAAGAGGAAGAAGGAAAAGATGAAGACAAGGGTACTGATGAGCACCAAAGTATGCAAGACACACAACTTCTATGTCCTAGTCCTCCTCACTCTACTATCACACTTGTAGAAATCATAAAGATTAAGGATGTTGTTGACACCTCAAGTCAAAGAATTGATCCACTAATTGTAAAGCATCTCACTAAGATCCTTGACCAAACAACTCTTTAAGCAGAATTGTGTGCAAATCCTATTTTGGTCAGTGTAGATGATCTCCAAAAGTTAGTAGATAAACTCAAAGAAGCCAAGGTGTCACCAAAAGAACCACCTTAGATCATTCAAACTACTGGACTTTCATTTCTACCATCTCCATCACCACCAAGAATAGCCATGCAAGCTCATCAGGAGTTGAGTGCAACAGCATGAGAAGTCACAAGTACATTAGTATAGATAACAAGTACACCCCCAGCCACAGTGACACAAGAAGAGGATAAGGAAGAAACATAGGATAAGGAGAATTCTGCAATACAAACTTTGGTTGAATTGCCAAAAATAGGAACTCCTACCAAACCTGTTCAGTAGTAGTGTACTGAAAAGTTGACCTTACAAGTTAGTACACCAAGCTCAAGTTCTACTAGGGTAGCCAAGACCATTCATTATGGTATTCCTAAGCTTGATGAAGAAATCCAAATACCCTATTATGATTCAAGCACTCTAACTGAGGAAAAGATGAATGAAATACAAAGTGCATTGGATAAAAGGAGGCAAGAGGCAATGAGGAAAGACTTCAAATACAAGAAGGCAATGAATGAGATCAAAGATATATTCATGGATTCCTTTAGCCTACAACCTCTAGATTCAAGCAGGGCAATCCTTGAGCAACTATCAAATATAGTTGACCAAGTAAATAATGAAGACCATGATAGAAATGTAAAACTCATGGAATGGTCAAAAAAGAATTTTTTAGGAAAGTTCAACCAAAAGATAGCTAATGAAATTATTTTGTGATAGGTTGACCTAGCTAAGAAATTGGAAAATGTAAAGATTGTGTTAGGGAATATCTTTTCCCTTTATAGAAAATTGTGTGATTTTTCCAGGTTCACACAAGAAATAAATCCAAAAAATTTGAACCTTGAAAGAAAACTAAAGCTCTCCAACATGTAACTACCCTCAAATCCTACACACAGTGAGAAGCATTTTTCTCAAACACTTCACACTTAGAGGGATTTTGCTGCATTATTAGCAGAAGAGGCCACTATTAAAGAAAAGTTGATGCAAATACAAGCCTCTATCACTCCCCATTTTGAAATCTTACACAAGGAGCAAATGTATGTAGAAATAGTCCTAAAGAAGGATCCAAATATTTCTACACATGAATGACTTGTTGATCTAGTAGCAGAGCTTGCAATCCAACAAAAGTCATTGGATACTGCATTAAATAACTAGGATGCAGCTCTCAAAATTCTCCTTGAGGTAAATAACACATTTTTGCCCAAGCATGGCATTACCATTTAGAATCCTTTGACATAAGTGTCAAAAAGGGGGAGTAAATATTCAAAGGGGGAGATATATTAAAGGAGGAGAAATACATATACTAAAATAAGGAGCTAATAGGATCAGAAGGCAAGAACAAGTCAGAAACAAGTCAAAGAATAAAGTACATCAGGCACAATGGCACAAGACATTAGAATTCATTGCATAATCAACTCAGGGGGAGTCATAAGGTATATTGTTGTTCAAAATTTTTTTTTGAAATTTTGTAAGTGAAGAATGGACACACATAAGGTTTAGATCATGAATGATTACTTAAGTGTTTTTGACACTCATGTCAAAGGGGGAGATTGTTAATCAAATAAGTAAGATTGACAAATGAGTGTCAACACACTTAACCATTTTCACTATACTTGCCAAGTATACAATGGAAGTCGAGCCAGAACTTTAACACGTGCCAAGTTATAGATAATGCCAAGTAGACCAAAAGATAGTATGTGCCAAGAAATGCAAAAAACTAATAGGTTCCAAGTAACATAGTAATTCTATAGGAACTGAGTAACATAGGAAACATAGTGGATGCCAAGCAATTTAGAATAGATGGTGTCGAGCATCAGTATTACTTCATGTGCCGAGCAATGCAGGATCAACATGAAAGCTTGTGCAATCACAAACAAAGATGTAAAATAATTATGCATAACTCATGACAGGATAAAAGGATAAGATCAAATCCTCACAACCACCTATGCAATCCTCATGTAGCCAATCAGAAAATTAGAGATTGCATGCATCCAATGGGTGAATTTTTAAGATTTGAGCGGGAACATTTTATCTAAGGATGCATAACAAACCACTAATCTTTATAAGAGAGTCCTGATGCCATTGAACAAGGATTTGGAGAGAAGAAGGAAATACAGAGCCTATTATTAAAATTGTTGCAAAGATTTAGTGGAAAGGATGGCATTTACACATCTAGTTGATCAGAATAGAATGGAGAACATAATTAGCAGATCAGATCTAGCAGAGATCAAAGATAGAAGAGTAGATCAAGAGCCTAAGATCAGCATTAGAGATTTCATTAGATCAGGTGTATTATTCTAATACTCTCTCACAATTGTATAAGGAATTTGGAAATCCTATTGAGTTAGGTGGGTTTAACAGCAATATGTAAATCCTTTAACAGGGTGGCATTCTAAGTTGAATGTTTTTAAGTCCTCTGACAAGGCACACTCCTAACAGGGTTTAGAAATCTTTTAATAGGGTCACATTTAACAATGTGTTGTAGCCTTTAATAGGGCAGGCCTTTAATAGGGAAAACCATCAAAAGTGGTTGAAATCAATTGCTGTAGTAATTTTGTGGGTATCATCCCCACCCTAGTTTTACCTTCTTATTCTTGGAGGGTTTCTGGGTCACCAAAATCTCAAGTGTTATGTGGTGATGCATGTTTGTTACTCATCATTGTTTAATTTTTTTATGCATACATGTTAATTTTAGTTATATGTTATTAAGGATTTAAAATAAGTAAAAAGGCCAGTGCTTTTGATTCATCCCCCCCTCTCAGAAGCACTCTTCCCATTAAGACATTCCAACAATTTTGACCCGGTACTAATTATTTGCTTATTTTTTGTTGGTTGTGTGTGCAGGAGGTCTTCAATGATGTGTCATTCAGATTACATTACCCACCTTATGGACCTTTGATTCGAAGTCTCGATGCTGATGACATGGCACATATCGAGCGATTAGGCTTGTCTTCTCTATGTCAGATCCCAGCAGTGCTGGTGAATCACGATCTGCTCACAGCCTTGGTGGAGCATTTCCATTCAGAGACAAACAACTTTCACCTACCAGTGGGGGAGATGACCATCACCCTTGAGGACATTTGGAGGATACTAAGGATCCCTTTCCATGGAGCATGTGTGGTTAATGATGTGGTTCCCCGAGCAAGTATAGAGGCACTATCTATTATGTTCAAGAGGGAGCTACCAAGGGGTCGAGCCATCAGTTGGGATGAGCTTGTGCACACCTATAGATAGACATATAAATTGGCATCAGTGCTAGCAATCTTCCTGAGTTTCTTTTTAGTGCCAAATAGGGGGCAGCATGGCTTAGAGTGTGGTTAAGGGGTTATGCTTCATCAGATGGTAGAGGCTCGTTGAGATATTTGGGTGGGGTCAGTGCATGTTGGTTTATATGTTCCATGAGATGCATGAGATAGCCTTCCATGGGAAGAAGACTATGGTAGGAGGAGTCTACATTTTATAGATCTAGCATTAGAGCATCTTCCTGTATGTAGGCCCATTCATGAGGAGACCCGAGAGCCTATGGAGCCATATATTTGCAAATATCAGGGGCACATTACCCAGGTTTTCTTGGGTAAGATAGAGCAGTGGCAGACATTTCTCAATGACCTGGTCTCTATCATATGGCGGCCCTAGTGAGAGATAGAGGATTGGGATGATGCCTTGAGGGAGTTGGGCTCGATGTTCTACTCATGACCATTGTTGGGAAGGACATCACAAATCATTGAGAGGTTTGGGATTTCATGGGTGTGGTGGTAGTATGGTTGACCACAGGACATTTCATAGGAGTACTATGCCTACACTAGACTAGCAAGGGATGTAGAGTAGGGGTGGCCACCACGACTGGACCCAGGCTGATCTATAATAGATGTGTGCAACTTGGTTGTGACGCAGTGGGACTGCCTCCTTGACATTACTAATGTAAGGATGACACCTGCATACCAAGCATATCTGATTAGTCACCCTTTCCCATGATTCATAGACCCACTAGGGAGTGCAGAGTAGGGTTAGAGACAGACACCTTAATAGCAGGAGGTACCTCAGTAGCAAAAGTAGCCATAGCCGCAGTCATAGCCATGGGTCCAGCATCAGGTACAATAGATATAGATTTCCCCATGTTAGATGTGATCAGACACAAGTGTAGGTGGTAGTAGTACATCACAGGATCAGCAATGAAGGTCAAGGATGGTGGAGCAGGCACCATAGTAGAAGGCTCCTTAATAGCAGGTGCCACAATAGGAGGCACCTTAGCAGTAGGCACCACAACAATAGGCATCCAAGTTGGTAGATGAGGAGATGTTGGACCAGCCTACTATTGGAGTGTAGGATATCATGCAGCACTACAAAGAGAAGATTTGTGTGGCCTCTCATTAATTGGGAGAGCTATAGATACAGGTAGCCATCTATGATGCACAGCTGGTGGAGCGACAGTGGGAGATTGATAGATGGAGAGAGTGTACCGAGACTGTTGAGTAGAGGGTAGAGATGCTACAGGATGAGGTTCACTTACAATCAACTTGGGCAGCTTACTATTTTGTTGCATATTTGATAGTGGTGCCTAATGATGCTCTGTAGGTACAGTGCTTTTCATAGTATGTGTGAGAGTCTAGAGGCACATGACCTCCTGCAAGGTTGGACATGCCACCACCTGTTGCTCCTGCTCCTCCTGGAGATGAGGGTACAAGATAGAGTTAGATGTTGTCTGCCTGGCTCTTGATTTTGATCTCTGGCTATGTATTGATTGGTGTGCCAACACCATTTTGTATCATATTGATTGATAGCACTTGAGTAGTGCCCATTTTTGTACTGACCCAATTTTTTTGATAGATATATATACGAAATTTTGAGCCAAGTATCATTGTGTACATGTCATTGTCTATGTCTGCTTCACTTTGATGTACATGAGATGTCCATATGATGATTATGTGATGTATATGTTACATGTTATGGATGCATATGTATTTTGATGTGATGTGATGTGATGTGATTATGAGCATGTAGAGTAGATATTATGAGTATATGGATGCAATACATATGGGAATGGACTGACATCTCATGTAGTGTTGCATTTTTTGCTTGATAGTGACAGGTATTCCATTGAGGAGCATGAATTGACAAACCAGATTCTTGTACAGTCATGGAGAAACTTGATATGTTTTAAGATGCCCCCAGTCCTTCATCATATAGGGGAGAAATAGAATCACAACCGAATTGCATGCTTATGCAAGTGAAGCATGTAATGCAAGACTTATCTTAAATGCAACCCTAGGTCTGGTTACCGAGCCTCAAAAATTTATCATCACTAAATATAGAACAAAGCTCATATGTCATACAATTCCCACTAACATTGCAATCATGGGAATATGAATAGACCATATTTTATAGGTTTGTTGGGATTAAATGTAAGCATTCGAGGCACAAGAAGCTAGAATGACGAAAACATTTGTCCCTTTTAATATAGCAAGTTAACATAAGCATCAAAGCATAAATGCTAGGATGACTAGAATGTTGCTTGCATGACAAGCACACCAAACACACAAGAGATCGATCTTATGCTAAGTATTCAGTAAGTATTCTGTCTGCAATGACCCTTGCATTCGTAACTTGAGATAGAAATGTGTTAGGTATACTCATAGTAACTTGTACGTTCACTTAAGAGGAAAAGTATCAGTATATACTGTAGCATGAAAAGTTCACTCCAATAGACAAGGAGAAGTACCAATGTTATTGATGTACTTGTACAAAAGGAGTCAAGGTACACCCATCCATCCAATGCGAGATGGAGGCTCTTATAGTGGACACCCCTCTCATAGGAATATGTCAACTAATTGGAACTAAACCACAAACATAAAGAAAATAAAAGATCATGCCCCGAGTCATTACTTCTCTAATCAGAAATGACATCATTGAGTTGCTCGAAGTGACAAGATAAAGCAAAAACAAGGCAAACAAAGAAAAAGCTCAGCATATCCAAACAAGTATGTCATTTTGAAACTATTATTTGTCATTGGATTGATGTCAAGTGTCAGTGTCTAGAACATGTTTGAAAAAAATCTCTTCAATAGGGTGACAACAGTAGGCAGACGTAGTCAGAATGACTGGTGACTAAGGTCAAAGAGGAAACTTCAAGGTGAAGAACCTAAGAGGACTAAGCAATAGTAGACAGACACAACCAAGATGATTGGTGACTACCATAAGAGAGATCTTCCATAAAGGAATTTGGAGACATGACCCAAGCAACAATAGGTAGACATAGCTAAAAGAACTAGTGACTATTGCGAAAGAGATTTGACAAGGCAAATCTTGAGAACAAGTGACACTGGCCACAGTAGGAAGACATAGTGTAGACCACTGGTGACTATTGCAAAGGACATTCAACAAGGAGAATCTTAAGATGAGTGAAACTAGAAATAGTAGGCAGATGTAGTGAGGACCACTGGTGACTATCGCAAAGGAGATTTGATAAGGTGAAGCTTGAGAACGAGTGACACTGGCAACAATAGGCAGATGTAGTGAGGACCACTAGTGACTATCACAAAGGAGATTTGACGAGGCAAATCTTGAGAATGAGTGACACTGGTGACAATAAGCAAACACAGTGAGGACCAATGGTGACTATCGCAATGGAGATTCTATGAGGAGAATCTCAAAAAGAGTGACACTAAAGGGGAATGCCCTCGAGCTGTGACAAAACTCAATCCATGGATACATGAGCGAAAAGTAGGCTATTTTTAATTCCTTAGTACATTAGCCTTAGGATATAATTTAATTTAATTAAAATATAAATACTTAAAATTAAATTAAATCATAATTAGTAGGTTTAATGTGACTAATTCGAGTCAATACTTTAGGAATTAAGTGAATAACATGATTAATGCAGATTAGGGTTTTTTGCATCTAACAATTAAGTCAAGTAGTGAGAATCAGAATCAAAATTTCCTAGTGAAATAGGACTTTAGAGTTGATCAGAATAGACCAGAATTGGTGATCATGGCAATGAGCCAATTTTGGGGTATTACACTAATCATAGGTTAAGATTAAGCCTCTGCAACCAAGCGATCAAAGTGATTGCTACATTTCCCTCTTAACTAGATGCCATCATTTTAAAATTGTGACCCTGCACCAACCATGAGAAGACCACCATCACTTAGTCATAGCTTGTTTGATGGTTAGGATATAATATCCTGTGACCCAGTGATGGAAGGTAGTTGCATAGTCACAACTTAAAACTCCAAGGGATAAAGTACGAAAGCTTGAGACATAGGATATAATGGATAACCCAAGGTTTTAGTGTATCCCTTATAACATTGATCATTTGAATATTTGAAAAGATATGACTGTTGGGTATGATGGGCATTTGAATTCAATTCTTTTGGTGGGAGGGCATTTTTGGTTAACAATATTGGTGACTGAGGGGGATGCAAGCCTACTATGCATTGACTAATGACCATGATGCATCCATTGGGCTATATAGTCATACAAATCATGAATCCTACTACATTGTGAAACATCATAACACTGCCCTTGCTTCTCTACAACTACAAAACTTTAAAAACTCACCATCTCCTATAGAAATAGCATGTGCTCATGCACTTCTTCAAAAATAGGTAACAACCAAAAGCAAAACTACTCTAATATGTACATGAAAACTTTAAACCTATTTAGAAGTAGGACTTGAGTTAAATTCCATTAACTGGAATTGGTAAGACATCACCATTAGACCTAGATAACTCAAAGGTGTTGGCCTCCTTGCAAGTGGTGATCATAGAGGGTCCACTCCAAATAACATCATACTTGGAGTGCCTCCCTAGTTTAGCCATGTCTATATCCCATTTGAGGACAAGGTTCCCTTCTCTAAAATTTTTGGCTTTATCTTTTTTGTCAAAACTCCTTTTGACATGTTGTTGACGAGCCTCAAGTGTATGCATAGCTTGCTTCTTTTTTATTCTAATTCAATCAGCTTTGCCAACCTAATTTTCATGGAATCATGTTCTTCTAGCTCCAATTGATGAGCTAACTCAAGGGAGGGGAACTCTAGTGAAATAGGAAGCCTTATTTCTCTTCCATAAACTAGCATGAATGGAGAGTTTCCAAAGGCCCTCTTGGGTGTGATTTTGTCAACCCAAAGGGTTATCTTCAACTTGGCATGCCAATACCTCTAGTTATCTTCAATTGTCCTCTTCATGATTCTAATGAGGTTCTTGTTAGATAATTTGGCCAATCCATTGCCTTGAGGATAATAATTTGAGGCGGTACTCAAATATATCCCATGTTCTAGAGCCCAAGAGAATATATGAGCTCCAATAAAATATTTGGCATTGTTAGATATAATTATGGAAGGAACACCAAATCTGGTTATAATTCCTCTAAGGAATTCGGCCATAGAGGCCTTTATTACATCCTTGAGAGCCACTGCTTCTATCTATCTTGTGAAATAATCTGTGGCTACCAAGATCCACTTGTGACTAGCACTAGAGGGTGGGTTTATTGTATTGATAAAATCCAAACCCCATTGAGTTAAAGGTTGATCAACCTAAATGGGATTGAGGGGAAGGGCAACCAATCTTTGCTTTCTAGAAAAAAATCACATTTCTCACACTTTCTTACCAACTTATAATAGTCATGAAATAAGGCTGGCCAATAATAGCCAACCCTCATTATCTTCATGGCAGTAACACTGGCTAAGAAATGGCCACTAGTAGGACCATCATAAAACTCTTTCAGCAACCTATTGATCTTATCATTCTAGATACATCTTAATAGGACTCCATCAAAATTCTTTATGAATAATATTTCATCCACCAAGACATAGGGAATAGCTTTTAATCTAAATTTTCTACTCCTTGTTTTATCTAAGCCTTGGGGATATCTTCCTACTAGAAAGAAGATTGTCATTTCATGCAACCAACTAGATTGATCCTTATTCTCTACTGGTTGCTCACCTTGAATCAAGAGGGTAGTCTCCTTAGGTGTCTCAAAAGATGAAGTCATCTTCTCACAAAATCCCTTACCCCTTATCAGCTTGGTGATCTTGATATCAACGTCATATTCTATGACCTTAGTAATCCACCCAACCCTTTTCTCATTGATGTCTTTTTTCAAGAGGAAGTCCTTAACACTTGTATGTGGAACCAAGAGTTAGACCTTGTTGTGAGATAAGAGATGTCTAAATTTTTTGAGAGCCCTTACAATAGCAAGGACCTATTTCTCCACATAATTGTATCTACCCTCATAATCATTAAGCCCCTCACTAAAGAAAGAAATAGGTTGTTCCAAATTTTCATCATTCAACTGTGTTAAAACAAATGAGATACTTCATTCTCCTCCAAAGGAGTAAAGGATGAAATCTCTATCAAACTTGGGATTAAAAGGAGTGGAGGCTAAGGTAATTAATTTCTTAATATCTTCAAAACTAGCTTTCCCCTCTTTAGTCCAAGTGAAGGTCATATTCCTTTTTATCATGGTTGTAAGAGGTTTGACCATGGTAGTAAGATTAGGAATAGACCTTCTTGCAAAATTAATTCTGCCAAGGAAACTTTGTAGCCCATTCTTATGAGCAGGAAGTAGGAGAGCAAGAATTGCTTCTACTCTCTATAGATTTATTGTAAACCCATATATTGACACAGCGTGTCCTAGAAGCTTCCCCTTGTTTAGTGGAAAACACACATTTCTTGGGATTCAAGGATGCAACATATTCTCCTACATCTAACAAATACCTACCTTAATTGATCAAAGTGGTCTATTGCATGCTTGGAAAAGATAGTTATATCATCAAGATACACTAGCACAAAGTTCTCCATCACACCTTTGAAATCCATCTCCATAGCCTTATGAAATGTGGCACCTACATTAGTTAGTCTAAATGACATCTTACAATAGGCATAGGTACTCCATTTAGTGGTAAAGGTTTTCTTATGTCAGTCTGACTCCTAGAAAAGCACCTGATTATAGCCTAAAAATCCATCCAAGAAAGAAAATCTCTCTGAATCACTAGCCTTGGGTAGGATCTGTTCCATGGAAGGAAAAGAGTGATGGTCTTCAAAAGAAGCTCTATTAAGGTCTCTGAAGGCTACACAAAGTATAACTTCTCCACTTTTCTTCCTATAGGGAAAAGATTAGCTACCCATGAGGAATGTTTGATAGGGGAAATGATATTAGCCTCTATGAGCTTTCATAGTTCTTTCCTCATTAATGGTTCAATCTTGGGGTTAACTAGCCTTTGCTTCAATGCCCTCCAACTCTTGTTGTAATAACTTCCTCTATGATGGTATAGCAGTAGTAGCATCTCATATGGAAAGATTGATAGTGGTCCACTTAATCTTATCTATAATATTGAAAGGGGAACTCACTGGCTTGGTGGACACTTTATGAGCTGCATGAATTGGTGGTTGAAATGGAATAGTTTGAGGGTTAGCAACATCCTTTTTGTTAGTATTCTGCTTTTGCTAAGGAGAAACATTAGATTGTGCATTCATCACTGGTAGATGATAAGAAGAACCTAAAGTTGAAGCCTAATTTGGTGTAGATGGTGTAGCATCTTCAGTGACTCTCCTTTTATTCTAGTGTTGTGAGCTATAGCCTCATGATTAACATGCCAATGTTCCTCTAGTTAATGTTTCATGAAGGAACAATCACCTTGTTTTTTTGGATGAGATTCATCAATTAGTTGGCTCACATTATACTAATGTCTCATTGCTTGCTCAAGTGTAGTCAATGCTAAGTAAGACTCAACCTTTTGGCACATACAATAAGCATAGGAATAATTGTAGGAAGGAAAAACATCCTGATCTTGAGCAAAGTTGTTTTAAGAGACCAAAGCTCTATTTTGGTTTGTATTGGCAGCAAGGGCATTACTAGTAGGTCTATTTTGATTATATGGAACATGACCTTAATTTTTATTAGGAGGCCTATTGTACATGGGAGCTTGGTAATGAGGTTGGGGAGGCATAGTGCTTTCAACCTATTGTCTCTTAATGGTCATCAACTCATTACCCATCTTTTTCATCATTTGCATCATACCTTCAACCTTATATACTCCATTAGAATATATAGAAGCTATTGGAGCTACTACAAGGGATTGACTTGTGGAATTGGTGGGAATAGGAGCCATTGTAGGTTGATGGTTAGGAAAGTTAGGGAAAAAGGGCATTGGAGGCCTTAGAGATAACTTCCCTCCCTGTATTAGGATATTCTCTACCTTGATAGTAGTTTCATAGGCATCTGGTAAAGTATCCTCTCCCATAGTTTGCATTGTGGTGGCTATATCACTATTAAGGGCTCTGAGGTAATGCAAGAAGGCATTACCAAGGGAAGGCTTTACTGTAGTGGGTATTCTATCCCATATCTTTTGAAATCTATAGTTGAAATCTATCATGAATTCATGGGGGGCTCCTTTTATGGTTGTTAGTTATTCTAAAAGTGATAGGTAATCACTTTTTTCCTCAAAGTGTTTGCAAAGTCATCCTCCTAACCCATCCCAATCAATGATAGAGTTATGAGGTAAACCTCTATAACATTGTAAAAGTTTTTGTTTCAAGGATGAGGCTAGAAGCCTAACTGCAACATCATCTTCAATAATACCATGATTGTTGCACACATTTGAAACTTCTTGAATATCTTCTTCAAGGGAAGTTAAAATTCCACTATTAAAGTTAGGTACACTTTTAAGGTTTGATACTGGTATATCATGTCTTTGAGCAAATGGGAGAGGAGACATATAAATAAGTGGCCTATTGATATGAGTAGATGGTATTCTAGGTTGTGATCTATCAGCAAGACTGGTAGAGATGGATCTTGTAGGTGTATGGATATCTTCTAGACTCCTAACTAGTGAGATAATCTAGTCTTATTCCTTCTAGGGTGTGAAAATGAAATCTCATTATATTGAAAATTAGCTTTAGAAGATGCTCTTGTATGAGCTTTGGGCATGAAATAGAAACTTTGGTCTAAAATCAGATGTATTGAAGTTGTAGAGTCACCAAGTACTTGAAAATGAACCTCTTATAGGCTTGAAACACTAAGAGTGGCACTATCTTCTCAGCATTAACTTCAAGTTTTTCTTTTGACACCAATAGACTTGGAATGTTTGATATGAGTGTCCCACTAGGCATGCCAAAAAATTTTGACACAAAATATTCCACCCTTAACTAAAGTCTTACGTAAAAGTGGCCTCGTGTAACATGGAAATAGCCCTCAAGTATGGGTCTTGTGCTCTGAGGCTAAATCTCTGAAGAAGGTTAGCTTCCTTACTATCAGGTTGCATCTAACTAATCTTTTGATAGGAAAAGGGAGAAGTAATGCATAAAAGAAAAACTACCTAATCTAATCTAAATGAGATGATACACCAAATAGTATAAAGGTCTACTTCCTTTCCAATGAATGCACTAGAACCCAATAGATTTCCCAAAATATACCATCATCTATGCTTTTCAATCTCAATATCTTAGATAAGCCAAAAAGATAACAAAATTAGAGAAGGAATACAATGGATTCACTTAATCAAATTAGTTATTAGGTATGAACATAATCATATGATATTGTAATTGTCAAAATACATTTAGCAAGTGAGGCCACAAGAATGCACACACACCTAGCTGATAGAGAATGGATACAATAGAGATAATTTCAATTGAGAAAAGGAAAAATTATAGAGTAGCTCCAAAAATTTGAAAAGAAATAACCCTTGAGAGGGAAACAAAACTTGCTTTTATAGTTCAAGTATAATTCAGATAGCTTCTGCCCTAGTGAAGAGCTCAAATACTACCATTAAAGTTGTAGAGAACAATCATCTGCAAATCTAGAGAAAATATGATTCTAATACACATCCAGGTGTAGGAAAATCATAAATTTCACCAAAAGAATAGCCTTGAGAAGATAGAAACAATGGCCATTAATGCATAGCTAGGTAGATGGATAACTAGGTGATGAGTGTGCTCCTTTTGCATTAAGAAAGCATAGGAGATAGTAAAAATAACCAGTAATTGATCAAGTAGATTAGATATTCTATTAAACAGTTTTTATTCTTCTATTATCAGCATGCCAAGTTAAATAGAAATGTGGATCAACTATTTTCAACATTTATCCTATACCTTTCCTTCTTTCTGATTGGTCAAGAACCCTTTTACTTTCTAGCTTGGACAAGTGAAACACATATTCAAGGTCAATTTGAAGTCTTACGATCTTATGATCTTCAATGAAGTCAAAACCCTCATAACATCTCCAGTTTAAAACCCAATCCTTACGATCTCATGATCGCCCAGTTTATCTTATGGTCAAGGGAACCCTTTATAATCTCTATGATCTTATGATCATCAACTTATCATGACATCGGGCCCTCCTTGAAACCTCTTCATGATCCTTTGATACACTATTGTTTTGCGATCTCATGACAACACAAACGCATGACAACACCTTGGCATAGGGTCATGAGACCATCAATATCCTTTCACAATGTGATGATGAATGCTTGATTGGCCTTACAATCTTACAATTATAGTCTATTATAACATCATTAGTAGTGATTATAACCATTTCAATCTTATGATTATGGTCAACTAGCCCCTATCGTGTCCTTAGTGGTCTCATCATTTGCAACTATGATCTTATGGCATCGATTCATCATAAGATTGGGACACTTCCCTTTGCCTACTTCTATCAATCAAACATTTCAACTGAACCTTTAATGACTACTTCGTAAAAACTAGTCCTTTACCTTTTAACTCTATCACAATCCTATGATCATACGACGACACAACCATCATCTTGCCCATAGCATCAAAAGCTCTTTATTTGGCCTTGAGATCTTACGAATAATGGTTCATCATAAATTGGAACCTCTCCTCATCTACTTCATCGGTCAAAACTCTTTGAATGAATGGTTTGACCTTTATCCAATGCATTGACTCTTCAAAATTGGCACATCCCTTCATGGCATCAGAACCTTAGAAAGTCAAACTTTTGATCTTACAATCATTGACCTTTCATAGCATCGAAACATGTATTCTTTTGGTTCATAATCTCATGACATCTCTGATGCTATGATTGCACGATGCTACACCAAACTCCTTCCCTTATGTCTTTAGAAGACCTCCTAGTAGCACCTACGATCTTACGATTGCCTTCACTTTGTGACATCTCTTGGTTGACCAATCCTCCTTATGATCTTTCAATGTCATGGAAATGTAACCACATGAAAAGCACACATCTGTAGCATCTCATACTTATTTAGCTTGGTCATCGATCTTATGGTATAGGCCTATTGTAACATCAGAATCATCTCAAAATTTACCCATGATCACTCGGCCATGCAATGCTACAATCACCCAATCCTACAAAAAACCTCTTTTCATATCATCTCTAGTGAAGAAAAGAGCCCTTGCAATCCTATGATAGTTGACCATCATTGATCATTACCAAAACCCTTGAAGTCTTCAAAAGAATAATTTGACTAAGCACTAAAGACTTCATATGATACAAATTATTAACATGTACTAATGCTAGTAGGAGGGGGCCTCTGAGATTCTAACACTTCTAGACATGTGGCAACCACTTTTCTATATTATGTTTGACCTTTGACCTACTTGTGGTTGTGGTTTCATAGTCCAACCTTCAACTAACATCAAATGCCTACGACTGTGTGATCGACCATGCTCTAACTGCTATCACTTAGTTGCCATCCTAACTTAGACTCAAGCTTTTAAACCCACGACCCAATAAACAAGTTATTCATGACATCACTCTTCTAACCATAGTTGAATGTTAACTCCCAATGACTGAGCGGTGAAGGGAAGCATGACTTCACCATACTAACCATGGGTTAAGCTTAACCCTCTTTGACCAAGCAATCAAAGTGATCACTATGTCACCCTCTTAACTAGATGTCATCATTTTAAAATTGTGACCCTACGCCAACTGTGAGAAGACTGCCATCACTCACTTGTGGCTTGTTTGATGATTAGGATATGATATCCTATGACCCAATGATGGGAGGTATTCACATAGTCATGACTTAAAACTCCAAGGGATAAAGTATGAAAGTTTGAGACATGGGATATAACAGATAACCCAAGGTTTTAGTATATCCCTTATAATATTGATCATTTAAATATTTGAAATGTGACCATTGGGAATGTTGGGCATTTGAATTCAAATGTTTTGGTGGGAGAGCATTTTTGGTTAATATGTGTTTCACTTTATTTATCACCATAGCTCTTTTATTTGATGTTCTCTTAGCTATCTATCTTAGCTCGTTCATATTGCTAACTCTCAATGGACATTCCTTTCCTTGTGTCGAAAGACCCATTACTCAATTGATAATTTCTCTCATAATATTTATTGATTCCTCCAAGTCTAACCAAAGTTCTCCATCATGTACTCTTCTAAATACAAATCTAATCCATTCATTTCCAAAAAAATTAGCATATGCACCATATGTGTGAGGCTTTGAACTTCTAGGTGCTTGTGTTAGTCTTTCATCTCTCCATCTATGCATATATCCTTCCTATACATTTTTTCAATTCTAGGATTACCCAATACCACAATCTTGTTATGAATGAAGAAAATGATATCCTTAGTTAGTATTACCCTTGGTGGTAAAGATGATAAGGCTCAACCATTATCACATATGCTCGAATCTACTAGATAAATTTTGACTTCTAGCTATGGCCTTTCATTGATGCTTACACAAAGAATTTTTTTATCCACAACTATAATTTCATCAATAAAAACTCTTACTAGATATATGCAAAACAAAGTATTTTCCTACTATAGTTGTTAGGGCATGAATAGCTCTATTTAAATTTTTTCTTAATAATGCAAGTAGTAAATTGCTTCAAAGTTTCACACACAATAACTTTTACAAAGAAAGGTGCCAAGTGAATTACCCTTTGCATGTAATTATAATCTAAAAAGTAAGCAGATAGTTAATTGTGCAATTAATGCATTTACAATAGTAAATTTTCTCTGATAGTCTTCAAACCAATAGAGTTTATATTTTCTAAGTGATAGTATGGTACTTCTTACTCATCATGCTTCTTTACCTTGTTAGGGATTCAATAGAGTTTTATAAGAAATACTTCTACTTTATTAATTTGAAGATGTTTCTTCTTGACTTGAATTTGGTGATTTGTTGTCAGTTACACTTTTCTCTTTCTTCTTGACCCATACTTGTTTGATATTATTCTTCTATTTTTAAATACTCACATAATTGTTGTCCATAGTTTTTCAATATCTGCAAGTTTGTATTGTATGACCATATTTATGAAAGACATAACATAATGTTCATGTACTTATAGTTACATATGTTTATCAGCATTCTTTTTCCATGATATTTCCTCTTATTCCATACTTATTGCATTGTATGTTTCCTGACTTCCTTATTGGTGATGTTCCATTATTGCAATATTTAGCCTTGTGACCAAATAAGTTACAGCTATAGTATTGAACCATAAAGCTTCTTCCTATTGATTTCCTTGATGTTCTCATTATGCAATCTTTATCTCTGTGTTAAAATTTGTAGCAATTGTAGCATAAATTATTAAAGGGTATTTTTGATGACACATTGGATAATTTTCTTCTGCACTCATTATTTGCATGTATTGATTTACCACAATTGTAATATGTAGGATTTTTGGGTTGATTATTTCTTGGTTGAAATTTCTTTTCTTTGGTAGTTTTAGATGATTCACAGATTTCAAATTTATTGTTATTGATGTAGCCAAGTCTTGTTGTATCTCTTGATTTCCTTTGCCATTTCAATTGTTCATCAATTTTTTCATGCTCAAATCAAATTTTTTAAGTTTCTCATTAACTTCTTGTTCTACCATTAGTTTTTTTAACATATATTTTACCTCTTTTCTCAATTTATCATTTTCAACAATGAATTGTCAATTTTCCTCACTTGTATCACCTATGTAACAATTCAGTGTATTATTTTCCTATTATAGTTTAAGGAGAGTATTGTCCTTATCTTTAATTCCTTTTTCCCAAAATTATCTTATTGGGTTCCAATTTTCCTTTCTCATCTTAGACAGTTTTCATTCTTTCTATTAGTTCAGTTTTGAGTTCCCTTTTTGCTTATTGTAGATTTTCTCGAAGAATAGTATTTTCGTCTAATATATTAGCTACTATAGAATTAGTTTCTTCTAAACTTTTACTATTTCGAGAAATTTCTTCAAGATCCTCAAGACTTTTTGTAATCTATCTGATAGTTCTTTCCTTTTTCCAAATGAGACCTTCATTTTCTTCTTTAGTTCATCATTTTAGGCTATAGCTTCATCTAGAGCTTCTTCAAGTTGTCTTTCCTTTTTGTACCTTTATATTTTCCAGATCTATTCTCAAGTTGTCAAACCTCTTTCAAGAGAACTTAGCCCTGATACCAATTGTTAATTATAGGTAGAAAAGGTTAAGTACTGGGGGATGAATCAGTACTTAAGTAACATTTTCATTTTCCCACTATTTAACTAATAGTTTGTTTCAACATTATTCTGATAATGTAAGTACTTAACCATTGATAATCCATATGCATTAAAGTAAATAACAATTCATGAAATAAATTCACATCGATAACACATAGATTTTGGTATTGTAGAAAACCCTTGGTCAGAGGGAAAAACTATGGTGGAGATGGAACCCACAACTTTTTTTACGACTGTAAAAAAAAATTTCTAATTAGGCATACAATAATGTTTCCTTCTAAGAAACTCACCCTATCAGGAGTGACTGATACAATGCTAATTTTATCTTTAGCCTATTAAGCCTACTTGACAAAGAGATTTAATCTTGCATGTCTAGGAATTCACCTTGTTAGAGGTTTCAAAAAAGTCAACAGACAAACTTGATAGTCTTGCAATTGACTTTATAAATCTTCTAAAAAATGATTAGGTTTTATAAAAGATAATTTGATCTATTTAGTGCTTCTCCTTAAGCTTGTTAGAACAATTTTTTCCTTTGTCCTTTCACTATAATGCTCGTTGTCACTATTCTTTGTGTTTGGTCCCTTTTTATTCCTCCTTTTTCTTATTCCTTTCTTACTCCCTTATATCATTGTTTGTTTGATAACCCTAAACATAACCTTGACCATAGATCATAGGGTTAGTACAACTCCAAATTTCCTCCTCAAGCTTACTATAATATCACTTAAACTTACTTATACACTTTTTTGATAATCCTTTTTTGATAATGTCTTCCATGCTTTGATAGTAGTCCTTTGTCTTCTACACTCTGATAGTAACTTATGTTAGTGATACAAACAGTAACTTTTTCCTTAAAAATTTTGACATCAATGAAAAAACTTGAACTAACTCCAACATTCTAAGCATCATTTCTCTATTTTTCCATTCAATTCTATCATAATTTCTCTCATAGTCAAGGAGGCACATGAAAACTTGTTTATTAAAGTCCCCATACTAGTTCATGGACTCCCAACAGGTGACTAATTTCCCAAGAATATATGTACCCTTCACAAATCTTGTCTAGGTAGAGTCAATGGCATGTGGAAGGACATTTTCCAACCTTAAAGCCAAGACCTCTATAGGATCTTATAGGAAAATTTTAGAAGTGTGATTGACTTCCAATTCTTGATTATAATTATATCTCCATCCTTGGGGACAAGATTAACAAGGCTCGAGTTGATATCTTTCCCATGAGATTTATGCTCTATGGCTTCTAAGTAACCTAGAGGATTTATTTACTAATTCAACTCATGTTAGTCTTTCAAAAATTCACATCAATCCCATCTAGTCCTAGGGATTCCTCATTGCTTTAGCTTTGAATAACCTTGTAGATTTCCTTAATTGTGGCAAGTTTTTTGAGCAAGGAAACCTCTTCCATAGTCACTTTTAAAGAGTGTTACCACCAATCTTGTTTCTATCATCTTGCCTATCTCGTTTAATGCCACAAAAAGTAAACAGTTTCCAATACTATACTACAAAGACTTGCAATATGTCACATTGGGATTTCAATTCTCTTCCTTCTTCCTAGATATGATCAATTCTCTTTCTAGCTATCTCAAATTTGAGGAGTTAGAATAAATATCTAATATGTTATCCCCATGGTTGACCCAATTTGATTTGGCTTTGGTTTTTTATCCTTATACCTCAACATTTTGTAGGCTCCTAAGGGAGTCTATAGATTGGGTTACTAACTCTAAAGCTTTTAGATTGGTTGAGTTCTTTTTTTGGTATGTGGTAGATTGGTTTGCCAACAAAGCAGTTAAGCAAGAAAAGGTAATCATTTGGAACTTGGGTAGGGGCATCCTAGAAGATGTGCAAAGCCTTATTAAGGTAGAAAAAATCTAGGGAGGTACGGGGGATATCTAAGTTAATTATGGATATTAATGTGAGTTTGGTTTTGAGTAATTGCAATTATGGTGATTACAGAAGGCCAAGTCAGATGATGTTATCAATGTCAAATTGACATGTTTCTTGGGTTGATTTTTTTCTTTTTTACCATTTTTGGGGAAGAGAAAGAAAAATTGATGATTATCAAAGAGGCTTCTATCAGGGTTTTTAGAGTTTGAGAAAGGTAATCAAAGGACAGAGTTTATGAGAATTGTTAGTGCTAAGAATTCTAAAATGGTGGGGGAAAGTAGGAAAGAACCAATTGGAGAGGCAGAAAAATGGAAACAAAGGACTAAAGTCTAGGAGAAGTTAGAGAATGGAGCTATAGCCAATTATATTGCTAAATTTCATGTATTCAACCCTACAATAACTAACAGTATGGTAAATTCTTTGAAGGATAGAAGGGTTAAAGTGGATGGGGTTTTGTTTCAAGTGACTGAGGATATCATTGCTCATGTAACTAAAATTTTGGCTAAGGGGTTAAATTTTTATAGAGATAAGAAGGTGTCAGTGAACACTATGAAGGACTTTGCAAAGAATATAGAGGAGAGAAAGAAACTAGTTAAGAGAAAAACTTACTACAAAATGGACTCTATCAAGAAGTTATGGAGGTATGTTTTGAGGGCTATTATAGAGTATATGTCTTTGGACACTATAAGAACACACCATTTTGTTTTACTCAATCATTTTCACTATGGTGTCAAGGTTTCTTTCCATTTTTATTTATATACCTCCATGTGTAAGGGCATTTCTCAGCACAAGAAAAATCCCCCTAATAATCTAGCCCTACATGAGGGGTTACTACTTCTGATATATGAGCATTTCAAGGCTCAAACCAAAAGCAAAACCCTCACCTAGGTTGTGGATGCTTCTATGAAAATAGGAAGCTCTAGCTTCTCATTCAACATGGAGGATATTTAGAGGATTAGTTTAGAGGATGAAGAAGATAACATTTCATCTAGAAAGAAGGCCAAGGCTTTGGAGAAGAAATCACCTTCATCAACAAAAACTCTATGCAAGAAAAGCCCTAGAGGGTTAGGACCAAAAACTTCAGCTCAAGGAGATGAAGAATACAATTAAGAAGGGGAGGATATAAATATTGATGATGAGAATGAAGTAGAGGAAGCTACTAAAAGGAGGAGTCGGTGGCTAAAAAATAGAGGAGGTCTAAAGAGAAGGATTCTGAGGGGAATTTGGATTCTAGGTTGGAGATCTCTGCCATTCCTCTTTCCCCTATTCATCCTTAGGAATAGGACAAGGAGAAGAATGATGGTGAGGGTAAAGAGGTGGTAATTAAAGGTAGGTTCATGGCCTAGAAAATTTTTACTGTTAGATCTTCCAAAATGGGTATTGTCAGAGAGGCTATGAATCTATAGATTCTTGAAGAAAAAAAGGGTCAGCTCTAGATGGAGGATCTCATTGATCCGACCATGGTGGCCATTATAGATAATGCAAAGGAAACTAGCATGAATTTTCTTAATAATTCTAGAAACAATATGATTGAAAATTTTAGGTCAATAAAATGGCTATACCATGAATTAGAGGAGTTTAGAGAAAGAATGGGTCTGCTGGAGAACAAAAGGAAGAAGCTAGATTATGGTAATTTGAATTAATAAGGGGATCGCCTCAGTTTGACAAAAAAGAGAATTTGGAATTTGGAAAATCACAATCATAATCTAGCTAACCAGATGATTTCCATTCTGACTTCTATAAATGATAACATCTCTTCCCTTGTCGAATTGCTAAAAGCCAGAGGCTTATTAGATGAAAATGAAGAAAAGGACTAAGCTAGAGTGAGGATGGAAGAGAACATGATGATAGGCATTACCTTTAGCAGCTTAGATTAGACTAGTTAGAAGAAGTAGGAGCAAATTACTGAGGAGATACACAAAGCCTATGAAGCGGCAAAAATGATGAAGGAGCTCGAGGGAAAGACAGAGGAATAACTTAGGTTTTTCTTTTCCTATCTTTTGGACTATTAGTCTACTGTATTTTTTTTATAGTTGGTTTTTTGTCTATTTATTGTACTAGCTTTTTTGTCTATCTGTTGTACTAGCCTTTTGGTTGGCTGTTGTTCTTTGGCTAGGCTTTTGATGCTTATTATTAGCCATTTGAAATGTTTTAACTTGTGGGTTTTAGGATCCCTGTAAAACCTATTTATCTTATCAAAAAAAAATTATCTCAAAGAGATTATTATGGAGCTCAATTCCCATCCTCTTGTCCTTCTCATTTTTCTTTCTCATTGTTTGAAATAGGGTTTTCTAACCATTGATATTTTGAGACCACTTTTTTTATGGTAGATTTATAGTTCCCACAATATTATTATACCTTCTAATTAAATTAATAATAGTAATAATATTATCATCTTTAAGGAGTTAAATATTTAATGCACATTTATCTTTCCTCATAATCTCAAAAGTATTTTTTTAATAGAAATATCTCATCAAAAATGGGGAGCCAATTAGAGTGGGGATAGGGGATAACTCTAACACTAACCCCTTTGCCATCTTTCCTAAAAATGAATAGCTCTTTATTCACATAGCACTTGTCTAGCCTATAATAAATCATCTTGTTACCATGTTGGAAATTTGACTAGGTATGCCAAATTCATTGATGATTGGACTAATTATTAGCTAAGGGGTCAAACAACCCATATTTATTGAGCATATTATTCCAAAAAAAATCTCATTCCCTTTCTACTCAATTTTTTTTCCACTAGCTTTGTCTTGTGGATCTTTAATCACATTAAAATCCCCACCAATGATCCATGAGATGGAGCCAAATTAACACATCCTATTCCAAAGTTAGATATTCTAGCTTTATGATCATTCAAAACATATACAATTTTGTTACCTATTTTTTTTACCTTTAAGGCACAAGGAAACTCAAATCAACATATGATAGGGGGAACAACCCTAGTTAGAAATGTTTTTAGTCTATTTAAGGCCTACAAGAATAGAAACCCTCCCTTACATCTTAGGGTGGGAGGTAGTAAAGACTTTGACATCCTTCCATATACATTTTAAGCTAATGTTCAATGAGAATACCACAACCTTTACTTCTTGGAGCACTAGTATATCTATCACTCTATTCATCATAAGGAATATTTTACTAATATATTCCCTATCAAGTGACTCAAGTCCTATGATATTATAAATGGGAAAATTCAAATCCATGAATGGGTTTAAGGATCACTGTCCATGGGAGCCTTAAAGCTCTTATGGAATTATATGGATTGGGGAATCTTCCCCTTTTCTTTTTATGTCTAGTCTAAATTATAGTCTCAACATTATTCAATATCTACTCAACTAACTATATAGTCCAAAATCTCCTCTCTCTCTTTTCTTCTTGTCTTTAATTACAAATCTTAGGCTCAACATGGGCTTCGTTGATAGAAATTATAGCCTTATCACATATCTTTTCTCCTTCAAACTTTTATTGTTCTCCCAAGATCTTTGTATTATCCAACTTCACACCATACTCCAAATTCTCCCCATTTGTTGTTGGAAATATAAATGGAAAAGTAAGTTCTGAGAGGGGGGTGAATCAACACTTAAACTTTTTCCTCTAAAAGATATCACTAACATCCATCTCATAACATAACATATAAACTAAAATAACTTAACATGCATCACATCCATAGGATAACATAAATAACACATAACACAATAAATTGGTTACCTAAAAATCCTTTGATGAGAAGGTAAAAATAGGGTGAGGATGACACCCATAAATCTTCACTACTACAATTGTAAAATGTGGCCAATTATGGCTAGAAAATGTTTGATCATAAGCTATTATCTACACTATGAGGGGTCTACCCTGTTAAAGGCTTACAAAGACTATTAGGTCTCACCTTGATAAAGGATTTTAACTCACAAATAAGTAAGCACTTAGTTAAGATATTTACAATAGCTTGTTAGGACTACTTGGTTAAGAGATTTACTCTACATCACCTATTAGAATGATTCTGCATATGATCTTTGGTTAGCATCTTTCTACTTGATATTAGATCTCCTCTTTAATAATTGAATCTTGATCCTTATAATTAGATCTATCCTTTATAATCATCTCACTACTTGCCTCCATATCCACCATGAATGCCCTCTCAACACTTAGTATTCATCTCCTCTTGCAATGATAAACTTCTTAGGGTTTTTCTTTCTTAAATAAACATAGGTGTAGATGGGTTAGGTTAGAATCAATGGTTGTAGTTGATCCTCATTGCTGCCTAATGTTTCCCTTAATCTAATTAATTGCATGTATTGCATAGGGATTTGAAATATGACTCCACACTCATCTCTTATAATCATAAATTCATGATTATGCTGGCCAAAAATGGTTTAGATAGGATTTTTTTCCCATAAAAAACAACTATGCCAAAAAATATTCACTTAACATCCAAAGGCTCTAATGTTGGACCTTCATTGTGCTCTAAATGTTGTAAAATAGCTTCTATAGAACTCGACACTAACTATTACTTGGCACCTGAATCACTCGTCATGTATATACTACTTGGCACTTGAGTGACTCAGTACATACTATATGCTCACCACATACTAGTGTTCAGCACTAGCTAGTCATATTACTCGACCGTACTATCTGGAAACTTATGCTTGGCATACTTTGATCACTTGGCTCATACTGATTGCTCTGCTCACTCTGATCACTTGACATGCACTATGCATTGTAATTCTGCTAGATAATGACTAAGTGTTTTGTTATTGCTTTTTCAAAACTAAAATGAGATCAACAATCTCCCCCTTTGACATGAGTGTAAAAAAAATTTGTCATAGCATATACATCCTTATCTTGTGCATAAGTCAAACAATGTATATTTGTTGCTTTGATTCTATAAAAAACTTTTAAAATTTGCAAAAAATTATTGTCTATCTTCCATACCTTATTACTCCCCCTGAGTAGATGTTATGTTTCTATGTTTTCTTCAATTACTCCTACTAAGTAGATATATTCCTTGACAAACATTATGATTTAAAATTTTATAATCCCCCTTTTTTGATACTTATGTCAATTGGGTTGTACAATGAAAATGTGTTTATCCAAAAATAGTTTGTATAGCTCCATTATTATCTTCAATGTTGCATCCCAATTTCTTGTCGTTGCATATAGGGACTAATATTGAATCTCTAGCTATATAGCAACGTTACTAAGCCTTCAAGTGTAGAAAGATGAGAATCTTTCTTCAATAGTGTCTTTGCATAGGCCAGTTCCTTGTGTAATACTTCCATGTGAGGTGTCAACATGGATTGGATACTAATCAGAGTAGACTAAATATTTGAATCTTGTGCTTGCATCTTGAAAAGCCTACTCTAAGATAATAGTAACCTCTAAAAATATAACTGACTATTACCTAGAGATTGTTGCAATGTGGTACCTATGAATTGCAAATCTCCTTGTTGCTAGTCAATAGCCTACTGAGTCTCCGTAGTAAATATCTCAACATTGCATAGCTTTGTGTATAGAGAGAAAATGTTCTCTAATGCCTTCTTTATATTTTCCATTTTGGTTGAAAGATCAACCTGTCTGAGTGCAATAGCACTAGATATCTTTTCCAAAACCTTGGTATGAAACTTCCTTTAAGACCATTCTAATAATTTGACATTTGTTTCTAGGTCTTCATCCTTAATCTTATCCACAATGCTGATAAGTTGCTCTATAATAGGCTTATCTTAAGTTATTTCTAGAAGGTTAAAAGCATCAATGAATATGTCTTTGATTTCATGCAAAACTTGTTTTTTCTTATGCTCCCTTGAGATTTATGGCCTCTTCTTCCTTTGTAGAGCATATTGAAGAATACTCATTTCTTCAATTGTGATTGTGTTCAAATCAAACTTTGGTAGCTCAATCACCTCATCTAAGCTTACATCCTCAAATTATGTAACTTCAACACTCTTGGGTGTGTTAGAACTCAGCCTTGATATTTGTAGTGGAATATCGTGTATACTTGGCCTCTAAAGAGCTTGACTTTTGATAGGAGATGTAGAGGCTGGAAAAGTAACCAATGTCTATATGGAAATTTACTCCTTAGATGCAGTAGTCAACTTATCCTCTTTAGTTTTTTCTCCTTCTTATTGAACTTCACCCTGAAATGGGTGTATAGGTATAGGACTTGCTTCCTTACCCTTGTTTTCTTTAGTTCCATCCTTGTCAACAATCACCATGGCTAGTAAACTTGAACTATGTAGGCTTGAAAATGATGTAGTTGTTGGTTGTGCCTCTACCTATTTCATCTAAGTGACAATTGTTGGCTTTGCAGATGGTATCTTTGGTGTAAAATCCTCCTATTTAAAGCTTACACTTTAATCTGTATGTAGATATAATGATTCCTTTTCCTTTACCTATGTCATTTGTGGGGGTAGATTTGATGTGTCTTGTGGCTTCTCCCGTGTAGATGCATATTCTACCTTTTAAATCTTATTCACTCTTATCAATATTGGATTACTACATAAAAGTGTTACATTGGTAGAGTCTTGCATAATTTTTTTGAAATCATCTTTATTCAAAGGATTAACATTCTATGATGTAGTGCCAGGAACATTCTTAATGCTCACTAAGTCCTATTGACTTTCTTGGTCATCATGTGGGGGACTAGCACTCAAAACCTATACATCATGTACATCTTATTGCTCTTCTCTAGTTGTGCCTTCCTCTATCATTCCTTGAGTTCCCTTCATAGTACCTTCCTTAACTGGGTTCCCTTTTTTAGTATTTGCAACTACTTGTTCACCTTTCTTAGTTATTACTTTAGTGGATAACCCATTAATAGATTTCCAAATTGATGTACTCTTGGTTACCACATCTTCTATTTTCTTCTTCAAAATATGGAGTGCTATGTATTTGGGAGCAAATTTACAATCTTAGAACCAAGGTCAACTATCATGTAGGAAAGACTATTCAATTGGCTTCACTAAAAGAATTTTTGACCTATCACTCTAACTACAAAGGCTACCAAGGGGTCTAAATTTATATCAATTGAAATCCCTTGCATGTTCCATATAGCACATGTGTTCTTCTTAATAACCTCCTTTGCATCACTCTACATGCTCTTTGGTCTATCTAGGGTAGGGTATCTTGATACTCTATGCACAATCCTTTTTGTAATCCTAATTGGTCCATTCTCTAACCAAATCTTATTATCATGTATATGGCTCAACACAATTTTGATCCATTCAGTTTTAAAACCTTGAGGAAAGTCTAGGGAACACGTCAACCCTTTTCGCTTGACAATCTTATTTTCCTCCTTCAAAACTCCATTGTCGCATAACTTCTAATAGGTTTCTCTAATCTCCATGTTTCCAACTTCTCCAATGTTTTCAATGTAGAAACATCTCACATCTTGAACCATTAAGATATTTGGTGGTCTCATGGATAACGCACTAGATGAATCTCCTTTGTATGCAATCTCAGGAATAGCTCAAAATGGAGGTTGTCTCACATCATTACTAATTAACTAGAAATTGAAAACTTCCTTTCCCTTTTCCTAACTATTTTAGAAGAGCTATTTATCATTTTCACTTCCTAGGGTTTGCAAAAAAAAATAGCATAGCTCGGCATAAGCTATATACCTCTCAAATCTAATGAATGATATCAAGTAGTGGTTGAATCTAGTTTGCAAACACTTGAAACTCCTTTTTCAATTCACCATCATGCTCATTGTGCTCTTCAAACTCTAGTAGTTGAAAATGAGTTGAAATTTGACCATATAACACTTCAAATTTGGCATTAATTACTTGGTTCTTATATAGCTATAAGCTCGACTAACATAGGATTTTCAACATAGTGAGCTAGGCTCACACTACCATAATTACATTACTCAAAAAAAACTATAATTCCTTTCATGCTTGGCAACAACATAGAAAACAACAAAATGATAGATTTATTTCTTGGTTCTAATCACTTCATTGCATCTTAATTCATGCTAGTATGATCTTTTTGGATCTTAAATATTTGGAACTTATGCATAATATAAATTTTTAAATGTCAATTCCATACATTTGATTTCCTAGTTAGGGGTGATGTGATCACCTAATCCATTCGATAAAGTGACCTCATATGCATTTGATGTGTTGCAATCTTCCTTCTTTTTCCATGACTCATTCATCTGTATCTTCACATTTTTAGCATCTACATTAGCTTTGTCTTTTTTTCCTTCATTGTTTGTTGTAGGTGATCAAGCTGGATAGTTTATGTTGACATGACTAGTCTTAAGACAACTAAAGCATACAATCTCATTCAACTATCTATTTTAGTTACCTCTAAAATGTGTTCTTATGCAATTTTTAGGAAGGTGACCATATTCTTGGCAATAGTGACAGCTATACCTTGTGTTGTAATCCCAATTATAAGAGTTTCCATTGTGGTGTACCTTTGTTTGTTTTTTTGATGTCCTCTTGGATTTGGATCTCCATTCATATGCCTTATGTCCATACTTTTGACAATTGTAACAATAACCTTCAAATCTCTAAGTGTCGGTGGTCTTGGTCTTACATTCATGTGCCTAATGCCCTTGCTTCTTGCAGTTGTGACAGTGTCTCTTGAATTTCTTCTTAGGAGTTGCTTTCTAGTGTTTCTTCTACAAGCATTTTTTGTATGACCCAATTTTCCATAGTGATTACAAGTGGGTTTGTTGTTCTTTCCCTTATTGTTCCTTTGTTCACTAGTCCTAGATGATTCTCCTTGTTCAGTAGTAGATTATCCCAAACCAGCAATTTCATTCATTGGCCTTGGTGCTTCCATCAATTTTTTGAAGTACTTGATAGCTTCACTAGAGTTGTTAAGATTTTCCTTCTTATCCTTCAATTCATTCTGCAGTAGGGTATTATGTGTTTCCAAAGTTGTAATCGCAATGTCTTTCCTATTCAGTTCTTGATATGCAATCATCATTTTATTCATTGTATCTAATAGCATGTTTGCAAGCTTTTGCACATTTTATGTCTTCTCTTCAAGCCTATTAGCTAGTAGTCTTTTATCTTCTACAATCATGGCTTTGTCTTCTTCAGATTTCTTCTTTAGTTTAGTTGTCTAACATAACAATACTTATTGAACTTCTTGTTCTATTTTTAGGTTCCTGACTTGTTCACTTAGGGCATTTTTCTTTTCCATCAGATCTACAATTGTTGTATCAAACTCTTCTACGATTCCATATTTAAATAATCCAGTAGTGTCTACTTCTTGATATAGACTGTCATCTTGTTGAATAGCTATCTCTTTCCTTCTCTTTAATGAATTCTATAGTTCATCTCTTGCCTCCTTGAGTTGATGTAGGGCAAGCTATATTCCAATCTTGTGGTTCTTAATATTCTTTCCCAACTTATAGACTTCCATCTTCAAGATCTTACCTCCAAAGATATAAAACATTCCTTTCTAGAGAACTCATATTTGATACCAATTGTTGGAAATAATAATGGGAAAGTAAGTTCTGAGGGGATGGTGAATCAACACCTAAATCTTTTACCTCTAAAACATATCACCAACATCCATCTTATAACTTAACATATAAACTGAAGTAACTTAACATGCATAACATCCATAGCATAAAATAAATAATACATAACATAATAAATTGGTTACCTAAAAACACTCCAATGAGAAAGTAAAATTGGGGTGGGGATGACACCCACAAATATTCATAGTGTAGTTGTAAAGTGTGGCCAATTATGGCTACAAAGTGTTTAATCATAAGCTATGATCTACCCTACGAGAGGTATGCCCTATTAAATTCTTAAAAAGACAATAAGGTCTCACCTTGCTAAAGGATTTCAACTCACAATTAAGTAAGCACTTGGTTAAGATATTTACAATAGCTTGTTAGGACTACTCAAGTTAAGAAATTTATTCTACATCACCTTTTAGAATGATTCAGCACCTAATCTTTAGTTAGCACTTTTTTTCTTGATATTAGATCTCCTCTTTACTAATTTAATCTCAATCCTTCTAATTAGATCTATCCTTTATAATCCTCTCATTTCTGGTCTCTATTTATCTTAGACTAATTTTTCTTTGCATTACTCTTTCATAGCAACCATAGACACCATGAATGCCCTCTCAATTCTTAGCATGTGTCTCCTCTCACAATGATAAACTTCTTAGGGTTTTCCTTTCTTAAATAAACACAGGTAGAGATGGGTTAGGTTAGAATCAATGGTTGTGCTTGATCCTTATTGTTGCCTAATGTTTCCTTTAATTTGATTGGTTGCATTTATTGCATAGGGATTCAAAATATGACTCCATACTTATCTCTTATAATCATAAATTCATGATTATGTTACCCAAAAATGGTTTATATAGGAGTTTATGCCATAACAAATAACTATGCCAAAAATTATTCACTCAACATCCAAAGGCTCTAATGCTCAACCTTCACTGTGCTAAATGTTGTAATTCATCTTTTGTAGAACTTGGCACTAACTATCACTCAGCACCTAAATCACTTAGCATGTATAAATTGCTCGATACTTGAGTGACTCGACACATATTATCTGCTTGGTACATACTAGTGCTTGACACTGATTATTCATATTACTTGATTGTACTATTTGAAAACTTATGCTCGGCATGCTTTGATCACTCGACTTGTATTGATTTCTTAGCTTTCTCTAATCACTTAGCGTGCACTATGCATTGTAATTATGCTAGATAATGACTAATTATTTTGTCACTCTTTTGTCAAAAGAAAAATGAGATCAACATTTTCTTCTTCTAAGGAGATAGTCTCATGCTCTTGCCTATGGGAATGAATACTACCATGGTTGGAAGTGGAAAGAGTAGGGATCAAATTCAGGTGAAGCTTTGGGGGTAGATAGAGTGGGGTTGGGGTAGGTGTGACCATAAGAGAAAAATATATCAATTTATCTAGTTTTCCATAATCTTCTTGGATTCCTACCAAATAATTAGTTAATGTCTTAACATTTGCATCAATAGTATCTTCATCAACCTGATTGATGGTCTTCTCCAAAGGTTTAACATGCTTCTAATCACTACCACCCATGGTGTCGTGCACAACCATAAGAGGTAATGGAAGGGGGGTAATGGACTTCTTATCTGAATACTTCTAACTATTATATGACCAAGAAGGGAAGGATGGTCTTCCATATTTAGAAGTGATTTTTTTTAATTTATTGTCTGATATTTGACAACAAAAAAATCCAAACAAATTGTTGATTATTTTGTGTTATTTTTCTAGGCTTGAGGGATGGGGTTCTAGACCAAAATCAAGGGAGTCAATATTAGGTAATGTCTACAATTGTAGGAGACATTAAGAAGAATTTTTCAAGGTTGAGTTGGAATCCTTGGCACAAATAATGTTTAATTGGTCTAATATATCACATATTTGATGTGGGAGCATCTTGGGTCAAGTGGAAATCCTACATTCACCAAAAATATTTCTTGTTTTATGTAACAATTTTTGTTCAAGTAGCCATTGTTGCTCTTTATTTTAAGTTGTGTGTGGTTGGCATCTTAATGTTGACCCATTGGTAATCCTTACCCTAAGTGTGTGAAATGTAATGTTCTTTTTGCTTGGAGTTTCATGTCTCTTTCTCTACTCACTTTTCACTACTTGTTTCATCCAAAGTACAATGGAGTTTGTAACACCCCACTCAGGAACCCAAAAGAAATAAATCTAATATGACACAAATTTTATCAAAAAAAAATTAAGTTTAAAAAACATCAAAGTAATAATGCAGAAGTAATATACGCATACACAACATTTATACAAATGCAATTATAATATATATTTCATTCCTAAAGGGTTCCTTTGTGTTGAGTCACGTTTAAGAAAGTTTTATTAAAAAATTTAAGTCTCAATTACAATGTCCATAATCATAAAATGAATATACACATACATAAAATAACTACTATGATAGAGTACATTTAGATACCATAATTAATTTCTCATGTTACAAGGTATACAATAGTAAATGAAAGTACATAAATATAGAATAGAATGTCTTGTAGGATCTCAAAACACATGGTACATAGATACATCAAATGAATAGAAGTATCCAAGATAAGAATAAGAATGATAATGATATAATTGTATCAACAAGCATCCAACATCTATCAATCAGAGGGGGACCCAAATGATAAGAAATCACTACCTCCTGACCACATAGTCACCTAATCAGGATCCCACTCCCACCATGTAGGAGAGATAATGTATAATCCACACACAAATAATTAAATCATAAAATAATCCTAGGTAAGCAATCCTGATAGCCAAATCTACCTCAAGGCTAACACAAACTACTAATAAAGAAAAAAAAACAAAGTCAAATAAGACACTCAACCAATCATACACCATATACCAAGGTCAGCATCAAACACCAAGTATAAATCAAGTATCAAAATAAAGAGATAAATCACTGAAAGAATATCCATTCCCAAACCAAGTATCAAATGGAAAAAGTAAAAAACTTGACAGATAACCAATTTACATCAATGAAAGTAAATCACCAATAATAAAACACCACACATGAATAGTTGACACTCATCAAAAAAAGTCAATTGTCAAGAAAAATGACATCTAATCAATAAGTAACAACTCACAATAAATACACCATCAAAAGTAACAACCAACAAGTATACCACCAATAAATACACCATCAAAGGAAAATATAAAGAAAATATGAAGGAGACTCAGGCTACATACTATGGAGTGTCATCACATGATCCAACTCTAAGGTTACCCTAGCATTCTTTCAAGATCCCAGACCCCTAATGACCCTATGCAAAACCAAAATACCTTCTTGTGAAGACAAGGAAACTAGTCATACCTCTCAAGGTATCATCCCATTCTCATCCTTGGCCTATACAAGCAATCAAGGCATGGATGAGAAAAAATCTCTAACCTATCTTTTTAATTTATCTCAAGGCATAGTGGAGGAAAGTATTTTAATTACTATGTTATCACTTGTTACACAACTTACAATGAGCTACCTTGGCAGCCACTTTGGGCCCTAGCCCCCATTGCAAGTCACTCCCATAGACATGCACCAAGACTACCTTCCCAAAACTCACAAACCACAATTATGTCACATACCAAAAAAGTAATATTAATCGAATTTGATTCCTTAATAGGTAACCCAACAATTACATTGGTTATCAAAACCCAAGTTCTCATAAATGCTCATCAAAATAAATCTCAATTTAAATCATTAAGTACATCATGACTGTTGGAAATACAATAGGGAAAGTAAACTCTAAGAGGGGGGTGAATCAGTACTTCAAAACTTTAGCCATTAAATCATTCACCACACATCCATCTCACAATTTGCATGTAAAGTGAAATACCAAACTAAACATATTCATCCATTGCATGAAAAAAAATAACATTCAACACATATGACACAGATATTTGGTTACCCAGAAACCCTCCAATAAGAAGGTAAAATTGGGGCAGATATGACACCCACAAATCTTCACTATTGCATTTGTAAAGTGTATCCAATGAAGGTTACAGTTTTTTTATCATAAAATATGATCTACCCTGTGAAAGGTCTGCCCTATTAAAGGCTTACAAAGACTATTAGGTCTTACCCTATTAAATGATTCCAACACCCTGTTACAAGTGTGTCTGGTTAAGGGATTTCAACTTACAATGAAGTAAACACCCTATTCAAGAATTTACAAAAGCCTGCTAGGACTACTCAGTGAAGAGATTTTTACTGATTCACCTGTTAGAATGTCTTAGCCTTGATCCTTCAACTAGCACCTCTCTGTTAGATATTAGATCTCCTCTTTCCTGATGTATACTTAATCCTTTCTGATTAGATGTATCATTTCTATCAGTTCTTTACTTTCTTATGTTCTCTCTAACCGATTCTTCAATTCATATCTTTTTTTACAACTCCTTAGTCACCATGAATGCTCTGTCTACACATGCAAAATTTTCTCTTCACACATAAACTCTTTAGGGGTTTTTCCTCCTTAAGAAGACTTGGGTGACATAAGGTTAGGTAGGAATCAGTGATTGTGATTCACCCATTTTGTCACTTAATTTATTCCTTTATATGATTGGTTACATGTGTTGCATAAAGATTCTCAATATAGATTCGTTCTTATCATCTAGAATCATAAAACAATCCTTAAGTCAACCCAAAAACAATTTATATAGGGGTGTGTGCCATTACAACTATGTCCAAAACTATTTATTCAACACTTGAAGCCTTTGATTCTTGGAATCCACTATACCTTTCATGTTGTAACATGGCCTCTAAATGACTTAGCATCCACTATTCACTCGGCATCTAAATCACTCAGCATGTATTAGTTTTCTCATCACTAACTGTCTACTCGACACATACTGGTGCTCGGCACATACTATACATTTTTCTTGGTATGCACTACTTACTTGACATGAACAAAGTATTGTTAAGTAATGACTTAAGTATATTTTCACTCATATGTCAAAACCAAAATGAGATCAACAATCTCCCCCTTTGACATGAGTGGAAAAAATACTTTGTCATGCATATATAACCTTAACTTATGAGCATAACTCAGATGATCTGTAATCTTTACTTGTCTCACATACAAAATTTTTCAAAACTAATGACTTATCAACCATACCTCAAAACTTCATAACTCCCCCTGAGTTGATTGTTCTATGTTGTATTTGAATATGATGCTGCTGACGACTAAATTTTCTTCAACTGCTAGCTTACTTTGTTTCTACATTTACTCCTCCTTTGTGTAATCTCTCCTTTTCTTCTATATCCCCCTTAAACAATATTCCCCCTTTTTTGACACTTATGTCATGGGTGGTACACAAATAGTGTGTTTGTCCAAAAACTTTTGATGGACCTCAAGAATAATCTTGAGTGATGCATCCCAATTATTGCACGCTATCTCTAGAGATTGAATTTGAACATCTAGCTTTGCAGCAAGATCTACTAGGCCCTCATGAGTAGAAAGATGAGAATATTTCTTCATAAATGTTTCTACAAAGGCTAGTTCCTTATGCAACACCTCCATGTATGGGGTCAACGTGGCTTAAATAATTATCAAGGTAGCCCTAATATTTGCATCTTGTGCATGTAATGTAGCTAGCTAATCTTGAGTAGACAACAATACTTGAAAATGAGTTTGGCTTTGACCAAGAGACAACTTAAAATATCCCTTATTGTCTTTAAATATCCCTACAGCTAGTAAATAGCCCTTTGTTCTTCTTGTGTGAATAAATTCACATCACAAAGCTTGGTGTATAGAGAAAATATATTCTCTTCTTTACACTCTCCATCTTGGTTGCTAAGTCAACCTATCTTAGTGAAATGGCACTATAAATCTTTCCATCAACCTTTTTTTGAAACCTCTTCTCAAACCATTCTAGAAATTTAGTATTTGTATCCATGTTTGCATCACTAATCTTATCAACTATGTTCACTAGTTTCTCAATATTAGTTTCTCAATATTAGGTTTTTCTTCATTAGGTTTTGGGAGGATAAATGCATCAACATATATTTCTTTGATGTCATATATAACTTGTCTTTTCTTATGCTCCCTTCTGAGTAAATCTTGGTTCTTCTTCCTTGCTAGAGCTTCCTAAAATATGCTCATTTCTTCTATGGTGATTATTTATAGATCAAACTTTGGAAGTTCAATCACCTCACCTAAGTTGACATCTCCATAATATGTTCCTTCTCTAACTTTAGATGTATCAAGACTAGGCCTTGATGATTGTAGTGGTGTAGCATCTACACTCAGCCTATAAAGAGTTTGACTAGGAATAGGGGATGCAAAGATTGGTAGGGTAACCAATGTCCGAATTGCTATTTTTTCCTCTAGTTTCAAAGTCAAAACAAACTCTTCAATCTTATTAGCTTCCTTCTTTATTTTTTCTTCTTCACCTTGTGTCTGTGAGTTAGGTGCAGGACTGCCTTCCTAACCTATATGGACTTGTGTCTCATCCTGCTCAATTGTCAATACTGCTTGCATTGAAAATTTAGAACTAATGTGTTAACATTTTATGTAACTGTATCCTTCACTTGATATACCACAATGGGCATTGAAACATGAGTGTCAGTGGTGACACCCTGTAGTGCTTCTAGACCTTTTGTCTCTGTAGATGTAAGGGGTACACTAGATGTGTCAATTGTAATGCCTTGCCAAGGAACCTAAAAGAAGTTAACCTAAGTTTTACTAAGTTTTCCAAACATTTTTATTTTTTTAAAGATAACATACACAATATTAATAGAATAGTGGGAGCGATAACATACATTCATACATCAACAACACATAAATAGGTTACAACTCTTCAGGGTCTCATGATGATGAATCACATTTAATTTTAATTAACACTAAATATAATATAATATAAATCCACATCAAATAATAATATACAAGTATGATTCCATTTAAATAATATGCAATTATCTCGAATGCCACTTGACAATAATCATAATGCTCCTTCATCCAATGTACAGGTCATAGGGTATGAAGGGCTAAAAGAATATACATCATAAAAATAGATTACAACAACCTCTCACAAGACCCACAAAATCAAATACAATACAAAAAGTATAACTATCCATCATAATACACAAGAATAGAATGAAACAGATGCATAAAAGGGAACTCTAGCCATGGCAATTGAACTATTGGATCTCAATGGTAAAAGTAAATAGCACTACCACCTGACCTTGTGGTAACCCAAAAAGACCCACTCTCATTGCGCTGAGGAGATAGTCTCAAGTCCCAAATAGGATAACAACTCAAAAGTCAAATTCAACATCTAAGTCAACAAAAACCTAAAAGCAATCTAACTCAAAGGTACCAAGATATAAATGACATCTAAACCTAGAGGCTACAATGACACAAGGAATCTATAATGCTAGGGGGAAAGTGTCATCACATGATCTAACTCTAAGGTTACTCGACTAATTTTGTAATCCTCTAGTCCCCCAGTGACTCTGTGTGGCACTAGTATCCTTTCATATGGACAAGGAATACTAACGATGCATGGTCACAACCAAATGTCCTCTCTACTCCCATCATAGCCTATACTAGCACTCGAGGCATGGGCGAGGAAAGACAAAGACTCTTTTTAGTTTATTTTAGTCTCATTTAATGTAGTGTTATCACTTATTAAAATAACCTACAATGGGTTACCCATCAGCCTCTTTAGGGCCTCGACCTCCATTGCAAGCCACTTCCCAACATAACATATAGATAACCTAACCGAAACTCAGCAAAGCAAAAAAAATCTCAAAAGACCAAATACAATACATTAGTTCTCTAAACAAGAAACTAACAAGTACTGAAATCACTTGGTCAAAATACAAGCATCACTACTACGATCCTCCTAATAGGACTGATCTAAGAAAGTACACATAAAACAAATCATAAGATCATATGTAATCATCAAAACAATAACTCCCAGCCTCTAGTAGATGTCCTAAACTAGTCAACACTCTAAGCCAACCCCAAACCCGACATAAGACAACATACAATTAACAATGTAGTTTCATAGTTTACTTGGTTTTGAAAACACACAATTTGAGTTTACAGTAAGGTTTAAGTTTCCATTTCATTGTACATTTTTCGTTTGATAAAGTTTACTATTTTCCCCTTACAACTTAACCCATTTTCACATTTAAATATGAATGCATCATTACCATAACTCACAAAACTGACATCTCTATAAGGATCATTAATTTAAAATAATAGTTAATAAATAATTAACTAGTAATTTTTTAACACTATTAAAAGATAAAATAAATATCATAAAATGATTACCTTCTAACATCTTATTGAAAAATTTATTAATTAATAATTAAATTTTTTTATTTTTTTTATTAGACTACAGGAATCGGGTGCAGAACGGCCCCCTCTATAAACTGCAGTGCGCTGGGTAAACTTTTTAACATGACCGGTAGCGCTGGCGTGACAAACCCACCAGTACCACGAGGACGGGGGAGACTAGAACATGTGACCAACCCCCTGCAACAAGGAAGATTTAGCCAACCGAGCTAAGGCCCCCACCCAATAATTAAATTAATTAACTTAAATTGCTAATAACATATAAAATACTTAACAACTAATAATATTTTTTTTAAATATGTTTATAAAAATATGTACTAATCAAACTTTAAATAAATTAAAATTAAAATTAATTTAAAAAATTAATAATATAAAAAATTTAATTAAAAAAATTATGAAACCCATTGCTTTTAAAGTTCCATCAGCCTACTATATTAAAGTGGTCATGTCGTAGCAAGCCCTGCTACGGCCGCAGAAGGTCCTGCGTAAGTAGTACCTATTGTTGTTGCAACAAGACTACTATGGCAATCCCTCTGCTATTAGCAAGGATGATGGTGGAGGGTGGGGGTTTTGGTGGCCCCACCCCCATATATATATATATATATATAAAACTAAATAGCCCTCCCCCCCACCCCCCCCCCCCCCCCCCCAAAAAAAAGATTGATTTTAATATATATATATATATAGAAAACTATGAATAATAATTTGATAGGGAAAATCCAATAAACAAATCAATTTTGCATTCTAAAAAATTCAATTACTTTTCAAAACCCTTCCCAATTAAAATACTCAACTATTAAAATTCACAAAATAAGGGTTCTAAAAACCCCATTTCTCGAATACAGATAAATTTGATACGAATATCAATAAAATTTACAACGAAAGATTCATCTTAAATAAAACTCTAAAAACAAATTTATTAGACACGAAGAAGACAAGAATTTGAAGAATAGACATCACTATGCGAATAAACCACAAGATTCTACCTGAATCTGATGCTAATACACAAATGTGCGAAGTGCACAAGAAATCCTCTTTCTTCTGAAACCCTTCTCAAAAATTGCTCCTTCAAAACTCGGCCTTTGAAAAATGAACTCCCCATCTCTGATAAAGAGTTCTCCCCTAAATTTGGGGCTTTGATTGTGCAAT
The DNA here is from genome assembly GCA_028749045.1 of Cupressus sempervirens. NCBI lineage: Eukaryota > Viridiplantae > Streptophyta > Pinopsida > Cupressales > Cupressaceae > Cupressus > Cupressus sempervirens. The sequence continues at coordinate 464,521,168 of CM053793.1, forward strand.
CATGAGAGGAAACTCGTTGAACAATTATCTTTTAATATTTGATTACCTTTTAAATATTCATGCACACTTTTTGCATTATAAAATATCTTTATTAAATTAATTTCTCTTTCTCTCTTTTATCAATTTTTGAAGCATTTTTTATATAAAAAAATTTATTAACTTAAGTAATAATAATATTTAGTATTTATTCAAAAATGATCTCCTAAATATATTATTATAAAATTAAATAAATATTATTACACTCTAAAATTAGAATATAATTTTACCTTTGAATTTAATTCTTTTATTTAATTAATTTCTCAATTAATTAAATATAATTAAATATTAAAATTATCTTAACAATTTTACACTAAATTAAATTATTAAATATTCTTTTAATTTGATTTAATTAATAGAAAAATCACCATAGACCTACAAGACAAACTGTGAAAATCCATCATAAAATACAACATACTAGATCAAACTCAAGGGTTATAATCATGAATTTATCTCATATCACAAATTTAGAAGGGTAAACATCTCAGATACTTGCCCTATTTTTTAGGACAAATAGTTTTAAGGATAGGATTTGGACTCAAGAGTTATCTCCCCTCTCTTACCATTGAGATATTATGATAAGGGATGTTGAAACTGGCAATTCAAGGAAGTCGATACCCAGTACCTATAATATGCATAAAATCCACACATGTACAAACACATATATTCTAAACTAAATAGGCAATGGCAGGAAGTGGTGCATCATGTAGATCCTGACTAGTAGGTGACTATGACTCCCTTCCTCAATCACATCAAAAACATCAAACATAAAGAAAGCATACACATGCAAGTATGGGGTGAGTATCCATAGAAAACACATATAAATCATTCATCTAACTAACATCATTAAATAACTAAAAATCACTACATGAACATATATATCATCATTGAACAATTATGATATTACTGAAATAGCTCTCTCTCTCTCTCTCTCTCTCTCTCTCTCTCTCTCTCTCTCGCTATATATATATATATATATATATATATATATATATATATATATATATATATATATATATATATATATATATATATATATATATATATATATATATATATATATATATATCAATTGAATATGAAACAATATCCTACAATCTGGAAAACAATGCCACTGATCATCAAGCATAATCATAAAGCTAGCCTAAAAGAGTTTTGCAATAATAACTAAAAACTAAACTAGTGGTAGGCACTACATTAGTTGTCTTCTCCCCTGTTGATACCTTGTCAATCTCATTTGTGCTAACTAATATAGGATTAGTGCATAATTTAGTAGCTAAAGTAGAATCATGTAGTATCCTTTTCAAAACATCCTATGTCAAAGGATTGACATTATGCACTGTGTTATTAGAATTATTCTTATCTTGATTTTGTCTTGTTGAATTGCTAGGTCCACATGAGGGGGACTGGAACTCGGCATATGTACCTTAGGTAGATTTTGATCTTGTTGATGCTCTTCTTCAACTGTAGCCTCGTCTGCTTCCTTCTCTATGCCTCCCTCATGTCCATCTTTAATAGACCTGTCCTTGGTAATCTTTATGACCTCTTGTTCATCTTTTTCCTCACCTATCTCCTCAAGTGCTTGTTCAATTACCTTTTTTGTTGTCAACCCATAGATAACTTTCCATATCTAGGTGCTTTCCTTGAAAACCTCCTCAATATTATTCTGTAGAATATTAAAGGCTTTATATTTGGGAGAAAATCTCCCCTTATATTTATTTATGGCCTTAGTCATTGATGACTTATCCAATTTTGGCATTGCTTTGGCTAGAATAGTCTCCCTTATATTTCTTTCAATTGTTAAACTATATTGCCACCTTTGCTCAACTCTATCATATAGACTTTTGGGTAATGATTTGGAAAAATCAATAGGAGTATTCTTAAATGTGGCCATCATCTTATACATATATTCCTCTACCTTGTTCATATCTAACTTCCCAATTATATCAAACTCAACATGTGGGAACCCAGAAAAATTTGCATTATTCTTAATATTATCACACAAGTTGTCTAAATTAGAAGAGGGTCCATGGCTTACCACTTGGAATTGTTTATTTTCATTTCATTCAGTCTTCTTCACATCTGACTTGGCTAGACCTACATATTTTCTCCTCAATTTCTTCTTCAGCTTATTCTCCTTGGTAGTTGTAATAGCTCTTTTTTCCTTTAGGCTTCTCAACTTGTTGAGTATTCTTTACAGTTGCCCTTGTGCTAGCCTTGGTAATAGGTATTGTTATTTTTTGTTGTGTTGGCTTCACAACCTTCCTTGGTTTCTTTGTTTCTTGCTCATTGGCTTTTCTTTTCCTTTTTTCAACTAGCTTAGGTGCTTCATTGGCTTCTTCTTCCTTGGAACCTTCATCATGTTCTACTTCTTCTTCTTGGTCCTCTTCTTGACCTTTTGTAAGTGTAAGAGGAGCTTGAGCTAGTTTATCATCTTCATCATCCTCATCATCTTCTTATTATTATTATTATTTTCTCACTTCACCAAATCTTTCTTTTAGCTTCTTCACAATTTTGTTTTTCTTTCTCACCACAAAAGTTGTCTTTAAATATATTGTAATGCTTGATTTGGCTTCCTCATGATTTCCAAATGGGGTTGAACTCTTGTCTACTTCTTCTTCTAATATTGTTGTGATGGTTGTTGATGCCTCATCCACATTAATTTCATAGGGCAATGGCCTGAGCCATTTGACCCTTGGAATAGTTGCTTGTACATATGTATGCACAACATCAAGTAGAAAATAAACATCATTATAATATTTCTCTACTAGTGACAATGGTAGCCCTAGTCTCTACTTCATAGACTTCTTAAAGTCTTCAAAATAGCTTTTTTATGGTTGACTCAAAGTTGTCCCCAAGTTGCTCTATGAACTCTCCAATCTGAATTGCAATAGACCTATTGATCTTCCAAGCAACTTTTACAAATGGAGGAAATGTGTTCTGCACATAAAAGAATATGCAAACCAGTAATGAACCAAATTTGCATTGTGCATTCTTTTTCTTTCTTATGGCTCCAAATTTTTCTAACAACTAATGAAGTTGTAACTCGTCAAGGTCATAAGAGTGATCCTTCTTCACTATCTTGTAGCCGAAATCCATAGTCATATAAGACACAATATTCAATCTGTTGGATTAAAAGAACTTGTGAGCAATTATTCTCACTGCAAATGCAATTAGGTGATCTGAAATTGTATCTATGGTCATCCCTCTTTTGTTCCATATAGCCCATGTATTCTTCTCAATTACCTCCTTAGTATCACTTTACATGGTCTTGGGTTTGTCAAGCATAGGATACCCTGTTACTTGTTGAATGATCTTTTTTGTGATCTTGGTAGGGCCATTTTCCAACCATACAAATTGATCATGTATTCTGCTAAGTACTATCTTAATCCATTCCATTTTGAATACATTTGGAAAATCTAGGGCATGAGTTTACCCTTTTCTTTCTACAATTTTATTTTCCTCCTTCAACACACAGTTTTTCATACAAATCTATGATTTTCATGTCTCCAATACTACCAACCTTACAAGTGTAGCAACATCTTACATGTTGTATTATCAAGACCTATGGTGGTATTGTTGATAACACACCATTTGGATCTCCCTTGTATGCAATCTTAGGAATAGCTCAGAAGGCTGGTTTTTTAATCTCATTACTTATTAATTGAACATTCAAAACCTCTTTTCCTTCCTTCCTAAGAGTAGTAGAAGAACTAGATGTCATTTCAAATAACTAGGGTTTGTGATAATTTAGACATTGCAACTTAGCACATGATAAATACCTTGTGAATCTGATGATTGGTGACAAGTAGCAGTTGAATCTAGTTTACAAATACTTGAATCTAGTTTACAAATACTTGAATCCTTCACCTTCAATTCTCCTTATGCACCTTTTTTCTCTCTTCAATCTTGAATAAATGAAAAATGAGTCAAAAATTGACCATATAACCCTTAAAACTTGGCAATAAATGCTCAGTACTTACACATCTGTAAGCTCAGCTATCATAGCAATTTCAACTCGCTCAGATTACACATAATTTCTACTACACTTAGCAACCATAGTAAGCTTAGCCAATACTATTACCCTTAATAGCGCGACGTTAACTGAAATTTCATTTTCACTTAACAACAACATGAAAACTAACAAAACTTATAGATTTCTTCCAAGTTCTAACCAATACATTGCATCTTAATTCATGCATATATAATCTTATTAGAACTTAGATTCTTGGAACTAATGTAAAATATATCATTGAAATATCAATCCCACATACCTTTTGATTGCCTAGTTAGGGGTGATGTGATCACCTAATGCATTGGGTGAAGTGACCTCATCTCAACTTGATGTTTGCAATCTTTCTTTTTCTTCCATGTCTTGTTCATTTTCACTTTGGCTTTCTCAACATCAACCTTCTCTTTGCCTTTGTTGAATTCACTGCTAGGTGATTTTGACCTTGTTGAACAATTTCTACTGATGTGACCAATCTTTAAATAGCTAAAACATGTAGTTTGACTCAACCATCTACTGTAATCACTTTTGAAATGTGTTCTAATGCAATTATTAGAAACATCTCCATACTCTTGATAGTAGTAAAAACTATACCTTGTATTATAATCCCAATTATAGGATTGTCCATTATGTTGTACCTTTTTCTACTTGTTTGATGTCCACTTGGCATTAGATCTCCATTCATATGCTTTATGTTCATACTTCTGACAATTGTGGCAATATCCTTCAAATATTTATGTGCTTGAAGTCTTAGTCCTACATTCATGTGCCTAATGTCCTTTCTTATTACACTTATGATAGTGACCCATAAATTTTCTCTTAGGTTTCTGATTTGCATTGTTGCTCCTACAAATATTGGTTGTATGACCTAACTTTCCACAATTATGACAAGTAGGTTTTTAGTTCTTATATTTTTTGTTTCTTTGTTCACCACTTTTAGATGTTTCTCCTCCTTTGGTACTGGTGTATCCCAATCCAGTAGTATCATTGTTAGATCTAGGAGATCTCATCAATTTCTCAAAGTACTTGATGGTTTCACTTAACTTGTTGAAACTTTCAGGAAAATCTTTTACTCTTCTTAGTTCATTTCTGAGTTGTTCATTTTGTAATTTTAGGGTTGTGACCTCAATGTCGTTACCATTCAATTCATGATTGGCAAGTATCAATCATTATTTCCAATTGCATGTTAGCAATCATTTGTATCTTTGATGTCTTCTCTTCCAATTTGTTTGTTAATATCCTTTTGTCATCTTCAATCATGAATTTTTCTTGCCTTTCTTTTTCTACTCAGCCACCTCACATAGAAATATTGATTGGACTTCTTGTTCTATATTAAGATTTCTGACCTCTTCAATTAGAGCAGCATTCTTTTCCATCAAATCTACAATTGTTCCATCAAACTCACTTGAGTTTCCATCTACAAATAATTCAGTTTTGCCTTCCTCTTGGTAATGTGTTTCACTATCCTCAATAGCTATATCTTTCCTTCTCTTTAATGAGTGCTTCAACTCATCTCTTGCTCCATTCAACTGATGTAGGGCAAGCTAGATTTCAATCTTCTAGTTCTCAATGACTTTTCCCAACTTGTAGACTTTCATCTTCAAGATCTTTCCTCAAAGTTGCAAATCTTTCCTTTTTAGAGAATAGGGATCTGATGCTAATTGTTGGAAATACAATAGGTAAAGTAAACTCTGAGATGGGGGGTGAATCAGTACTTCAAAACTTTATCCATTAAAATATTCACCACACATCCATCTCACAATTTGCATATAAAATGAAATACCAAACTAAACATATTCATCCATAGCATGAAAACAAATAACATTCAACACATATGACACAGATATTTGGTTATCGAGAAACTTTCTAATAAGAAGGTATAACTGAGGTGGGGATGACACCCACAAATCTTCATTATTGCAGTTGTAAAGTGTATCCAATGAAGGTTACAGTTGTTTGATCATAAACTATGATCTACTCTGTGAAAAGTCTGCCCTGTTAAAGGCTTACAAAGACTATTAGGTCTTACCCTATTAAAGGATTTCAAAACCCTGTAAGAAGTGTTTCTGGCTAAAGGACTTCAACTTACAATAAAGTAAGCACCATGTTAAAGGATTTACAAAATACTATGAGAACTATTCAGTCAAGATATTTTTATTGATTCACCTATTAGAATGTCTCAGCCTTGATCCTTTGATTAGCACCTTTCTGCTAGATATCATATCACCTCTTTCCTAATGTATACTTGATCCTTTCTAAACAGATGTATCACTTATGTCCTTTCTTTGCTTTCCTTTTTTCTCTCTAACTAATTATGCAATTCATATCTTTTGTCACAACTCCTTAGTCACCATGAATGCTTTGTCTATGCATGCAAACTTCTCTCTTTGCACATAAACTCTTTAAGGTTTTTCCTCCTTAAGAAGAATTAGATGACCTAAGGTTAGGTATGAATCAATGATTGTGATTCACCCATTTTCTTCCTTAATTCATTCCTTTATTTAATTAGTTGCATGTACTTCATAGGGATTCTCAATGTAGATTCATTCTTATCATCTTGAATCACAAAACAATCCTTAAGTCAGAAAAAATGGTTTACATAGGAGTTTGTTCCATTACAAACAACTATGTCCAAAACTATTTAAATGACAATTGAAGCCTTTGATGCTCAGCATCCACTATATCTTCAATGTTGTAATACAGCCTCTAAATGACTCAACATTCATTGTTCACTTGACATTAGAATCACTTAGCATGTATTAGCTTTCTTGTCACTAGAGTGACTCAAAACTAATTGTCTACTCAACACATACTAAACATTTTTCTCGGCAGGCATTATCTAACAACTTATGCTTGGCATACACTACTTACTCAACATGCACTAAGTATTGTTAAGTAATGACTTAAGTGTATTGTCAATCATATTTCAAAACCAAAATGAGATCAACAATTACATCAAGTCAAATAATCATAAAATAAATCTCATGTTGAAGTTTGTGAAAGATCAATCTCACAGCTCCCAAGAATCACCTGCATGCAAACACCTATCATAGAAGAGAGAAGCAAAAGGCTATGAACACTTAAATTACTAGATCCATAGATGAGACATTCTTGATGAGAAAAAAGAGAAATTGTTATATCAAAAGTTAATTATTATTATAAAGAGAGATCATCCTTATAAAAGGAGATCAAAACCCTAATAGGAATCTAACCTAGGTTGCATTATAATAATTAATAAAAGAAATAATTATTATATGCCAAAAGTTTTGCTTAAGTAAACTAGAGATAATAAGAGACTTAGTAATTAAATCAATATGATTTGATTAATAAGAAAAGACTTTATAACTCTAACACCCCCCCCCCCCCTTTAGATAAATTTAGGTAGTAGCTAAAAATCTAGAAACTACTACTGAAAGTAAATTTGGGTCCCGACAACAAGGCTTGATGAGGTATCCAAGCACAACCAAATCTTTGAAAAGAGGAGAAATAGAGAAAACCACATGAGAAAAACCCTACTCTAAAAAGAGATGAAAATAATGTTCTAGAAGATAGGAACAAAAGGATGATCATGAAGAACACCACTGAAGTATGAAGTTGCAAACACTGCCAAACTATTGACTTGAAGAACCTCCACTATATAGATCATGACCATGTAGAGAATACTAAGTCTACAGAGCTGATCAATCAAAGATGGAAGGTATCTTCATGGCCTCCAAAAATAGGAATGAAAGAATCTCTATATGGTAAATGATCCACCTCACCAAAATGGATAGGTATCTTGCTATTGCAATAGCCTAGTACATAGGATCAAATATTGAATAAATAGCTCACTCCACCAAACCAAAAAAGAAATAGAACCAACATAACCACCCTATAATGTTGAGAGATAAGAAATGAACACTGAAACTAAATGCAATATCTCCTGCAAAAAGAAGAACTAGGAACATCGAGAGTGCAAAAGAAGTACAAACACCTATAATGGCACATGTCATCAACACATCATGAGGCTAATTTCATGGTAGGAACATTCACTTGAAAATAAAAGATGGAAAATATTTCCAACATGAAACCCTCCAAGACACTTTATAATGTAGTGTGAGTACAACAAAACACAAAGATATTCAAGATCGTGAAATACAATAGAGTGGTACTTTATCTCAATGTGTTTGCAAAAATACTACAAAAGGATGTCAACAAAGATCAAAAGAGACATAAGTCAGATACAATAGATAGTACAATCTATGAAAAATCATTTGAAATAAAAAAATCGATCTTCGAACTTGAAATAAACAAGATATCCATCAAAATGAAAAAACAAAAAATTGAATGGGATCTGCTTGGAGTAGAATCTAGAAAATAGAATGTCTCAAGATGTCTCCTGACGTGTAAAAATAGAACCTTTAACTTTGGGTAAATAAAATGGCAACCAAACAAAATCAAAAGTCCAAATAAATTGCACCATCATGATGGGCTCAAAACTAGTTTTTCAACAATATTTTATTTGCAAACAACAGAGTCTAGATGAGCAAGTTATGGCAAAAAAACCACACACGGGTTAAAAAAAGTATTGGAATTGAAAAAATCATCACTACCTCAAGAAGCATTCCCATTAGCATAAAAAATTACCTTAGAATTCATGTCAAACATTGTAATCCCCATACCAAACTTTCTCGTTTTACATGCAAAATCTCAGTTTTTGCACCAAAAAATCTTGGGATGTGTGTCAAGAAAATCACAATTTTTGCAAAAATTTCAATTTGTGTGCCCAAAAATCTTGATTTTTGAGCTAGAAAATTTTGATTTGAGTGCCAAAATATCTCAATTTGTAAGTCAAAAAAATCTCAATTTGCATGCTGAAAATCTGAAAATTGTCACCTCATGAGCAATATTTTTTAGCCTCAAATTCCAATTGTGTCCAAATTGGACAAATTTTATATGAAAATAGGAGTTTTTGGGAACTTTAAGCTCAACAATGATGTTTTCTTGGGCTCAAAGTGCACCAAAAAATGGTGACCCCCCATATTTAATACAAAAATCCTCTTAAAAAAGAAACCCTCTAAAAGAAAAAATATAGATCTAAAAGTCAGGCCTAATCTCTCATAAATAGAACAAGGGCATGAAGATTTGGAGCTCTGATACCATGTTGAAGTTGATGAAATATCAACTCCATAACTCTCAAGAATCACCCGCATGCAAACACATGTCATAGAAGAGAGAAGAAAAAGGCTATGAAAACTTAAATTGCTAGATCCATAGATGAGACATTCTTGATGAGCAAAAAGAGAAATTGCTATATCAAAAGTGAATTAATATTACAAAGAGAGATTTTCTCTATAAAAGGAGATCAAAATTCTAACATGAATATAACCTAGGTTGCATTATAATAATTAATAAAAGAACTAATTTTTATATGCCTAAAATTTAGCTTAAGCAAACTAGAGATAAGAAGTGACTCAATAATTAAATCAATATGATTTAATTAATAAGAAGACTTTCTTACTCTAACAAAAAATTTCTCTAGTGCACATCCTAACTTGGCCAACTAAACAATCCACAAAGAAACACCATCATGAAAATAAACATCACAAGACTATAAATCAAATATTTAAGAAAAGATAGTTTTCAGCCATATGATTTAATTTCATTATTTTCTCTTGTTTAGTTTGAGCCATAAAGATGTGTTTAACAAAAAGGTAAAATATATACATGTTAATATATTTATGTAAATCAATAAGTATTTGAATGTCAAATCTCTTTGTGCATATAAAATATCATGCAATATTATCATGTTATTAATTTAAATAATCTTAAATCATGAATGATTTAATTAATAATATAAATGTATATTATTAGATTAAAAATTAATATCAATTTCATTTCTAAAATATTAATTTGACTTCTATTTAAGTCCAATATTAATATTTACTTTTCCTTTAATTCATGATTCAGCTAGAGATAACTCAAACTTGAAATTTTAATTTTAACAATTTCTCTCATAATATTAAATATTCATAACTAGTTGATTATATAGTGAACTCCACTATAGCTTCTCTTAAAAGATAACTAAATCACAATTATATATTTATTAATTTGTAACTCCTCTTGCATTAATAAATATATAATAAGTTATATCCCACTAAGAATTTTTAAAATAATTGATATTAAAAATCTACTTATAAGAAAATAAATAGTATTTATTTATTTAATTTTTAAAATAAATAAATTATATATATATATACTTTTATTAATTTCTAAAATTAATAATTAATCTTTTTTTAAGAAATAAATCTAAAAATTATATTATGTTTTTATAACATAAAAATAAACATACAATTAGTATTTTTGCATGCCTTTGATCTCTCAAATCATGCAACCATACTATATTGTTTGTCAACAGTTTGTCTTCTTTGGAATGTGGTTTATACCTTGACTCTTAATGCACCCAATGTGGTGAAAGACAAAGTAGTTAGCACTAGAATGGATCAACATAGGTGTTCTATCAAGGACCCCTAAATTGAAAGGTATAACTCCCTTATGTGCAAAGATTTGCAATGAATATTATTTTTAGTAGATCAACAATTTTGGGGGTATGCTCTTAACCTAAGAGAAAAAGAGGTATAACCAAATTGCCCAACACTTCAAGAAATCTAGGAGAATTTTAGATGATAACTCACAACCTTCACAACTATGAACACATATGAGTCATTTTTAAGCCCTTCTAGTACCTAAATGCAATCTAGTTTACCCACTAAAAGAATGATGCAAAAATGCAAGACTAACTATTGATGCATACTGCGTAAGAGGAGAAAATGATATTAATAAATAATATTTTGATTGCCCAAGTTACTAAAGTTTCACAACAACCATTTTTCTTACTACTCAGCTCTTTACATTAACCAAATCCTAAGCCTCTCACACAGCAATGAAAATTCACATGAAAAAACTAGCTTGCATAGAACAAAGGAAATGAGGAAGTACTATGAATGATGGTAATAAGTCATACAACCATTGAAGAGAAAGCAACAAAATATAGTTTATCTTCAATCCCACAAATCTCATTAAGAGCACATTTCATTTCCAAGCCCATGCAAGAGTTAAAACTAAACTAACATGAATGGCGAAATTAGAATGTAGATGCAGAGTCTCACACAGTAGTCCTAGCTACTAGGGTTTTCCCACATAATAATTTTGTTGATGTTATTCATTTCTCTAAAAGTTACATTTATAGGCTCTTTAGAATTGGCCAATTATATTTCATGATTACCACACAAAGCATCTTTGAATAGATACATTCTAAAAATAGGATTCACTAGTAAGTCATCTATTACAGTCTCAACCTATAAGGAGGATACCAAATATGGCTACAATATCATAAGAGAGAGAGAGAGAGAGAGAGAGAGAGAGAGAGAGAGAGAGAGAGAGAGAGAAGGGGTGACACTTGTCACATCTTGCAGGGAGAATGTAACACTTTTGATAAAGCATCATTTTTTCTTTGGAGTTATTGATCTTTAGGCCTTCATTGCATCAATTACACTTTTCAGCTCTAGGACACTTGGAATGAGGATATTATTGTTAGAAACAATAGTGCACCAAGATAACTAAGAGGGGGGGTGAATCAGTTATCCAACAATTAAAACACTTATCTTCATTAAACAGACTTAACCATTCAACCAAAGTAAACATCAACCATAATAAACTGCACATAGACAATTACTCTAAATATGTTGACTAGGGAAACCCTTGATCAAAGAAAAATAAAATCCAGTGAGAATGATGCCCACAAGATGATGTACTAATACAAATATTCCTTGTTAGAGGATGGACCCTGTTAGGAATTGTGGTATAATGTATGCAAGAAGAACCCACTGCCCAAACATGCAATTTCAACTACAAGAAGAGCGCACTACTCAAACAAGTAATTTATTGTTATCTTCTTCTTTCCTTTGATCTTTCCTCTGTCCTATCAATTGGACCAATCACTATTAGACCTTGTAGACTAGGTCATGAACCTCAAATCCAAATACCAAACCTTGGATCACTCAGCAAAACCTCGGCAATGAAGTTTCCTTCACTTCTGTACTACTCTACTCAACTTCGCATTCCGCACTCTCTGCTACTTTGTGAACATTCACAATTTGCATTCATCCATTCATTTACACCACATGATAAAGGAGAATGTCTTTCCTTTATATAAAATCCATAAAATAATTCCTTGATTCAGTTGTTAGTCCTTCTTAATTAATTATTATAGGACCACATTAAGAACATGTTACACTTAGTGATAACCTTAATCTTTTTCCTTGCAACTTGAATAATTTTCCATACATGCAATATTATGATGAGTTAGCTTAGCCACATCATCACCAACATGTCTTCTTCATGTCCTCAACCTTGATCCTCAAGATATCAACTCTGCTAGGAGATATGACAAGTTTACCAGAACATGCCTCTGTAAACTCTATCTTAGAATAGACATTACCAAAACTTACATAACTTCTTCTAGGCTTGTCCTTTCTACTTCAAATTTTAACTTCATGTACTAGATACTCAGAATTATCTCCCATAAACTTAGGTGTTATAATGTTCAACTAGTCATCCATACCAACTTGATCTTTCTAATGTTCTTTTGTCAAATACCATAGAAGACCACTATGTAGACATCAAACATGCTATGTTGACATCAATGAAAAACTCAATCATGAATGTAACATATCATTAGCATTCATGCTTCCAACCAATCTTCAAAAAATCTTCCCAATATTTCAACAATCTCTCCCTTTGGCATTGATGGCAACATAGATAAAAAACATCTAGTTCCAAGAATACCAACAAAAGATTGTCCATCTTCAAATCCTCTTCATCAATCATACTCCCCCATTGATATACCTCAATGTGATCTATACCAAAATATTATTCCACATACTATGTTTATGTCAAACATCTTCCTCAACATACTGCCAAACTTCTCCCTTAGTATAATATTTTTCATACAATACTTCTCCCCCATTGACATCAATGTCAAAGGTTTCTGCAACCAACATTTCTACATCAAACTCAACAATAACTTACTAGCTCAAGTGTCAAAAGACATTGTTCAAAAAAATATCAAGAAGAGTCCTAGATGACTTTGTCTATCATAGATAGTCCCCCATACAGGAAGCATCAGCATCTAGTCCAGGAAAACAATGGTGCTATGTTACCCTGGAGTGATGCACTCTTACATCTTCTACTCTAATTTAGGAAGGGGAATAACCTCAAGCATACCTTGCAAATACTCAAAAGTCTCTTTGGGAAGAGGCTTAGTGAATGTATCTACAATCTGCTCTTTAGTGCTCACATACTCCAATCTAATTTCCTTTTCTGCAACTTTTTTTCTTAATATATGATAATAGAAATTTCCTTAGTCCTCGAATTCAATACTAGATTCTTAGATATATTTATCGTGCTTGTGTTGTCACAGTCTATAACAATAGGTTTACTAATTTCTATCTTTATATCCTTCAGCAACTGTTTCATCCAAATGACTTGATTACAATTTTTTTTCTGCAACATACTTTTTTTCTATTATACTTTTAGATGTAGAATCATGCTTCTTGCTTAACCAAGAAACCAATCCTCCTCCTATATGCATGAACTATGGGTCTTGAATTCTCACACACACTTCAACATAGTCATTACTTGAGAGATCATCCCTGAATGAACATTGAATTGTTCGTCTGAGTAATCTAATTAGCACGACCTATTACCTTATAACTAGAAGGATTTTGCCTTTTCTCTCAGACCAAGAAGTAGGCAACTAGACCTTTTAGTACAAAGGATTTATACAACTATATGATAATGCAATTAATCTAGATGAAAGATGCAATTAATCTCATAATAGATAAAGAAAATTAAACTATATGATTGCATTTTAATCTATATGATATTAATGCTAACCAATGAAAGCTATGAGAATATTAAGCAAATGAGTATGCAATTCAACAGTAATTCAATGCAATTCAACTTCCAACCTCTATAGTGAGGAATTAGAAACCTCTTAAATAGACTTCCCAAAATAAATCAATGGTTGAGATCAACTTAGATCAATGGCCAAGATTGAAGATGAGATCCAGTCAGGATGGAAAATTCCCAGTGTAGGTGAGGTTAACTAACTCAAATCCTGAGTGTGATAGAGAGTTACCTGAAATTCACTTGAATGTGAGAATAAGTGGATTAAGTGGATTCCAATTTGAGAGATAGATCATTTAGAATTCCAATTCTTGAACTAAAGAGAAGAATTTAGAAGGCTATTTAATTTAATAAAAGGATATATGACCTCATAAATGCATATTTTAGTTAACTGATTAATTAAACCCAACAATTAAGATAGGGACATTATTAAATTAAATAAATTTAATTCCTTAGTATATTTTCTTTAGGAGATAATTTAATTTAACCAAAGTATAAATACTTTAAATTAAATCTAATCTAATCAATGGGTTTAATGTAGCTAATTCGAGTTGATACCTTAGGAATTAAATAAATAGTGTGATTAATGCAGATTAGGGTTTTTTTTTTCATTTGAAAATTAATTCAAGTAGCAAGAACCAGAATGAGAATTTCCTAGTGACATAGGACTTTAGGGTTGATCAAATAGACTAGAATTGGTTAAATGGCAATGTGCCAATTTTGAGGTATTACATTTTCCCCTCTTTGAATGAATGTGCAAGCAACACATTCAATTTAAAGAAAATCATAAGTATGATGCAAAGATCAAGAAATGAGATTGGTTCTAAAATTGATGATACAGAGACCAATTGACAAGCTTTTAAAGGTTATCTATAGAATGAAGCTTAATCGTAGGGAATCTAGATAGAACACCTATATACCAAAATTGATAAGCTTTTAAAGATTATCTCTAGAATATAGCTTACTCTTAAGGAATCTAGATAGAAAACCTAGATACCAAGATTGATAAGCTTTTAAAGATTATCTCTAGAATGGAGCTTAGTCTTAAGGAATCCACATAGAACACCTAGATACCTAAATTGACAAGCTTAAATATTATCTCCAGAATAGAGCTCAATCTTAAGGAATCCACATAGAACACCTAGATACCAAGATTGACAAGCTTTTAAAGATTATCTCCAAAATGTAGCTTAACCTTAAGGGATCCAAATAGAACAACTAGATACCTAAATTGATAAGATTTTAAAGATTATCTCCAAAATAGAGCTTAACCTTAAGGGATTCAGATAGAAAACCTAAATACCAAAATTGATAAGCATTTAAAGATTATCTCCAGAACAAAGCTTAACCTTAAGGGATTTAGGTAGAACACCTAGATACCTGGCCATAGAAGATAGCAAGATCCCATCATGAGCCATTGAATCATCCCCAAAATGATCTTGACCCTCAGGAATTGGGGTTTAGACTATCCCAATACCTATCCATCAAACTCTGATAAAGACTATTATAAGATGTGATCAGCTGATCAAAAGATGAGATAGATGATGAATGATGCCAAATAGAGGGGAACAAGATGCCCCAAGTGATGAGAACATAAGATTTAGATTGAGTTGAAATTGAGAGTCAATGATGTAATCACCCTATCCTCTCAGGAGTGAAATCAAAAGATGACACACCAAAAATGTGATGTAGAGTAGTATATAGAGAAATATGGAAGAAATTAGAGATTGAAAAAAGAATATAGAAGAGATGAGAATGATCAAGAGAAAAATTTGAAGTCAATATGGAGTGATTGTGAGGTCCAAAAGACCAAGTTTGAAAAAAGGCTGACCAGAGTTGACTTTTTCAAGAATTTTTAGAAAATTTGGAAAAAATTGTGATTTGAAAAGATTCCAAGATTCACAAAGTATCATAAAAATTGGACTACACAAGTGTTCGATCATGTCAGTCCCAAAATTTTAAAATATGATTTTGAGTTATTTAAGTGTGACAAATTTCAAATTTGATCCCAATAATGGATTAAGAATGGTCAAATTAATCATCGGGTGATTTTCAATCTGGGCACTTTGAAAAATTAGGTCTAAACCTATATAAAGTCCTACAAGGTCATTTTCAAATCATTCACACTTCTTTCTTTAGTGAAGAAGAGAGCTCTAAGGCAAAGATGGTGATCCCATTGTCTACACATCAATTTGAGCACTCCTGATGACATAGCTAACCAGTAGATTATGGGCATCCAGTGAGTGGTTGATAACCTTGCCCTGCATTAAGTTTTTCACACTTTATAAGGTGTTTTTAGCACATTTTTTGGAGTTTTAAAAATTTTCTATGCCAAATTTTGCACGAGGATGTTACTCTACGCACAAGACTAATTGCATTTTGCACAAAGAAGTACCAATCTTGTACTTCTTCACCTAGTTCAGTGGGTTCTCTCATATGGGAGATGCCCACATGTTGCACGAGAAACCCTAGATTTTGGGTGTTCTTCACTAAGTGCTTGATTGCTTCTTGCATGAAGATGTGCAATCTTGGGCAAGGATGTGAGATTTCATGTGAGATTCTAGTGTAAGATGCAAGTTTTAAAGTTGTAATTTTGATTTTTTCATTGCAAGTTTTACATTTATTTTTGTTGCATTCATTTTTCAAGTAGAAATTGATCATTTGCATGTTGTATTTGTTTGTGTGTGCAAGTTACCTTTGATGATATTGAATTTTGATCTCATTACCTGCCATATGGAGCTTTGTTGCAATAACTTGATGATGCGGATATGACACATATAGATAGATTGGGTTCGTTAGATTCCACCAATATAGGTGAATCACAGCCTACTAACTACACTGGTGGAGTGTATCCATTCAAAGATGAACACCTTTCATCTTTCATAGGGGGAGATGAATATCACTTTGGAGGACATCTATCAGATACTGAGGATCCCTTTCAATGATTCGAGAGTGGTCTGTGACACAGTTCTATGAGTAGGTACAGAGGCACTATAGCCCATCTTTTAGTAGGACTTGATTATGGGTAGAGCGATCACATGAGATGATCTCATGCATACCTATGGTCTTGCTCATAGGTTGGCATCAATTTTGGGTATTTTCATCAATTATTTCTTGAAGCCTGATAGAGGTCAACACATATTAGAGTGCAGATGGGGCAAGATACTCCAGATGATGTTAGAGACCCCAGAGAGATATGGGTGGGGTCAAAGCATGCTTGCACATATATATCATGAGAGGAAGAGCATGGCCATTAGGGTCTATGTTCTCTAGATCTGGGCATGGGAGCATCTACCAGTCGTGAGGCCCATTTTTGAGGATGAGAGGTAGCCTATGGAGCCCTATATTTGTAGATATAGAGGCTAGCTTACCTAAATAGCTCTAGGGAAGACTGAGCAATGGAAAGCCCATCTTAATGACTTGGTGTCCATAGTATGGCAGCCCTAGAGAGAGATTGAGGATTGGGATGATGAGCCTCAAGAACTAAGTTATATGTTCGCGTCACAACCAATGATAGTTCAATCTGTGTAGGCAGTGGAGAGATTTCTACTTACTCATGTGTGGTGGCAATATGGGAGGCCATAGGATATTTCACAAGAGTACTACTCCTATGCACGATTAGCTAGAGATTGGAGTGCAGATGGTCGTAGAGATTAGATCCCAAAAGGTTTATGATCAATGTGCACAACTCGATTATAGCACAGTGGGACTACCTTCCAGCAGTAGTGGACAAGGGGATGATGCCATCTCACTAGGTATATTTCATGATTCATCCCATCTCATGCTTTATAGATCCAGTGGGGGTGGCAGCTCCCAAACAACTAGTGCAGGCTCCCCAGGCACCACCACAGTGACTAGAGTAGCCAACATAGGTGAGACATCAGACTAAATAGGTCTAGATTCCACTAAGTTAGATGGGATTAGACCTAGATGCTAGTGGGAGTAGGACAGGTGAGAGGTGATAGTAGAGACCTGGTACAGAGGAGCAGCAGCTAGTTGAGTAGGGTGATAAAGAGATGCAAGATCAGCCTACTAGACCACAGGGAAAATATATCCTAGCACAAACCCAAGAGCCCCTAAGGAGATTGAGAGAGAGGATATGGGTCATATAGCAATAGCTTAGAGAGATACAAATCTAGGTAATTTTTAGAGATCCCCAGATTGTGGATCGAGAATGTGAGATCCAAGAGCTACGAGAGAGCTAGAACAAGCGGCACAAAGATCGGAGAAGTAACAGGATGAGATCTGGCTATAGTTAGCCTAAGTAGCCTATTATTTTATTTATGGCTTATTTAGTGGTTGTTCTAGACAAGGAAAAGTAGGTTCCTAGGTTTTCACGATATGCACGAGAGTTAGGAGGTGTGCACCCCGCAGCAAGACCAGATATGCCTCTACTGCTTCCTCCTCCTCCACCACTAGGAGGTGAGGGGGAAGGAGAGAGTTAGATTCTTTTTTATTGTAATTTTTATTTGGCTTTGTATCCATTGGTGTGCCAGCATTATTCTGAACCATTTTTATTGACAGAGCTTGAGTAGCATACAATTGTGAACCAATGTACTCTTTTTGATATATATATATACGAGATTCTAAGTTGAGTACCATTTGCATGTGTCACTTTCTATTTTTTAATTTGATGTACATGAGATGTTTTATGTTACGATTATGAAATGCAAATATGATGTGATGTATGAATGCAAATTTGATTTGATGTATGAATGTAGTGTAGATAAGATGGATTATGAAATTATGTATGAAATGAAAAATGTGAATGGACTGACATCTCATGTAGTATTCCATGCTTTTGTTGATATTGACAGGTATCTATTGAGGAATGAGAGGATAAACCAAAGAACCAAATGCTTGTGCAGTCGTGAAGAAACATGATACTTTGAAGGAGCGAACAATACCTCATCACAAAGGATATAAGTAAATTAGTTATTGAACCATGCACTTATGCAATGCAAGTCACTACTAAATGTAATTCCTAAGCTAGGTACAACCCTAGGTCTGGTTACCAAGCTTTGACAATTATCATCACTGAGCATTTAGATAAGTCCCACGTGTCATACAATTCCCACTAACATTTTAATAATAGAAATATGAATATGACACATGTTCTAGTTTTTTCAAGATTAAATGTAATCATTTGAGGCACAAGAAGCTAGAATGACTAGAAAATTTGCCCCTTTTAATGTAGCAACTTAACATAAGCATCAAAGCATAAATGCTAGTATGACCAGAATGTTTCTTGCATATAGGCACACTAGATACATGAGAGATATTTCTTATGCTAATTAATTAGTAAGTGTTATGTCTGCATTGACCCTTGCATTCATAAATTGAGATAGAAGTGTTGTGTATACTCACAGTGACATGTACATTCTCTTAGCAGGATGAGTATTAGTATCTAGTATAGCATAGAGAATTCACTCCAACAAGAAAGGAGAAGAACCAACCTCAATGAAGAGTCCATATTAGAGGAGTTGAGGTATACACAACCATCCACTATAGGATGGAGGCTCTTATAGTGGACACCCTACTTATATGGATGCTCCAAATCATTGGAACTAAACCAAAAATAGAAAAACAAAGAAAAGATCATGCCCCTAATTCTTGCTTCTATAGTTGAGAGATATATCATTGAGTTGCTCGAAGGGACATAATAAAGTGAAAGCAAAACAAGCAAAGAAAATCTTAGCATATCCCAAACAAGTTCATCATTTTAAGTTTGTTTTTTGTATAATAGGATTGATGTCAAGGGTCAATGTCCAGAACATGGATGAAATAAATCTCTTTAGTAAGGTGACAAAAATAGATAGACACAGTTAGAAAAACTCGTGACTAAAGTCAAAGAGGAATCTTCAGTAAAAAGAACCTTAGTAGGAAATTGAGTGACAATAGACAGACATAGTTAGAACAACTAGTGACTAACATGAGAGAGATCTTCCATGAGAGGAATATCAAAAAGTGACATTAGAAATAGTAGGCAGACATAGTTAGGACAACTAGTGACTGTCACAAAAGAGATTATCCATGAGGGGAACCTCGAAAAGTGACACTAGTGATAGTAGACAGACGTAGTTAAAACAACTAGTGACTATCGCGAAAGAGATTATCCCACAATTCAACATAGTCTTTACCTAAGAGATCATCTTGAAATGAACATTGAATTTTTCATCTGAGTAATCTAATTAGCATGACCTATTGTCTTCTAACTAGAAGGAATTTTCCTTTGCTCTCAAACTAAGAAGTGGGCAACTAAACCTTTTAGTATGAAGGATTTATGTAGCTATATGATAATGTAATTAATCTAGATGACAGATGTAATTAATATAATAAAAAATTAAGCAAATTAAACTATATGATTGCATTTTAATCTATATGATATTAATGCTAAGCAATGAAAGCTATGAGAATATTAAGAAAATGAGTATGCAATTCGATAGTAATTCGATAAAATTCAATTTCCAACCTCTGTACTAAGGAATTAGAAGCCTCTTAAATAGAATTTTTGAAATCAATCCACGGTTGAGATCAACTCAGATTAATGGCCAGGATTGAAGATGAGATCCGGTCAGAATGGAAAATTCCCAGTGTAGATGAGGTTAACTAACTCAGATCCTGAGTGTGATAGAGAGTTAACTAAAATTCACTTGAGTGTGAGAGAAAGTGGATTAAGTGGATTCCAATTTGAGAGATGGATCACTCAGAATTCCCATTCCTAAACTGAAGAGAAGAATTTAGAAGGTTATTTAATTTTATAAAAGGAGATATGACCTCATAAATGCATATCTTAATTAATTGAGTAATTAAACTTGACAATTAAGATAAGGAAATTATTAAATTTAATTCCTTAGTATATTAGCTTTAGGAGATAATTTAATTTAACCAAAGTATAAACATTTTAAATTAAATCTAATCTAATCAATAGGTTTAATGTAGCTAATTCAAGTCGATACATTAGGAATTAAATAAATAGTGTGATTAATGCATATTAGGGTTTTTCTACATCTGACAATTAAGTCAAGTAGCCAGAACTAGAATAAGATTTGCCTAGTAATATGGGACTTTAGGGTTGATCAAATAGACTAGAATTGGTTAACATGACAATGTGCTAATTTTGGGGTATTACACCTCCAAGAAAGAAAGCTCCTCCATTGGTCCTCTTTTTGTCATCCACATGGCCTGCCCAATCTACAATAGTATAAGCACTTAGAATAAAATCATTGGATCTGTCATACCATAATCCAAACTCAAATGTTCCCTTTAGATATCTAAATATCCTTTTCATTGTTGCATAATGTGCTTCTCTAGGATTAGCCTCGAATCTTGCAACAATTCCAACTGCATTTACTATAACTGGCCTTGTGTGAGTCAGATATTGCAATCCTCTGATCATAGATCTCTACTTCTTCTACTCAATAGTAGGTATCTCATCCTTTGTAGATAACTTGTGTCTAGTTACCATAGGTATTCCAATAGATTTACATGTTTCCAAACCAAACCTTTTTAGTAAATCCTTCAAGTACTTAGTCTGAGAAATATAGATTCCTTCTTTGTTTTCTACAATCTACAATCCTAGGAAATATTTCATCTCTCCTACCATACTCATTTCAAATTCTTTCTTCATTTCTTTTGCAAACTTCTTACATTCTTAATCAATTCCTCCAAATATAATATCATCAACAAATATTACCAAAATCATCAAAGCATCATCAGTTTCTTTCCAATACATATTACTATTTTTCATACCTTTGCTATATCTAAGCTTTGTCAAATGCTTGTCCAACCACACAAACTAGGTTCTAGGTGTTTTCTTCAATCGATACAATGCTCTCCTTAGTCTGTATACTATATCCTTGTCATCTGTCAAAGGACATCCTTTAGGTTGCTCAATGTATACCTCTTCTTCAGGTTCTCCATTCAAAAATGTTGACTTGACATCCATCTAATATACTTTGAATTTCTTCTATGCTAGATAGGCTAAGAATAATCTTACTGCTTCTATTCTAGCCATTTGAGCATAAGTCTCCTCATAATCTATTCCTTATTTTTGTTAGTAACCTTTACATACCAATCTTGCTTTGTTTCTTACAACTTCTCCTTGCTCATTTTTCTTGTTCTTGAGTACCCATTTAGTTCCTATCACATTCTTGTCTGCTGGACTAGGGACCAATTCCCATGTCTCATTCTTTTCTATTTGATCCAATTCCTCTTTCATAGCTTGCTTCCAATATTCATCTTTACATGCTTCATTTACATTCTTAGGCTCAACTTGAGATATCAATTATAGTTCTTCATTAACTCTACTTCTTGTCATCACACCTTTGTCTTTTCTTTTGATGATCTATTCGAATGGGTGATTCTTTACCATGTTCTTTCCTGAAGTAGGAATTTTTATCTCAACTCTTACTCTACTGAAGGTTCCAAGCTTTGTTCCTACCTTTTCTCTCCTTCATTCAAAAAATCATTGTTAGTCTCAAGAAATACCTCATCATTCCTTGGCTTAGTAACAACATCATCATCTGAATTGTAATCAACTATTCTCTTTTGTATTCTAAATTTCTCATCAATTCTCACATTTTCACTTTTTGTAATAGTCTTAGTTCTTTGATTATAACATCTATAAGCATTTCTTTTCAATGAATCACCAAGAAACATACATTCATCACTTCTAGCATCAAACTTACCAATGTCATCATCTCTCTTCATGTAACACTTACTTCCAAATATTCTAAAAGACTTAACTATATGTGAGTGACCAAACCACGGTTCATAACATGTCGTGTTTGTGTCCTTCCTAACTTGTACTTAGTTCATAGTGTAGACTATTGTATTCATAGCTTCTTTCCAAAATGTCTTTGATACATCATTCTTTTCTAATGTAGCTCTTGCAACTTTTGCAATAGACTTATTCCTTCTCTCTATAATGTCATTCTATTCAAGGGTTCTTAGAGTTGATAGTTGTCTTTTAATTCCATTTTCTTCACAAAACATGTTAAACTCATTTGGATTAAATTCTCCTTCTCTATATGATCTTAAACATTTAATCGTCATACCAGATTCATTCTCAACTCTATTCTTGAATATCTTAAACTTGTCAAATGCCTTAGATTTCTCTTTAAGAAATGCAACCCACATCATTGTAGAGAAATCATCAACTAGAACCATAAAATATTTTTCACCATAGATTCCTTTATCCTTTTTAGGACCACTAAGATCAGTGTTTAAAATCTCCAACTTTGTTGTAGTGGTGAACTTCTTGATGGGAAAATAAGTTTTGTTATGCTTTGCCAAAATATATTCCTTCCAAATTGTGTTAGTAGGCTTTACAATTTTTGGCAAATCTCTAATAGAAAACACTCTACTAGTCCTCACAATACCATCAAAGTTTATATGAAAAAATCTCTTATTCCATAACCAAATATCATCTACCTTTGAAACCAAACATGTAATTTCAGTAGGATTTAATTGAAATACATTACCTCTAGATCTTGTTCCTATTCTAATTACCTTTCTATCTTTATCTTTGATCATGCATGTCTTTTCTATGAACTGTAACTAATAACATTTTTCTACTAGTTGTCCAACACTCAAAATATTATGCTTTAAACCATCAACAAAGTATACATCCTCAATACTATTTTTACCATCAAGAGTTATAGATCCAATACCTTCTACTTGGCATGGTGCATTATTTCCAACTCTGACAATTCCTCCATCCTGACTTTTGAAGTCAACAAACTTGTTCATATCACTATTCATATGATGTGAACAACCACTTTCAATTATCCAGTTAGATTTCTTCTCAACCTATGATACCAAAGCTACCTTCTTTGGACTTTCTTCTTTAATTGCCACAAATCCAATTTCATCATTACTAGCACTTAATGCTTTTTTATCAAAATCATTATCTTCATTTGCATACGAACATTCTCTAGCTTTTCTAGGCTTATGATTTCCCTTAACTTTTTCTCCCTTTTAGGATAGTTAGATGGATAATGACCATATTCATCACAAGTCCAACATTTAAATATTTTCTTACCTCCTTTTTCACTTCTTACCAGAAGGG
Organism: Cupressus sempervirens; assembly: GCA_028749045.1. Lineage (NCBI taxonomy): Eukaryota > Viridiplantae > Streptophyta > Pinopsida > Cupressales > Cupressaceae > Cupressus > Cupressus sempervirens. The sequence goes on from CM053793.1 coordinate 464,545,233, forward strand.
TTATTGCTTCATCAATCTTTCTATCTTCTTCAATTTGTTGTTGCTAGCAAAATCTCGTCTAACACTTGTGCTCCTTGATAAATTAGGTTAAATATTCAATGCATTGAAGGTTATCTCTATTCTACTCAATTCTTCAAACTATCTCAGTTCATTCTTAACTGCTTCAAGTCTTCCAAGCAACATCTCCTTTATAAAATCTTTGGTGCATGATATCAACAACTATATCATCTGAACTACTGACTTGAATGGTGGAGTTAGAGTCTTCAATATCTTCAATATAACCTCATCATCATATTTGGTTCCTCCTTGAGCTTTAATACCTACAGTAATTTTTGATATCCTACCTATATATGTTCTTACAGATTCATCTTCCATCATTTTAGCATCTTGAAATGCACAAATCCAAATTTTTAGTCTCAACTTCTTAGAATGTGCATCATCTTCAAAACTATTTTCCAAAGCTTTCAAAATCAAATGTGAAGTAGCAAGTCATTTTACCTAATTGTACTCAATTTCAGGAAGTGCAATCAATAGTGCTTCTCTAGCTTTCATGTCACACATGAAAAGATCTATTTTTGCCTTGGTACAAATTTCCAAATCCTTTTCTTCAATGATTGTCTTTGCTGATTTTGTCAAGATCCAATATACCAGACCCATACACAAGAAATGTGTCTTCATCTTTTCTTTCCAGATGTCATAATTTGTTCCATCAAACTTCGGACTACCTTTCCAAAACATGTTCACTATGGATCTCCCAAAGCTATTAAACTTTTTCTTCAATGACCTAATGCTCTGATACCAATTGTTAGAAACAATAGTCCACCAAGATAACTAAGAGCATGGGGGGTGAATCAGTTATCCAACAATTAAAACATGTATCTTCATTAAAAAAAACTTAACCATTCAACCAAAGTAAATAGAAACCATAATAAAATGCACATAGACAATTACACCAAATATGTTGAGTAGGGAAACCATTTATCAAAGGGAAAGCCCTAGTGGGAATGATGTTGACAAGATGATGTACTAATATAAACATTCATTGTTAGAGGATGGACCTTGTTAGGAGTCTATTACAACATTTAATACAAAGAGTCCCTGTTAGGAGACTTCGAATCCCTGTTAGGACATTCCAACCATATTAGGAGTTGTGCCAACATTCTTAGGAGTTGTGGTATAATGTATACAAGAAGATCCCATTGCCCAAATATGCAATTTCAACTACAAGAAGAGCTCACTACTCAAACAAGTAATTTATCATTATCTTCTTCTTTTCTTTGATCTTTCCTATGTCCTATCAACCAGATAATCACTATCAAACCTTGTAGACTAGGTCACAAACCTTAGATCCAAATATCAAACCTTAGATCACTCAGCAAAACCTCAACAATGAAGTTTCCTTCACTTTCACACTACTCTACTCAACTTTGCATTTCGCACACTCTACTGCTTTTCGAACATTCACAATTCACATTCAGCCATTCATTCACAACATAATAAAGGAAAATGTCCTTTCTTTATATCAAGTCTATTAAACAATTCCCTGATTTGGTTGTTAGTCCTTCTCAATTAATTATTATAGGACCACACTAAGAACTTGTTGCACTTAGCAAGAGCCTTAATCTTCCACCTTGCAACTTGAATAACCTTTTGTACATGCAATATTATGATGAGTGATCTTAGCCAAGTCATCACCAACATGTCTTCTTCATGTATTAAACCTCAATCCTCAAGATATCAACTCTACTACGAGATATAACAAGTTTACTAGAACATGCCTCTGTAAACTCTATCATAACAAATATCACCAAAACTTACATAACTTCTTCTAGGCTCATCCTTTCAACTTTTGATGTTAACTGCATGTACTAGATACTCAAAAGTATCTCCCATAACCTTAGGTGGTTATCATTCTCAACTATTCATCCATACCAACTTGATCTTTCTATTGTTCTTCTATCAGATACCATAGAAGATTGTTATGTAGACATCAAACATGCTATGTTGACATCAATCACAAACTTAGTCATGAATGTAACATATCATTAGCATTCATGCCTCCAACCAATCTTCTAATAATCTTCACAATCTTCCAACAATTATCAGCTCTAATCATCCAATAGTCATGTATTTCCATCAGTTCTTCAACTCTAAAAATCCTTGATTGGAGATTCTCCATCGCACGCTTCAGAACACAATCCACTTTTGTGAGTTCTCGAATCTTTTCCACTTGGAAATTTTTTTTTCAGTACCTTCATTAATGAATGATAGAAACTTAGCCTTCATATCCTCAATCTCTACTAACTTTCCATTGTTGGTGACATATGATTTAGTGTGCAAAACCTTTAAATATTCAAATATCTTATCCATTACTTTCTTCACTAAATCATAGACACTTTTTAGTTCATGTACAAACTTCATTGAGCTCTCAAATTTGAATTCCAAAGATTGCTTACAATGAAGCAATGGTTCATGGCCTGACTTCAGTACCCCATGGATCACAACAAAATTTATCTTCATTTCAATCACCTCTTTCAATAGGGCCAATTGCTCTATTAGGATTTTTGATACTTTGTTCATTGATGTCTAGTGACTTGACATTGCTTCTCTTAATCTATCAATGTCTAGTAATATATTTTCAACATTCTTAATGAGAGGGGGAGCTTGGGCCTTCAATTTATCTATCCAAGCACAACCAACTTGACCAAATTGCCTATCTTTTTGTAGCTAGAGTAATAAATTCTTGTTCTCCTTTGCACTTTGGTAAAATGTGCTTGTAGATGTGCTTCCAATTGCAGCTCTAATGTAATCCATTAATTTTTTATTTGAGGCCTTCAATACCTCTTTCTCTAACCTTGACTCATCCAATCTATCTTCAATCTTTACATTTGTCAATTTCTAGATGTTGACCATAGAATCATGTACTATAATGTCTGTGTCAATCATTTTGATCTAAAATCCATTAGGATTTAACTCATGAAATTTTCCTCCTTCTCAGGTTTTGTAATCCCTACTAGCATGTGACTAGTAGAAGAATATGTAGCCAATGTTGCTAGGGTCTTCTGCTTCTTCACCTTCTTTGATACTGGCTGAGATTGAGTTTCCTGTATAATGAGGTCTTTAGATGGATCTCTTTCCTCACATCTCCTCCTCTTTCTATCAATAGTATCTTCCAACCAAGACTCAATATTAAGGGTATTAAGTGGTGATTACAAGGTTTTAGGATCAAAAAACTTCCTTGCAATTGGGGGTGTCATCTTGCTTTGGCTAGCAAAAGGAAATGTAGTTTCTTTAGTAACTGAGAGAGTTGGAGTATCACCTTGTTGACATGCTTCCTACTCTTGACCATCTAGAGGGCTATTATTAGCATCAAGTTTGATGACTGGCATAGGGGAGAATCCCTTGGCTACTAATTTGTCCTTCTCCTTTTCTTTCTATTTTTCTTTCTCTGCCTCTTTATCTCCAACTTTTCCAGTATCTAGAAAAGATCCTCCTCCATAGGTTGGAGTGATTTGTACATTCTTCTCAGGAAGTTGGTCTCCCCCTCCACCAAAAAATTATGTTGGTCTAGTTGATGTTGATGTAGTAGCAATAGTGGAAATAGTAGTAGATGACTGGGTTATTCTAAAAGATACTCTGCTAGAAGAACTTGTGGCTCCAGCTCTCTTTTTTGTCACTCTATTCAATTCTACCCATCTATCTATCCTCTTGATGATACCATGCATAAGGACTTCCATTATATCGATAACAAGACCATCAAGCAGAGTTGATTTTACAAGAGTTTCCTTTATTTTCTCATAAGTTGAGGGATGCAAGTAAGAGCCATCACTTGTGACATCACTAACATCAATAGTGTCATTATACAATTGTATCTCATCAAATGTCAACCTAGACCAATACCTTTCTCTAGTTTGGTACTCATTATGACATTTGGCCCAATAATCTTCAATATCTAAAACATGCCTATAAGTGTAGGCAAGCTTCAAATGATCTTTGATGAAGCTAACATGATCATACTGGGGCCTGATAAGTTCATAGTCACTCAATTTAATCCTACTATCAAAATCTTTGATTAAGTTTTGGACATTAGACCTTGAGGCACAAGAATAAGGTCCTACCATAATTGGAAAAGGGATCTTGACAATCTTCTTCACATTAGAACATAAGGTATTAACTTCCAATATTTGTTTACACAACTCAATAAGAACTACCTTATCTTTAGGATATATGGGAAGTCTCTTTAGGAAGCCATCAAATGTACCAATCCTTAGGTAGGAGAAAGATGGAAATTAGATGAAACAACATCTAAACTAGTTGGCCATTGATATGGCTATTAGAAATATAGGATAGGCTAGGTTACTGAGAGGGGAAGGGTGAATCAAAACCCAATAAAACTTAATCTTATTTCACCAATTAATCCTTCATTTATATTTTGATCTCATTTCATGCATGAAAGACTGAAATTAATAAAACATTCATAACACCTTGACACAAGATATGGTGACCCAGAAACCTTCCAAATAGAAAATAAAATTGGGGTGGGGATTATACCCACAAGATTTAGTAGTGCAGTATAAAGTTGGCTGGTTAAGGCTTACAATTCATCACTCTTGATGATCTACCATGTTAGGACCAATAAGGACTACTAGGTTCACCTTTTTAAAGGATTTACAAAACATACAATAAACTATGCACTCAGTAAAGAGATTTGCAAAAGACTATTAAGTCTACCTTGTTAAAGGATTTAATTGTTCCACCATTTAGGATATACCAGTGGCTAATCTTTGATCTACAACTCTAATTTGCTAGTCGAGATTCCTTTGAAATGTAAAGATCACCTTGTTGTGATAGATAAATCTTTGTTTCCTCTTATATTGCTTGTAGCCTTCTTAATTCACACTTCTATTCTCCATGGTTTCTTATTATTATTATTTCTCATTTGGATGTGATACAATGTATTATATATATACCAATCCAAAATACAACTTGAACAAAGTCGGCTATAATACAAGTTTCACCAAAATACACAATGCCGGCTCAATTGTTGGCACTCAAATTTTGAAGACAAACTTCATGAAATTTTGATACTCAGCAACCATTATACACACTCGACATTTTCATGCTCTTGGTAGATGTAGAAACTCAGTTCATACTAATCACTTCAAAGTAGTCTAAACTTAGTCAACACTGGTGACTCCATGAACACTATGAAAATTGGCATATAAATTGAATCACTTGGTTGACACTAAATGGCTCAATCAACACTAACACTATGAACTCAGTATAAATTAAATCACTTGATTGAGGCTCCTTGGTTTGATCAACACTAGATCCACATTACTAACATTGCGAGCTTGGTAGACACTAGAGACCACAATTGACAATATTTAACTCGATTGGTATTGTGAAGCTTGGTTTGCACTATCACTGATGAACTCAATAGTGACTACTTAGCATGAACTAAATATTAATTATGAAACTTGATAGCAACTGTAGAACTTGATAGAACTTGGATTACTTGATTAACATAGAAAATAGCAAGATAAGATTGGTAGTTGTTTAACCAATTGACTAAGTGTGAGTTACCAATACACAAACTTGACCATAATGTCAACAATCTCCCCCTTTGGCATTAGTGACAAAAACACTTATCAATCCAAAATTAAATTCTCAAAATTTGGAGTCCAGAACATTCTTTTGTCTCTATCTTGTGTCTTCAACTCAGTAACATACTCTATTTTTGAGATTTTTCAAAATTGCTTTTGTAAAAGATGTTTTTTGATTATCTGTACATGTATTTGTATAATATTATGCTACTCCCCATACATTTAATACATATATATATGTGTGTGTGTGTGTGTGTGTGTGTGTGTGTGTGTGTGTGTGTGTGTGTGTGTATATGTATGTGTGTATATATATATATATATGTATGTGTATATATATATATGTGTATGTATATATATATATATATGTATATATATATATATGTATATATATATATATGTGTGTGTGTGTATACATATGTGTGTGTGTGTGTGTGTATATGTATGTGTGTGTGTATATATATATATATATCACATCTTCTCCCCCTTTTTGACATAAATGCCAAAGTTGAATGCTATATTGTAATGCCAAAATGTCACAAAAAAGTCAGAACATACCTTGAAAATCAATGCCATTGTCTTGTCCCAATTTTCCTATAACACCTTGCTTGCATGAAGTGCAATCTATATTTATATTGATAAACCTGACATGTGATCAGCTATGGAGAAGTTATTATCATGGATGAGAGTTAAGTATGTGCAATGTGTTTTTACAATGTATCCATGTTTGAAAGAATCATGCCTTGGATGTCTACAAGTGTGGCCCTAATCCTAGCTTCTTCTCTTAATAATTTTTCTTACAAATTAGTTAGAAATCTGATCTTTGAGTAGTGAACAAAACTATAGCTCAGGTCAAGTGACAACTAGTGTGCACTTGCCTTCAAGTCTTCACCTATCTTAGATAGTTTATCTTTGATTCCCTAGGTGAAGATAGATGTATCACATAACTTGTTGAATAATTAAGCAACATTATTTGTAGAGGTTTCTAATGAGTTGAGAATAGTAGAGAATTTTGCTTGATTTATTGCAATTTTCTATGCAACTTGCTCCAATACATTGTTTTCAAATTTCCTCTCTGCCCTTTGTAGCAATTTTTCTTGTCCATTTAGATCTTCATTGAATTTCTGGACAACTTTTATTAATTAAACCAAAATAGGTTGTGTACTATCAACCTTTGTGCTTAGTGCATCTACAAGTATATTTTTCACATCTTCAAGTACATGGTTCTTTGCTTTTCTCTTCTCTAAGCTTTTGTTTCTTAGCTCTCTTTTGCAATAGTTCACTCATTATGTTTAGTTGATCAGGATTCAGAGTATAGATATCCCAATTTGGGATAACTATATCCTCATCTAGATCAATGTCTTCTTCTTTACCTCTATCCTTAATTGAAACCTTAGCACTCAATTGAGACTTGTTCTCAATTGTCCTTGTACTTGCTATATGTACACTTGGAATTGTAACAATAGTAGAAATAAAAGTAGATATTGCACTAATCATACAAATACCTAGTTGTTGTGTAGCCAAATCTAATGATGGAGGAGGCACTAGCTGCTCGATAGATAAAGTGTTGATCACTTCAGTCAATATGGTACTCAGTTGAATAGGTGCAGAGATTGGTTGGGTGCATGGTGTAGTAGTGGTTGCCACAAATAACTTGGTAGAAGCTTTCTCTAAGCTTTATGACATTAAAACTTTGATTAGAGATAGAGGGAATAAGGCTATTACTATTGCTACAATATTCTCTAGGTCCATTTCCTCAATACTCTAAATCTCAGGGAGATTTTCCTTTGTAGCTTCCTATTCTTGCTCCTCATTATCCAGATTTACATCATCTATTTCAATATCTTCTTCATCATTATTTTCATTTTCTTCTTTATCATCTTCATCATCTATGTCACTAACATGAACAACAATATCACTTAGTTGATGAAGTTTGTAAATATTCTTTCATGTGGTAGTAGTTGTCTTCACTATGGATTTTATGTATTTCATCAAACAAGACATGTATTGAACTTCAGAGTGAGCTTCTCCTCATTGTTCTTCATGGAATCTTTCACCTCTTTATTATTGAGACTCGGCATAAGCTACCTCAGAGTCTATTCATAGATGTCTTTTGCATTTTTCTTAGCATTTTCCCATCTTGGCTTGCATAAGCTCATTGGAAATTTGTTGTATAAGTTGATCAAGAGAGTATTTCAATTTACCTAGTTTTGACTTCATCGTGTCCTCAATTTTCTTCTTCTCATCTACATTCCTAGTTTCATATCTAAGTGATTTCAAGTTTTCCATTCCAACTCCTTCTTTAATTTCCTTTAATTTCTCTTAAAATGTAGGTGGAGGCCTTTTGAAAATGAATTCCTTGGCATCCTTCTCACCTAATTTCAATTTCTTTCTTGATCTAGATGTTCTTCTTATGAATACTGCAATAGATGACTTGGAGGGTTGGGTAATGATGATCTTACCCTTCTTCCTTATAAGTTGTTCCTCTTTAAAATTTGTTTCTTCTACTCCATCTTTTGCATCATCTTATTCCACATCATCTCCTTTTCCTTCTATCAACAAGAAAGTAGAACTTTCTTACTTTAGCTTTGCTATCCTCTTCTTTCCTTTGCTAAATACTTGAGGAAGCTTGATTTCAAGTTATATTCTAGCTTTGGCTTCATCATATGATGGAGGAAGGAATGAAAAGCTAGGGCCAAAGGCACACCCAACTATCCAAGCCACTATGCAAGAGTTAACACAATGGAAACACAACACAAAGAACATAAACAAAGGAGGAGGAAGAACAAAACATGTTTATTGATCCATCAAATAATCAGCATAAATGTCTAGTTATAAGGCCTTCTAGATTATGGCCAGATACAAAATACATTCAAATCCAAGATCTAACTTCAATTTAGATTTCCAAACACATATGCTCCCCACTTTCAAAATCATCTCCCCTCTCTAAAACTAAATCCTAGACCTTCTCAAATACTTGTGTGGCCACAGGTCAACCTATTAGAAAATTAAACCATACATTAAATGCATGCACAACTACAAGTCGACTCACATCAAATATTAACTACTATTATTAAAACTAAAAACATGCAAGGTCAGCCCAAATTAGAACTAGACACAGTGAACTTGGTCAAAGATAGACCAAGAAAAATATGAGCACTCGGCACCAAAAGATTCACTCGGCACATGAAGGAACACTCGGCCAACTCTAGATTGCTATAGTTTTTGACATCCATTAGAGCTAAAATAACTTAGCATCTACTAGAGCTATAGTAACTTAGCATCCATTAGAGCTATGATAACTTGACATCCATTAGAGCTACAGTAACTTGGCATCCATTAAAGCTACAGTAACTCAACATCCACTGAACAACTCAGGAGTAACAAAAAATTGGAAACCACTGGCACTTAGTTCCAACATACAAAATGAACAAAGATGAGTAGGATAACAAGGCCACCCAGGATGCTCCTACATTAAACAACTGGGAATGAAAGAAATGATTCTTTGAATCATTGAGATGTCATAATCTGAGTTGAATCCAACTTGGATTGAGAAATCCATGAAGCATCTTCAATAGGTCTATTCTTCCACTTCACCAAATATTCATAGTAATATTTTCCTCTTGTTCACTTGCCAACTCTCTGATCCAATAGTTGTTCAATGTCATCAATCTACTTCTTAGGATAATCTTTTGATACAACAACTTCATCATCTAACTCATGATACTTATACAAATTAGTAATATTGGATATAGGAGATATATTCATGTCATCAAGTAACTCAACTTCATAAGCATTACATCAAACTTCTTCAAGATCTTACAAGGTCCAAACTTCATCATCTTTAGCTTAATGTATGTGCCAACAAAAAATCTTCCTTTCTTTAAATGAACCATCACCTCATCACCAACTTCAAAAAAATGATATCTTTAAGACTTATTAAGCATTCTCCTTATACTTCTAATTACTTTGTTCCAACCTCAACTTCACTTCCTTATGTAAAGACTCCATAAAATTAGCAAATGCTTCCCTTGTAGCACTGCTCTTTTCTTCACCAGCAATATTTTTCAAATTTGATATACCTCTAGGCTGCATTCTAGTAACAATCTCAAAAGGTGTTTTCATGTACTCCTATTCACAAAATCATTATATGCAAACTCATCTTGTGCCAACACTATTTCCCAATTAGTTGGCTTATCTGCCACTAAACATCTCAAAAAATGACCCAAGCTTCTTTTCACAACCTTTGTATGTCCATCTATCTATGGATGGAATGTAGGACTAGACTTTAACTCAATAGCCATCTTCTTCAAGAAAGTCTTCCAAAAATAACCAACAAACTTACTGTCTCTGTCAGAAATAATACTTCTTGGTAATCCATGCAATCTCACAATCTCTTTCAAGAAAAGTTCAACAACATGCTCAACATCTAATGTCTTCTTACATGGTATGAAATGAGCCATCTTAAGAAATCTATCCACAACAACAAATATAGAAGCATACCCCTTCACTATCTTAGGTAATCTAAGAACAAAATCCATACTAATGTCACTCCAAGATTTCTCAAGAACAGTAATAGGTGTATACAAACCAGTATTTTGACTTACTCTTTTTGCAAATTGAAAAACTCCACAACTCTTCACAAATTTTTAAACATCCTTATACATTTGTAGCTAATAATAATTATCCTTCAATGAACATAACTCAATGTCTTATAAATTCCAAAATGTCCAACCAATCCACCACTATGTTTTTCCTTAATCAAATTAACTCTCATAGAACTTCTAGGAATACACAACTAAATTCCTTTGATCAACATAGCTTCTTGAATGAAATATTCATCATACTTACTTATGTGATTTTTTGGATTTGGTGCTTTGCACTCTCTCCATGCCTCAAAAAAATCAGGGTTAGTATCATACAACTCTATTATTTCTTCAAAACCAAGAACTTCAACCTTCATCTTAGTTAATAAAGAACATCTTATGCTCAATCCATCAACAATTCTATTAGTAACTCCACTCTTATGCTTAATAAAAAATGTGAAACTCTACAAGTACTCAACCCACTTCATATGTCTTTGGTTTAATTTATGTTGACTTCCCAAGTATTGTAAAGCTTTATGATTAGTATATAATACAAACTCCTTAAGAATCAAATAATGTCTCCACTTCTTCAATGCTTGAACAATAGCATAAAACTCTTGATCATACATAGAATACTTCCTTTTAGCATCATTCAACTTTTCACTAAAGAACACAATAGGTTTACCTTCTAGAATTAATACCACTCCTATTGCACTACCACTTGCTTCACATTCAACTTGAAATACCTTATTGAAATTAGAAAAAGCCAATACAGGTAACTTAGCAACCTTTTGTTTTAAAGTCTCAAAACTCTTATCAGCTCCATGTGTCCACTTGAATTCCTTTTTATTTCCTCTCATTGTCTCAGTCAGATCATTACAAATAGATCTAAAATTTCTTATGAACCTCCTATAGAAACTAGCCAAACCATGAAATGATCTTACCTCACCCACATTCTCAGGTGCAGGCCATTCCAGAATTGCTTTTACCTTCTTAGGATCCATCTTCAAACCATCATCTAAAATCACAAATCTCAAGTACACAATCTCCTCTTGTATAAAAAAACACTTCTTCGAATTAATCATCAACTTATCCTCTTTCAATCATTGCAATACTTTTCTAATATGCTCAAGATGTTTTTCCTTAGTCTTATTAAATATTAGAATGTCATCCAAATAAACAACCACAAATGTACCCAAAAATCTTTTCAGAACATCATTCATCAACCTCATGAAAGTACTAGGTGCATTAGTCAAACCAAAAGGCATAACCAACCATTCATGTAAACCATCTTTTGTCTTAAAAGAAGTCTTCCACTCATCACCTTATTTGATTCTGATCTAATGATAGCCACTCTTCAAATCAATCTTGGTAAAATAATTTTCTCCACTCAAACAATCCATTATGTCATCCATCCTCGACATAGGAAACCTATATTTCACTTTGATCTTGTTAATAGCTCTAGAATAAGTACACATTCTCCATTCTCCATTCTTTTTAAGTGCTAATATAGCAGGAACAACACATGGACTCAATCTTTCTCTGATCAAACATTTTTGCAACAATTCATGTACTTGTCTGTTAAGTTCTTTATTCTTTGTAGATTTCAATCTAAATGGTGCTTTGTTCAGAAAACTAGCTTCAGGAATCAAATCCAAACAATGACTTATACTTCTCATTAGAGATAAACCATTAGGTATATCTTTTGCAACAATATCCTATATTCATTTAGAAAATTTTCAATTTCAGCTGGTACTTGACTTCTATCAGTTTCTGTTGCTCAGTCACCACTATTTTCTATCACTCGATTGCTAATGGTACAACTCGGCTTCCTAAGAATTATAGAAAAATATACTTGATTATTTTTCATTTCCTTTTCAAATTGCTTTCCATTAACCATGCATATTCTTACAGTGGTACAATTAACCTCATCTAGACTTTTAATCAAAGGCAACAATGTTTGCTTTCTCCCATTCACCCAAAGAGTGTATTGATTCAATCTTCCATCATGTACAACATATCAATCATATTGAAAAGGTCTACCCAAAAAAATATGACAACAATCCATAGGCATAATACCACACAAAACTTCATCAAAGTAATGTCCAATCATGAACTTTACAAGGCATTTCTCACTTACCAATATCTTATGCGCATCTTTAATCCATGAAACATGATAGGGTTTGGGATGCTTCAGCCTCTGCAATTGCAACTTTGTAACTAGCTCTTCTAATGCCAAATTTGTAGAACTTCCACTATCAATGATCACGTTGCAACATTTTCTAGCCACCTTACATATGGTCTTGAAAAGACTTCTCCTTAAAATAGGTTCCTCGTCACTTCCCTTATTACATAAGGTTCTTCTCACCATCAGATTTTCTCCAATATTAGGTCCACTTGGTGAACCCTCATCATCTCCTTGAATCATCGCATTTATGTTACCTTGCCCACTTTTAGAGGATCTACACTCAAAATATTTATGTGCCTCTATACCATATCTGAAACAATTACCATGAAAAACACCTCTAGAATAACAATTACCTCTTCCTTGGTAAGAATTAGAACCTCCTTGGTAACAATTACCACCTTTCCATTCAATCTTTCCTTTTTCATCGTTCTTCCATTCAGATTTGCCTTTATCTTGTATAGAATTATTAGATTTTCCACCTTCACCATGAGATCTACCTCTGCCTCTCTAGAATCTACCACCTCTACCTCTTTGTCAAGATCTCCTTAACTTTCAAGGCATATTGGTATGCTTCTTCCACACTTTCCAATTTCACAAAAATTATTTCATCTTGAATTCCAGATCTTAATCCATTAATACCTTACAATTTTCTCAACATCATCATTCACATGTCCAGATCTGATGTCCAACCTATAGAATTCCTCAATATACTTCTTCACACTCATGTCTCTTTGCCTCAAGTTTTGCATCTTTCTCAACAAGCTAACTTGGTAATCAGTAGGAAGGTATTTATTCTTTGCTTTGTTTACCATCTTTGGCCAAGTCTTGATCTTTTTCTTTTCTCTCCTTTTTCTATTAGTTTTTGAATGCTCCCACCATAGTGAGGCATGACCCTTTAACCTTGTAACAGTAATTTTCACCATCCTATTATCAGGAGTGTTTTCATACTCAAAGAACTTATCTATATCAAGGATCTAATCCAACATAGCATTAGTGTCCAATTTTCCATCATAAGGAACAACTTCTATAGAAGGTTTTGAATTTTCCTTAGACAACACTCTCAACAACATTGCTTCATCTTGGTCTTCTTCAGGTTCTAGATTAGGGTTTGGTGCTACTTCTTCATCATCACTTACATCATCAAGATGTGCTCCTCTCCGCTGGACTATCTCTACAAAATCTAATATGGCTATAATTTGTCTCAATGTATCTAATATTGCATTATCAACATTTCCTCTACCTCGAACCATCTTTACAAATTAGGTTCTTGCAAGATTGTAACCCTCTACAAGCTATAGGTCAAATCTATAGATTTGAAACCCTATAACCCAATTCAATGAGGGTTCTACATGATCCAATCACCACAAGGATGAAGCTCTACTCTAATACCACCTAATGTAGGGAGGAATGAATAACTAGGGCCAAAGGCACACCCATCTATCCAAACCACCATGCAAGAAAAAACACAGCGGAAACACAACACAAAGAACAACTAAAGGAGGAAGAAGAGCAAAATAGTTTTATTGATTCATCAAATAATCACCATTCATGCCTGGCTGTAAGGCCTTCTGGATCATGGCCAAAAACAAAATACATTCAAATCCATGATCCAACTTCAATTTGGATTTCCAAACACATATGCTTCCCACTTTCAAAATCCTCTTTCCTCTCTAAAACTCAATCCTAGACCTCCTTAAATACTTGTGCAACCATAGGTCAGCCTATCACAAAATTAAACCTTACATTAAATGCATGCACAACCACAAGTCGGTTCACATCAAATATTAACTACTAATATCAAAATTAAATATGTGCAAGGTTAGCCCAAATTGGAACTAGACACGGACAACTCAGTCAAAGAAGGACCAAGACAAATACTGGCACTTGGCACCAACAGATTCACTCAATGCATGAACACTCAATCAACACTAGATTGCTATAGTAACTTAGCATCCACTAGAGATATAGTAACTCGGCATCCACTAGAGCTATAGTAACTCAGCATCCACCAAAGCTACATTAACTCGGCATCCATTGCAGCTATAGTAACTTGGCATCCATTAGAGCTACAATAACTTAGCATCCATTAGAGATATAGTAACTCGAAATCCATTGAACCACTCAGCATCAATAGAAAATTGGAAACCATAGGCACTTGACTCCAACATGTAAAATGAACAAAGATGAGTAGGATAACAAGGCAACCCAAGATGCTCCTGCATCATCATAGGTACCAAAATATGTGGCCTTGGGATCCACAGGTTCATTCAATAGTGCCTCAATAATATCCTTGGTGTCATCAATGTTAACCTTATTGGTTCTTTCTTTATACTGCCAAGTAATAAGATACCTAATACCAATATGTTGAAGATCAAAATAACCTAAGGATTAGCTACTTCCCATAATCAGTTGGATGGCCTTCAAGTCTAGACCCAACTTTAACAAAATCATAAAGATTTTCTACTCTTTTGACTCTATCAGATATAACCTTTTACATTTCATTCATTCAATGACATTCTATTACAATATTCATCCCCTACAGCAGATTGGTTACAATTCTTCTCAGATTTACAAGTAATTCTAGGAAACAACAGTTAACTGTAACTCAGAGATTAAATGTAAACAAGTATTGACCATCTATGATATTTTTAATGAATTTAAAGTAAATTGATTTTTATTTTAACCTTTTTCTTGATGCTTTTCCTCGATATCTTCATATGCTAACTGAAATTATTAATCAGTGCCTCATCTATTGGGATTTAGAATCTATCCAGCTATTTGACATAATGGACTGCATTAAAATCAATATAATCATCAATTCTCCCTAAAACTAATTCTTATGTACATCCTTATCACTACCTAGAAATCCTATCATATCACTAAAGCATTTACTTAACTCATTGAATTAAAAGAAATAGTAATATGATATACAACCTATCCTAGTTGTATTGAATTGAACAATCTTTGCCCATGCAATCTCAAAATAAACAATAAATAACAATGGAGACAAGATTCAAAGAAAAAATATATGGGGATATTTCATCTTTTTACTAATTATCTTTGAAAATTATGTAACATTGGGTAACATTCAAAACAAGACACCATGATCCTGGAAAATTAATGTATTCTCAAAATTGTAGAGGAAATACATCACAGAGTTGACATCAAGAAAATTAGACCGAAATAGACTAAGCTAAACTAAAATTTATATAATAGATTGAACCCCCTCTCTAGCCTTGGAATCTCACTTATATAATGTGAGATGCAACAAGCTTCAGGCTTGGAGAGTATTGACAATTGTCCTTAAGATAGAGAGATATTTATAAAGTTACTATCATAAAAGACAAAAATTGGTGCAACAGAATTTTTTTGATCATGAATATTCATTTGTGGAACCACTTCTACTGCACCTTTTGTTGCTAAGGAGTTTCATGATTGGCTTTAATGTTGTTGTTGTTCCTGTAAGGGTGTAACTGATAAACCTGCTTGTAGTGGACCTAGTTCTAATGTTTGTAGACTTAATTCAACTCAAGGTTCTCCATCCACATCATCAAGTATTGATAGGTTGATAATTATGTTTGATTGTCCTGTTGCCAAGTCATCTATTTGGGCCCTTATTCTCATAACTGTAATTGATTTCTTACATCTGTCTTCTTCTGCTTTTATCAATGTGTCAATTATTTGCAAATCGTCTTATTCCATTTTATCATCATCGATTTTACCTTGTTCCAATTGCTTTGCATGTACAAAAACTATCATCCACTTGCCAAAAAGTGTGTCATCTAGCCAATTAAAACTCAAAACATCATGTTGTTTCTTCATAACATACTCCGCCAATTTATCTATCTCAATAAAATCTTCCCTTAAAGAATCATTAAATAATTGCACTTTTACAACTTCTTTAGCTGTATTTTCCCACCATGTATTTCCCTTTTCATTTATGACCCTATTCATCCTAAGACACAATAGGTCATCCAATTCTTGGGCCCACTCTTCTTTATTTTTTATTTTATCCTTTTTATCCAGGACATGGGGGAAGAGTCCAAAATTTTTACTCTTATATTTTGCAAGATAATTAATGATTTGCCTTTGCAATGCAATTCTTCTATCATCAAACTTGAAGAGATCATTAGTCAAGTTATAAGTTTGTTCTATATGTTCACAAGATAAACTAATGATTGAAAAGTACAGCTGAGTAACATCTTTGTCCCTTTTGTTCCATTTATTGACAATTGGCTTTAGAACATCATCATTTTCTTTTGGCTCATTCCATATATTTATTACCTTTGCTAATTGCTCATTAAATGTTGGCCAATAAATTTTATCTACTAAATAAATAATTGCTTTCCTCAATCTATCCTCATACTAAATATCTAGTTCCACATGCAATGTCCATAGTTTGCTATTTTCTTCTTCAAAGTCCTTTGTAGTATAAAAGTGAGGTCTCAAAAGGATCCACTGGTGGATGAGGATAAGTGATCCTTGGTTTGCTAGATTGTCCTTGGTGCCCCATCACCTTATTTTCAAACTCAATTCTCTTTTGGACTTCTCTATTATAAGTAGCCAAAACCTTCTCATACTTTTCTTGTAATTCTAATCTTTCCCTTTTATCCCTCAGGGTTGTGGCTAGGGTGAGGTTGGTTGTTCCAACACCTAGCTCTGTGGCCTCTTCATTTGGAGTATCCTCCACCCTTTTTACAATCAAATTTTCTAATCAAACTGGTATCATCAGGCTGAGAAGAGCTAGCTCTGGATACTTTTCTCATTGACTAGATCACTAATGAAGCATGATCTTCACTAAACTTGGCACCTTTCAGCTCTTTCTTCACCTTTACATCTACATTTAATTTCTTGGTAATAAAATTAAAAACCATGGCATATATAATGTCCCAATTTGGCAAAAGCAGAACCCTAGATGATTTTATTATTTTCCTTCCCTCTTTAGGGGTCAAGCTCTTAAATTATTTCATCATTTCCTCTTTTATTTGATTCTATAGGGTTGCCTCTTCCATCTTAGGATGCTCTTCTTTCATCTTATTGCATCTCTCTCCAAACAATTCAATATTGGTCCTCCATGCAAACTGGTAGAAAGCTCTAGATTTGACAAAGAAATCATTAGAGAGAAACTCTTGATTAGTTTTCTCTACTAAAGGGTCCAATTTCCTTCCTTTATAATCAGCAATAGCTAATCCAAGGCTTGACATGTGAGGTTCTTATTAGATTGTGGTGACTAATCAAGAAAGTACTATACATACTTCATAATTAGTGGGGTTCAGGGCATCGCCCCAAAAAAAAAAAAAAAATTGGTACTATTCACCATTCGTAGATTCAACACTAAAGTTATGGCTAATAATGGCCAACATGTTATAACCCTAAAGCGGTTTAATACTTGTATAAAAGGGTTTATGGTTGGGTATTTTTTCATTATGTTGTGATGTGAAATTGCTTCTTGCGGCAGTATTGAGCTGTAACAGATTACGAATTGTAATCAGGTTGTAATCACTGGATTGTAATGATATTAGATTTGTCATTTGGTGGACGTAGCCCAGGGATTGGGTGAACCACATTAAATCTTGGTGCCCTGTGTCCATTTCTGTGTGATCTATTATTTTCTATTATTGGTTATATTTACATGTATTTTTTTATTTTTGTCTGTGGTTTATCCTAACAAGTGGTATTAGAGTGAGGTTGTCTTTTAGTTATCCTCTACAGGAAAGTCTCACAGTTAAGTGGGAGTCTCATAGTTGAGTGGGAGCGATGGCAGATGAGGGTAAGTTGAGGGTTGACAGGTTTAATGGGCAGAACTTCCAGTTATGGAAGATGCAAATGGAAGACTATCTATATCAAAAGGATTTATGGAAGTTGTTGGAAGGAAAAGCCAAGAATCAGGGAACTATGTCAGAGGCTGAATCGGATCTTTTGGACAGAAAGGCACTTGAAAGCATTCAGTTATGCTTGGCACCATCGGTGGCATTTAACATTACAAAAGCAAAGATGACAGAAGATTTGATGAAAACCCTAGCAACACTGTATGAAAAGCCCTCTGCTTCAAACATGATATTTCTCATGAAGCGTTTATTTAATATGAAAATGGTAGAAGGTGGATCTATTGTAGATCATTTAAATGAGTTTAATACTATTACTAGTCAGTTATCTTCTGTGGGTATCAATTTTGATGAATAAATTAGGGCTCACTTAATTTTGTATTCTTTGCCTGAAAGCTAGAATGGCTTGGAAATGGTGGTGAGTAATTATGTTCTTGGATCTAGTACCCTAAAATATGATGATGTGATCGATGTTGTTTTGAGTGAGGAAAATCATAGGAAATCCTTAGGTGGATCTACATCAGGAAGTACTTTGAATGCACAAAGCAGGGGCAGAATGACTGAGAGAGGAAGTAACTCTAGAAATCATGAGAAATCAAGAGGAAAGTCAAAGGGGAGGAGGTCTCAATCGAGATGACCAAATGATTGTTGGTACTATGGGAAACCAAGGCACAAAAAGAAAGATTATTGGAATCGAAAGAAAAATGAAGGAGATAAATTAGATGGAGACAAGGAGGCAAATTTGGTAAGTAAAAAATCCGAAGAAGATGCTTTGCTTCTGTCTTTAGAAAGTGTAGATGATTCATGGGTTTTAGATTCTAGTGCTTCATTTCATGCTACACCTCATAGAGGTTATTTCATTGATTATGTCCAAGGGGAC
This sequence comes from Cupressus sempervirens, assembly GCA_028749045.1. Lineage (NCBI taxonomy): Eukaryota > Viridiplantae > Streptophyta > Pinopsida > Cupressales > Cupressaceae > Cupressus > Cupressus sempervirens. The sequence continues at coordinate 464,564,315 of CM053793.1, forward strand.
TTTGGGCTTGTTTATCTGGGGGATAATGAACCCTGTCAAATTGTTAGAAAGGGAAAAATTAAGATTAAGTTAAAGAATGGGAATCATTGGGTACTACATGAGGTAAGACATGTTCCAAGGCTAAGTAGGAATTTAATTTTAGTAGGGCAACTTGATGATGAGGGTTATGTAGTTACTTTTAATGATAAAAATTGGAAGGTTTCAAAAGGTTCCTTTTTAGTAGAAAAAGGTGTGAAAGTAGGCACCTTATATCTTTGTACAGGTCATATTTTTCCTTCTACTTTGATTGTTTTAGAGAAAAATGAATGTTTAGGAACAATTGCTATAGTTGAGCAGGGAGAGCAAATAGCTGCTGTAGATTCTGATACAGTGTTGTGGCACAATAGACTTGGGCACATAAGTGAGAAAGGTATGAAAGTACTCCATTCAAAGAAATTTTTACCAGGTTTGAAATGTGGTAATATGGATTTTTGTGAAAGTTGTGTATGGAAAACAAAAGAGAGTGGGTTTTGTAAAGACTGGGAAGGAAAAAAAAAAGGAGAAATTATAGCTTGTGCATACAGATGTATGGGGACCAGCTCAGGTATCTTCCCTTGGTGGCTCTCATTATTATGTTACATTTATTGATGACACAACTAGAAAATTATGGGTTTATTTCCTTTAACAAAAAACTGATGTATTTCAAACTTTTAAAAAATGGAAATGCTTGGTTGAAAATGAGACTGGTAAGAAATTAAAATGTCTCAAAGTTGATAATGGTGGTGAGTATTGCAGTCATGAATTTGAAGATTATTGCTCCACTAATGGTATTCGTAGACAGAAAACTATTCTAAGGACTCCACAAGAAAATGGAGTGGTTGAACGCATGAACAGGACTATAATGGAGCGTGTGAGGAGCATGAGGTTGCATGTTGGGTTACCCTTACAAATGTGGGTGGAGGCTGTCAATACTATAGTATATTTGATTAATAGAGGTCCCTATACTCCTTTGGGTTGTGGTATTCTAAAGGAGGCATGGACTGGTAAGAAGGTGAGTTATTCTTTTCTCAAGACCTTCGGTTGTCAAGCTTTTGCTCATATAGACTCTGGAAATAGAACCAAGCTAGAAGCAAAATCAAAGAAATGTGTCTTTGTTGGATATAGCATTAATGAATTTGGTTATAGGCTTTGGGATTTTGAAAATCATAAAATTGTTAGAAGTTAGGATGTCATATTCAATGAGAAAATGTTGTACAAATATCGGTTGCAGCAACATGAGAAGAAAGAAGATGATTATGTAGTGCTAGATGATACTCCAAAAGCTAATTTTCTAGCCATTCCTCATGATGTGCAACAACTACAACAACAAATACCACACACACCAGTGAATTTTAGATGGTCAACGAGGCAAATTAGACCTCCACAAAGATTTTTTCCCTCTTTGTATTCTATTTTACTTATTGATGTTGGTGAACTTGAAAGTTATGATGAAGCTATGCAGGTGGATACTAAGCTTCAGTGAGAGTCTGCAATGAAAGATGAAATGGACTCTTTGTTGAAGAATAAGACATGGGATTTATGCAAGTTGCCTGCGAGTAAAAAGGCTTTACTGAATAAGTGGGTTTATAGGTTGAAAGAAGAGGAAGGAGGTAAGAAAAGATTTAAGACCAGGTTAGTTGTAAAAGGATTTGCACCGAAAAAGGGAATTGACTTTGATGAGATATTTTCTTGTGTTGTTAAAATGACTTCTATCCATACTGTTTTAAGTCTTGTGGCTACTGAAGATTTTCATTTAGAGTAGTTGGATGTTAAAACAGCCTTCCTTCATGGTAATTTGGATGAAGAAATCTATATGGCTCAGCCACAGGGATTTGAGGTCAAAGGTAAGGAGAACTTAGTGTGCAAATTGAAGAAAAGTTTATATGGCTTTAGGAAAGCACCTCGACAATGGTATCTAAAATTTGACAGGTTTATGCATGAGCATGGCTATAATAGGTGTCATTCAAATTATTGTGTTTATTTTAAGAGGTTAGATGATGATAGCTACAATATTTTATGTTTATATGTTGATGATATACTTGTAGTTGGGTCTAACATGGATCATATTAAGGGGCTGAAACTCCAGTTAGCACATGCATTTGCTATGAAGGATTTGGGGGCAGCAAAACAAATCCTTGGTATGAAGATTTGTAGAGATAGGAAGAATATAACATTAATGCTATCTCAGGCTAATTATGTTGAGAAGGTTTTGCAACATTTCTCTATGGAGAATGCTAAAGCTTTCGGCACACCTTTACCTGGTTATTTGAAGTTGACTAAGGAGATGTGTCCTAAGACACAAGAAGAGGAGGATAAAATGTCCAAGGTACCCTATGCTTCAGCTATAGCAAGCTTGATGTATGCTATGGTATGCACTAGGCCAGATATTGCACATGTAGTGGGAGTCATTAGTAGGTATATGAGTCATCCAAGATTTGAGCATTGGAATACTGTCAAGTGGATTCTTAGATATTTGAGAGGATCATCCAATAAGTGTTTACAATCTGGGGGCTCTACTACTGATTTATAGGGCTATGTTGACTCAGATTTGGCAGGGGATATTAATACGAGGTGGAGTACTATAGGTTATGTCTTTACTGTTGGTGGGGCAGCTGTGAGCTGGGTTTCTAGGTTACAAAAGATTAATGCTCTATCTACTACAGAGGCAGAGTATGTTACTGCTACAGAGGCAACCAAGGAGATGATATGGCTTCAATTCTTCTTGGAAGAATTAGGACATCCTCAGAAGGATAATTATTTGTTCACAGATAGTCAAAGTGTCATTCATCTTGCAAAGAATTTAGCTCTGCATTCTAAGACCAAACACATACAGTTGCGGTACCATTTCATTCGATCAGTTTTGGAGGATGGATAGTTAAAGCTAGAGAAGATACATACCAATGACAATCTAGCAGATATGTTGAAAAAGGTTGTAACATAGGAGAAGTTGAACTCCTCTTCAGCTTCAGTTGGTCTTTTAGACTGAACATGAATAAAAGAACAACAGAGTCCAGGGTGGTTTGATCTAGTGGGAGCCCCATGTGGTAGTGGTATTGCTACGGGATCAGTCTCCAAGTGGGAGATTTTTGTTTAGTGTGGAGTCTGATCAGTCCCCAAGTGGGAGATTTTTAGATTATGGTGATTGATCAGGAAAGTACTATACATACTTCATAATTAGTGGGGTTCAGGGCATTGCCCCGAAAAAAAAAATTTGGTACTATTTTCCATTCATATATTCACCACTAAAGTTATGGCTAATTATGGCTGACATGTTATAACCCTAAAGTGATTTAATACTTGTATAAAAGGGTTTAGGGTTGGATATTTTTTCATTATGTTGTGATGCAAAATTGCTTCTTGCAGCGATATTGAGTTGTAAGGGATTATGGATTGTAATCAGGTTGTAATCACTGGATTGTAATAATATTGGATTTGTTGTTTGGTGGATGTAGCCTAGGAATTGGGGGAACCATGTTAAATCTTGGTGTCTTGTGTTCATTTCTGTGTGATCTATTATTTTCTATTATTGGTTATATTTGCATGTAGTTTTTTAATTTCTGTTTGTGATTTATCCAAACAGTTCTTGAGGGTTTCTTTCTTCCAATTTAGAAATAGTGATAAAAACTCCCCCTTGAGATCCTAATTGTTCCATCTACTCCTTAGTGAGTTGTTCATCTCCTATATGCAATGGGGACTGTGTAGGTGAGTACTCCTTTGTTTGGGGCACCTATTTTTCTTCTATCTTTTGCCTCTTAAGCATTGGCTCATTAGGCCTTTCCTCCAAAATAGCACTAGTAGATTCAATTATTTGTTTCCCCTTGTCCACTGCAGGCTTCTTATTCTAAATAATATTGTAGCCAGGTCTTCTTTGAATAACTAGCTTCCCTTATCCTACTATAGGGGTAAAAGAAAAATTTCTCATGACCTCTCAGGCCTTATCAAGATAAGAATTAATAAAGAATATTTTTTTCTCATTCATTACTTCCATCATCTCTAGAAAAGTGATCATCAATTTATTTAGTTTATCTGCCTCTATCTTTGCCTCTTCTAGAGGCTTATAATCCTTATCAAAGCAATTAATAAATTCCAAAACACTAGAGTAAACTCTCCACTTCTCCTTCCTAATCTCTTATTCTTGAAGAGAAAAATTATTTCTAATTATGTCCTTAGGGAAATAGGGTTGATGCTTCTTGACACCAGTTTTGGCCCTCTATTTGAATATATCAAAGAATCCCTCACTATCATTGATCTAAAAATGTATACAAAAATAATCAACCACCCTTGGTGATTATGAAATGGTGAGCAACTATGCAAAATGGGAAAATTGAACCTCTAGACCAACCAGTCAATTGTGCTTCCTCTAACCCACCTATCTGCCATAGCATTTCAGCTATCCCTACCTTGAAAAGTACTTGGTAAGGAAGTACATGGGGAGCCCCTTGAAATCCATACACTCTAAAAACTATAGACATAGGGTATGGTATGATATCTGCCCAATTATGGGACACCTTCAAACCAACAAGGTTGTCCGTAGGCCTAATAAAATCTAGTAGTACCTTAGGAATTTTGGGATTGTCCCTTAATATGAGGCTCCTCAACCTAGATGTGAAGTACCTATCATATCTCACAAAGCTAGCCTCTTATGTATCCCAAATCATATTTGCACTCCATAACTGGACTGGCAGAGCTTCTCCCTCATATTCTCTATTTAATTCCATTTCTTTTTTTGAAGTAAGTAACCCCTTTAAACAAGAAATATGCATCGACAATGAATAATGGCCAAATTTTTTCTCAACTTTGCTCCTTGCAATCCAAACAAAACCTAAGTGAATATCCTCTACTAGATAAGATGCAAAATCAAAGATGATATCCACACCAAAAGAAGATATTTGTGTCATCATATACATGAACACTATTGGCACAAAATCTTGTTCATCTTCACCAAAAACCCTACATAAAGTCATGTAAATATCAATAACCCTGGTATTGAAAAAATGCTTCATAAAAGGCTCCTTAGTTGATGTTGTGACAAAATTTGAATTACCAATTGTAGCCAAGTGTCCTCTCAATGCACCTTGTGTGACTTGATCCTTTTGAGACAAGTATTTCTTTCCCAATACCTGAAAGTCAATGATCTCATGGTAATTTTTGATTGGCTCCAACCCAAAAACCTCTTGATTCTCTTATGCATTAATTCTCATCAGACACTCCCCATCTACTCTCCTCACTATCCTAGCTGCTAGGCCATAATTTAGGGCTATGGTTGTGAAAAGGTCTGAATCCATGAAAACCCCAAGGACTACTAACGTACCCAAATCAAAATTCTAGATATTTCCATGGGGGCCAAATAATTTCCTTTCTAAGAACCATGTCTTGAACAACTGGAGCCCTATTTTAGAGGTAATGGAATCCCTAGTCTAATTCTCTTTATCATACAAACCATGTGCAATCCAGAGTCTAGGGTTCACAGGAATTAATTTTATCATTTGAGCTAACTTGTTTGTGGATTCAGTTAGTTGTTCCAAGAAATCATAATGTATATTCCTATTGACATATTCTACTTTCCCCAAAAAAACCCTCCTTTGGAGGCATATTTGATAATAATGCAAAAAAACTAGAATTCTTTGAACTATATTTGGACTGAGGTACTTACTTGGCACACCTATTTTTTCTTTGAATTTTGTAGTAAATCACTGATACAGAAAGTTCTTTACAATTCAACTAGGTGGGAAATAGCTCTTCAATAGGTTCTAGCTCTTATAAAATCAAAAATATGTTTGCATGAAGAAAATCTTTGAGTTCTACACGATATCCCTAGTTTTACTTCACACGGAGGGTCTTAATTCTTCATAGATGGATCGTAGAGAAATAGAGTAGCACCACCTTTTGATTTTGAAAACAAGCCATTGATTTTTGAAAAATTTGATGATTAAGGAATAAAACTTTTAATGACATGGCTTCAACCCTCCAAGTTGTCGGTCAATCCAATTGAATTCTTCCACATAAGCCTTTTCTAACACCATTGGTGCCTTACATTGGACCCACTTGTGACTCTGGTATGTTTCATGCTCTCACTATGTTGTCAAGGGAAAAATTTGAGCAACTCTCATTGGTGACATAGCAACCATCATTGATGATCCTAGCATCAGACAGTAGAGCTTTTATGGTGATTTCATTATAAATAGGGTGGGCCCATGGTATTTCCTCTTGATCGCTATGTCACCAAGGCTAAATTTCTTGCAACTTTCCATAGCAACAAAGTGACCACCATTGATCTTAAGAAGATCTGACAGTGCAGATCAACAGTAAATTTCTTTCAGTGAGAAACCTTTGTGGCATCTAACATTCTCACAAATTGACATGCTGACAAGGCTATTAATGACATAGAAAATATGGCACCGTCTTCAAAGGTTGGTCTTGCCACATGTCCATGTGGCAGGTGGTTTCTATGTCACCAAGGCTAAAGTTCTTGCAATTTCCCATGGTGACAAAGCAACCACCATCAATGATGGGAAAATTTGATGGTGTATGCCATTTGCTTTAAAACATTATTTATTCACTAACTGGGTCCTGCGGCTTGGTCACCATGTTGCTAGCAGTAAATGACATGTGATTTCTTATGGAGACAAATGACATGTGATTTCTTATGGAGACAAAATAATAACCCTTGATCTTGAGAAGATAAAGGGTTATTGTTACTCGATCACTTTTTCAAATAGAAACATGAACCTATGAAAAATTAGAGATAAAAGCTTGGGTTAAAAATATTTTGGGAACTTTAGGAAATATTTAAACAATGCAAACAACTTTTTAAAATATTCCCAAAAAAAGAAAGGCATAATTTAAAATTATTTCTCCCACACATTTTAATTTGAAAAGGCACACAATGTAAACATAACTCAAAAGCTTTTTAGGGTGACACTTAGTGAAACAAAAATTAGGGTTATTCTAGGGTTAACAAAACTAAAAGTGTTAAGTTTTTGGATTTGCACCCTTTACTGAACTGAAAAAAGGTTTAGTAAACCCCTACTTAACATGGGATTCATTCCACTGTATGGGACTAGATAGTAAGATGAAACCTCTAGGTTCTAGGCTGGCTCCTGTTGAATCTCTCAATGATAACCTCTTGAAACTTAAAGAAAACTTGAGGGAAAAGGGGAAGAAGATACTGAAAACTAGAACCTAAACCTTAAGTCTAAACTAAGGAAGTGATACACCAAAGAGGGATATGGAAATGTAACCCACATGTGACAGAGAGGATAATAAAGCTTTATAAAACATAGATGAAGCACAACTTCATGTAAAGGCTTGCACAAATGATTTATAATAAGGTTTTCAACTGAAACTACGAAAAGAAAGACAAACTAATACCTCCCTTTGACTAATTTCACCCAAAACACATGTTATAACCTGCAAACAAACTTATTGTTCTACACAGAGGTGCTGAAATGAGACAGAAAACAAGGAATAATGAAACATCCACAAGTTAATCTATCTAATCATTTAGAAAGCACAGAGAAATTGTAGAAAAGAAAAGGGCTCACTGATAACTTCACCAAGCATAATCACACTGCTGCAACCTGTATTATATCTCCAAAAATGAATTACAGACTATGTGAAATGAAGTCCAGGACTTAGAGAAAAAGCCACAAAACCTCCATCCACACAAATCAGAACCCCTAAAAATGAGTTGAAAACTCATACTTATGCACAAAAAGTACCCAACTACATTTTGGAAGTCATAAATGCTAGGTCGGATTCAACCCCAAAGGCCAACTTGAGTCTTTTACAAGACTTCAAAAAGGTGTACAAAATAGCCCAAAAGGCATGGTCTGATATCATCACCAACTAACCCTCATAAATGAAGCCCCAAAACTCCTCCCAGACTCTAAAAGCAATGATTTCCTGCCCCCCCAGACCAATAACTCTGCCAAAGTATCTTGTTTTGACTTTTAAAGCTAAAGAAAATATTTTAATCCTTTATCACATTTAATTAGTAATACATTTATCTAGTCAACATAAAATGTTAATTAGATAAATGAATCATAAAAGCCTTTGATTCTTATATCAGATAATAATAATAATATATAATCCACAATTCTTTATTCATTTATTTATTTATAATATATATGATTATTGTATTAATGGTATTATTAAGTGATGATTTAAATCGCTCAATAACATTATTAATACAATTGATAACATATATTATAAATAAATAAATTATGGACTATGTAATTTTATTAATAAGCGATATAAGTGTCAAAGGATAAAAATATTTATTATGTTATTTATTATTATTATTATTTTAAATATTGATTAGATTAATGATGTTATTAAAGTGACTCTAAAAACATCACTTAATAATCTCATTAATATAGTCAATACGTAAAAATAAAGATAATAAATAATATAATAGACATTTTAAAATGATAGGAATAAAATACTTGTTCTACCTTGATAAGCATAAGGGCAAGAATGTTTGGCAGAGTTATATGTTAGAATCTAAAAAGATTAATAACCCAGAAAACTAGTGCAAAGAGTAAATATCTAAACTATGAATGCAAATGATACAAAATCAAAATAGCATCATAGAGTTAGTCTCCAAGAGAGTAATGCAAATTCTAGAAGCAAAATAGCATTAAGAGGATGCAAAAACAAGAGATACAAATACAAGCTAGGTAGCATGCTTATATAGGCTAGGAAGAGGGAGGAGGTGGCAACACCAACCAATGAGGAGCAACCATCTATTGGACTAAAGATAGCAAAGTATCTTCCTAAGATAGCTAATGGATGCTCACATGTAGGAAGGTGACACCTCACAACAATTCACCTAATAAGACTTGCTTTATTAACCTAAGCGAGATTATTAAAAGTGTAGGAAAAACCTATCAAAATAGAAAAAATAAAAAACTACACTAACACCCCCCCATAAGCGAAGCTTAGGTGGATGTAGAAATGGGTCCCGGCAAGTCAAGCCTGATGAGGTACCCATGTACATAAAATTCCCCCAAAAGAGAGAGAAAAGAGACTCCCCAAAGAAAATTAGGACTCCAAGTGAGAGGAAGAGGCCCCCCCAAAAGATGTAGCATCCCGCACCTCCAGCAAAGCTTGCAAATTTTGTTCGGTAGATCCACTTACATCGAACAAATTTTCTTCCCTTGGGAAAAGGGACAAGATCCCAAGTGTGGTTCCTCATCAAGGAACTATACTCTTCCTGCATAGCTGTATCCCACTCAAAAATACCAGAAGCCTCATGAAAGGACTGTGGATTTGAGGCAGTAGCAATGAAGATATGTAGAGCATCTTGGAATTGTAAACGAGTCTGCTTGGTGTCTGATGGATCCCCAACCCAATCACCTGCAAACTGCAAGGTCTGTCTAGCCCAAAGTAGACCAAAAGATGGAGAGTCTAGAGGAGAATCATCAACCTGTGAATAATGACTAGGAGAGGAAGGAGGTGAGTCCTCTGAATCACTCTCTGCATCAAAAGTGGAGGTAGAAGACTGCTCAAGTGAATCTGACCCATCATGTATTCCAAGTGACTCCAATGTCAAAGTAGAAGGCAACCCTATGACCATGCTCTGCTGGTTAAGCTGATGCAAGTAGTGGAAGTTAAGATGGCCAAACTGCTCATGCCATAATCTGCTCACATCATTAGAGTGAGTGAGTGAAACAGTCAAAGGAGGATTAGGAACAAAGTGAGAAAACATATAGAGTCGTGACTGATGATCTGCTCTCCCAACTGCAACTATAGAATCATTGTGCAACTCACATATCTCCACTAAATCAGGAGTGAACTCAATCTGCTTGCCTAAACCTGTGTGAGTGATCTGGTGTATCGATTGGAGATTAGTTGACAATGAGGGTACATAAGGAACATCATGGAATGTACTGTCCCCCACATCAACAGGCCCTCTTCCACACACCTCAACAAGAGTGTTATCACCCATCAAAATAGAAGGCATAGTACACGGCTCCAAGGATGCAAATTCTTCCTTAGATGAAGTCATTTGGTGTGAAGCACCCGAATCAAGAACCCAAGTGGATGGTGAGGAAGCAACTGCAAAAAGGGCCTTGCCCTTTCCTTTCCCCTTGCTGTTTTCTTTTTCCTTGTTAGACCCTTAATTAGAACTTTGTTTGATAGACTCAGGAACACTGATATTATTCTTCTCAAGAATGTATGTCAAGTGATCAAGTTGTTTCTGCAAACATTTATGTTCATTATGACTAGGTCTTTTACAATAAGCACATTTGACCTTTTCTTTCTTAGGCTTATCGCCCTTGGAAGATGGTGTATCAATAGTTTCTTTTGAAGAAACTGGCATCTGATCCTTCTTCTCCTCGCTATTCTTTTGTTTCTTGTATTTACTATTGTTGTTACTACTTTGTCCTTGTTGTTCTTTTGTGCCTTGATTGGCAGCCAAGGCATGTGACTTAGAGGACTTAAGAATGCCCATCTGGATTAGCTTGTCCTGTTCTCGAGTGAGATTGACAGCAAAATCATCTAAAGATGGCATGGTGAATTGAGTACCAAGTGCACCCTTAGTAGCATAGAAGGTAGAGACAAACACAGAATATTCTGAACTTAGCTTAGAGAGAATACTAAGAATCAGTTGTTCATCTTTCTTTTCAATTCCACATTTTTTTAACTGTAGCCTTAGTGATTTCAATTTGGTGAAGAAATCTTGGATTGTGTTGAAATTGCTTGGACTCAAACTAATTAATTCATTTTCCAACATATGACCTCTCATTGAATCTTGTGTGCCAAATAGTGTTTCTAGCTTTGTCCATACTTCATTTGGTGTATCCAAAGACTCAATGTGAAATAGCAAGTCAGGAGAAACAGACAAACACAATGTTCCAAATGCCTCATCACATTTGTTAAACCACTTAGGCTTATCTTTATCTTTAGCAGGTTCAGTTTCAAGTCCCATAGTTATCTTATTTAATCCAGCTTTCCTTAAGTGAATTGTCATGCGTGATTTCCACTCAAAGTAATTGTATGGAGTTAGGATGGGCATATTTGTTTGATCCATGTTGAAGAAATGCAAAGAAATGCTAAAAAGAAGAGAACCTAGCCACGGCAATGTCCCCCCCTTTTTACTCAATCAAAGAACCCCCCCCCCCAAAGAAATATGATTTGGCACTTTATTTTAGTGCATTTACAACTACCACTAGAAAGAGATACTTAGTGGTCTTGATTTCAATGCATTGCAAACCCTCATGAAGAGCATATGCTAAAAGTAAAACTTGGGCACAATAATCAAGGAAACAAACAACACCACTGCGATCTACTCGAAAAATCATGCACTTTCAAAAAAAATTGCCTCGATACAAGGTCGTATGAGAAATTTATGATCCTCTGAAGTTTTCAAAACGAGAACTGTGCATAGTCACGACTGAGAATCTGCAATTGCTGAAGAATTCATGCATGAAAATCAAAAAATAACTCCACTAATGGATAGAGCACAAAAAAATAGCCAAGTTCATAACAAGAATCATCAAAATTGGAGTCCGTATGAGCAAGAACGAGACATTTGAAAACTACATTCAAATCTGCGGCTGCCAACGGAGAGGGGTATGGCTGCAGCTTTGCATGCTCGATTCTGAAAAATATACAGCTTGCATGCAAAATCCAAAAGATACCCAGATGGTTTTTCGGGGCTGCGAACAAAACCCAGAAAGCGTTTTTCTTGCTGATGTACAAAAGATGTTGTTGTAGTGTAAATCAGACGACTTTAACAGTAAAAAATGGCTCCAAAAATCAAAAAATGACCCCAGCAACCAAAATATGACATGCAAATGCTGGATCAGCTTCTTAAGTCCATCAATGGCATGCTGGAACCTGCAAAACTGATTGAAAACTCCAAATATGCATGTTGGTTGTCAGATTTGAGATTGAAACCCCAGAGAAAAACTGTTTTTGTCAAAACTTTTCTGATTCTCAAGATCATCCAAAGATGCAAGAGAAGAGCATACTTCGTTTTTCAAAAAATTACAATAAAGTTTGTTTGCCCCCCCCCCCCCCGAATCTCTCAAATAAGGAAACTAAAATCTACTCTTGCACATAGAAAAGTTCTGATACCATGTTAGAATCTGAAAAGATTAATAACCCAGAAAACTAGTGCAAAGAGTAAATATCTAAACTATGAATGCAAATAATACAAAATCAAAATAGCATCATAGAGTTAGTCTCTAAGAGAGTAATGCAAATGCTGGAAGCAAAATAGCATTAAGAGGATGCAAAAACAAGAGATACAAATACAAGCCAAGTAGCATGCTTATATAGGCTAGGAAGAGGGAGGAGGTGGCAACACCAACCAATGAGGAGCAACCATCTATTGGACCAAAGATAGCAAAGTATCTTCCCAAGATAGCTAATGGATGCTCACATGTAGGAAGGTGACACCTCACAACAATTCACCTAATAAGACTTGCTTTATTAACCTAAGCGAGATTATTAAAAGTGTAGAAAAAATTTATCAAAATAAAAAAAATAAAAAACTACACTAACATTATATACATTATAAAAGGTACACTTTGAAAGGCCAAGCTTGGCATTTGTAAGGAACACCCACGGGATAGGAAAAGAAGACTTGGGAAATATTGTAACAAGACATTTCTCACAAATGCCGACCAAAAGAAGAAGCTTCTAAGAGAAAATGAAACCTAAAAAGACATTAAAGCATTTCATTTTTACACTTTCATTATTTGGAGAAGGCTCTGCTATCACCATGAGAAAAATGAGGGTTTGCTGGAGCCTGTGTGATGATATCTGTAGCTCGAATCTAGGCTTTCTAGGCACTTTCCTGTGATATCACTGCTATTGGAGGTAAAGCCATTCATTTCTCCCATTGTCCTTATCTATTGGGCTACTATAACGGAAGAAAACGAGAGAAAGGTGATCTGTTGTGCATTTTCTGCTCCTTTCCTTTTCAAATTTGTTCTTTTTCCATGTGTTGGCTGCCATAGAGGGAAAGAGAACAAGTTGTTGAAGCTTTTATGAAGCTTTTGGGGTTCGAGTCTGATCATTTTCTGGGCATTTTTGTCATTCAGAATTGTTGGGTCTTCTGATTATGACCACCATAAGAATTATTTTGCTTGTTGTTTGGGCACCATAAGAGAGCTCGTGGCATTAAAAAAAAAAAAGGTTTTTTGGCTACCGACTGGTGTTTACTATTGCATGGATGTCAAAATGTGAGTTTCTCATTGTTTGCTCGATCTTGGACACTCTTTCACTTCTATTTGTTGTAGATTTACGGGCTGTTATTTCTTTTCTCTGTTGGGCTCACATCATTGTGACGCTGGTATGCAATATAGAGGCTTTTCCTTTGACAGTTGGGGTTTTTTTTTTCTTATGAAAGTTGTAATATCTTTGGCACAATATTTGTCTTTTCATCATATTGCTGCTGTAGAGATGAAGCTTGAGCTTTTATTGCTGAATCTGCTGGTCGGAGTTTGAAAATATGTTATCATTACTTAAAACAAAAACTGAGAGTTTGTTTCGTTGCTTTTCATTTCCTTTCTGAAGGAGTTTCGTTGTGAGTACAGTTGTCTTTCTTGCACCAGACCATCCAAGAATGAATGAACCTATTTGTGATTCTTCCTCATTCACCTCAAACTGAAAAATAATCTCTAATCCATCTCTAGCTATGAATAATTATTTTGCAACACTAGAAGAAAAGAATAAAACATCATCAGCAATAAGCTTTTTTCTACTTTGGCATGCCTGAGCTTGTAATAGTTCCCTTATCAAGAGTTTCACAATGAAATAATTCAACCATTCCTGTTCATTGTAGATGCCTTTTTGTAGATTCTCTTGCTATTTTTAATTAAAAGATAGATAGTGCCCACTTCTAATTTAGCTACCAGTTGCCCACTATATGGGCAAAAAAAAAAAAAAACCACTTTTCCACCATTGGAGAAGTACTGAGCTCGTTTAACTTGAAGGCCTCAAAGTAAAATTCCCTGCTGGGTACTTTCATGAACCACCAATATATGGATCCACTGAGGCTCACTTATTCTATAGAACAACTTCTCCTTCTTTGTAGCCATGATGTTGAAAATAGAATCTCTAGTACCTCTTTCATGACCTTAATTGCAACGAACTCCCAGTTACAAAATTCTCCGAAAGCTTCCAGCTATAAGTACCATAAATGATGGGAAATCAAACTTCCGGATCAAAGCCAAAACATAAGCTTAAAACAAACATAAATGACCTGTTGTTTATACAATTTATATTTGAGGTATTTTTCATTTTTGCTGAAAATGATATGCAAACAGCATTCCTCAGTATCCCTATTATTTACTGCACTCTGTCTTCTAATTTGAAGCTGTAACTATCCATCCTTTTAAAGATTTCATGCATTGTTCAGATTGATACTCCCCCTTCATATTCCTTTTGTTGAGTTAAAATTTGAAACTCGGATTCTATTTTGCTTGTTGTGCATGTTCGTAATAACTTCATAATGCATATTTGTTAGTCTGCTCATATTTTCTATTCTGTTGCATATTTCATGAGGTTCAAGCACAGGCTCGTGACACTCACAAATGGTTTTATTTCTTTTAGCATTAAATGCCAATATCACTACTCATTTTCTTTCATAATGGAATGCATTGGTAGATAGAAAATATAGTCGTAGAGGTAGGTGTATGCAGCCAAAAATGGTCGCCTAGACTATGGGCCCCCATTATTCAATTTATCAATTTATCAAATTTTCTAAATCAATGGTTTGTAATATTTTATTAAATCAATTCAAATCAATTTCCTTGATCAAATTCGATTTATTTCATTTCTAAGATTGATCATTTTATTCCAAGTCTTATTTAATTAAAAGAAAATCTTCTCTTTTAATTAAATTAAATAAAATCCCCATTTAATTAAAAGAAAACCTCTCTTTTAATTAAACAGTTCATCCACATTTAATTAATTAAGAGAAAAACTTCTCTTTTAATTTAATTAAATATCTTCTATTTAATTAAAAAGAACTTGCTCCCTTTTAATTAAATAAAAATCCCACTTAAATATCTCTTTTGATGAAAAAAGGAAATAAAATAAATTTTTTTTATTTAATTTCTCTACACTTAAAAACGTGATCTAAGTGGGATTTATCTTTCCACTTTCTCCTCAACCACTCCTCTTTTCTAATTGGTGGAATCTTGTCTCACATGGATCACCACTTTCTTCTCAACCACTCCTCTTTTCTCATTGGTGGAATTTTGTCTCACATGGATCAAGCTCTATTATCCCATATTGGTTGTGAGAAGCCTCTCACCTCCATAATTTCCTTTATAAGGGAGAGCCCTCTCCTCATGTTAGACACCCATGATTATGCTATCGTTATGCTGCAGGTTTGAAGACCAATTTTTGAAGGAGTTTGAATACAAAAGCTTTTTGTGGAGAACTTCTATTTTCTTGTCTTTTTCTCTCTTGCACTCATCATGGGCTTTTAGCTTAGATCTTGCATTTATAGATTAGATTTTGTTTTCATAGATTAGATCTTATTTTCATGCATATTTGAAGATCATGGAGACTAGCATTCTTGCTTTTCCTCTTTGAATCTCTCATCTCATGGTGTACTTGCATGGGCACAAAAATAGGTCAAACTGAGGGCCTCCATTGCAAACTCTTGCACTCTATGAGTAGAGAGCTATGGATCGATTTGTGAGGGCTCATTCTTGAGTTTTCTTACATGTAATGATTCATAGAAGTGTGACAACATTTTAACACACATTTTTGGCATCCACCGTGGGGCTTGAATCAAGTTTCTAGCTCCATTTGCTTTTATTTTTCATCTCTGGTTTTTTACAGCAGCATATTGGATCTAATCAAGTGCTTTTGTAAATTTTTCACTTTGGTTTTAAGGCCAACCCATATATAGATTGGTTTGCAGGCAAAAAATCTAGTTGGTTTAAAGATTCAATCATATCTTTTAACCCACTTATAGTTTGGTTCTGAAATTTTTTTTGTGGGTTGGGTATGTTCCCAAAATGTCCCAGTTTGATTTTTAGAGCATTTTGACATGATTTGCGCAAGTTATGAATTTCTCTTTAATTTTCATAAAAAACCTTTTTTGATTGCAAATCAGTGTATTTTTGAAAAATTTTACATTTTCAGAAATATTTTTGAATTCTAAGGGGGGTTCTTTCTTTGTGTTTTGAATTTTGAGGCCGTATTAAGGATCAAAAACTCGATTTGATGAATCTTGCCTATTTTGAAAAATTGGGTCCCTAGGGCACAAATGAAGCAATTTTTTTGAATTTCTTACATTTTTGGAAAGCACTTTAGTTTTTAGTAGGGGTCTCTTCTTTTCATTTCTATTTTTGGGTTCGAAATCATAGCAAAAAAAAAGGTCTAATCATGTTGACTAGGTTATTCGTATTTTTTTTGCAGGGATTTTTCGTGTTTTTCTGGTTTTTTCTGCTAACTGCTCACTGTTTTGGGTTTTTCTGTGTTTTATGATTTTTTTGGAACAGAATAGCAGCAAGTTATGATTTCATTGGAAAAACGTGCTAAAGTTGTTAAAAATAGGTAAGATCTACTGAGCACGTTGCGAGGACTTCAGGTATTCTTCTTTGGTTGATAACACTTTGATTTGGAACCTTAAAATGAACCTCTCATGTCTAGCTTGTGTGTTTTTCTTATGCTTTTATTTTTCAAACACATGCATAATTGATACTAGGTCATAATCTCCACTGATTTTTATTTAGCAAGCTTTATTATTAGTGATAGATTTAGATAGCTATATTGGGTTATTGGACTCGTTGAATCCGTCGGCCCCTCATTCCACCCCGTGGTTGCAAGATCAGCGCCACATTAAAGGGGAGGGGTCTACAGGATAGAAGCGTTAAGTGCTCCACTTGGCAACCCTCTTGTGCTTTCTAGAACTCACTAATCTTTGAGTTGTGGACTCGTTTTGGCTTATGTGAGGGGTTAAGTGTTCCACATCTTTGGACTCACCTTGCATTAGTTAAAGCGTTAAGTGTACCACCTTGTGCTTTTTGATTATTCTTGGATAGATTTGCTTTTGCGGAATTAACATCTGTACACACATAGTAATTAGGCCCCATGAATACTATTTGTGGATCTTGAGGGAGTGAGTTCCTAGTGAAACTCCTCTCAAATATGGATTCCTTGTATGTGGGGAGGATACTTTGAGAATCTCTTAGATAGATGGATCTTCAACTTGGTGATTGAGGCATCCTTTCTCCGAAGAGGTTGATAGATCACTAGGGGTTGATATCATAGATCTTGAGATAATCTTAGTTAGCATGTCGGATTAATCTGCTTGCTTTGATTGGGCTAAAAGTGAAAAGGTGTCAAAACCTTGGATCTAAAAGCTAAGTCCCCTTGTGGTCCACTATTGTGAGTCAGTCACCTTTAGAGAGGGTTAACCATAGTAGACAATCCCTATATAGGGCAAACTGCAGATGGAACCTCAAGCGGTAATAGCCACTTCTGTCGTGGTTGCAACAATCACTATATAAATGTCCTTGTGGAAGAAATCTCCATGGGGTATGGTTCATTGTGGGTTGTCAGATCTCTTTAGCAGCTCTTGAAGATTAAGTTCTCAAACTGTGTCAAAACCTCGGTGCGCCAGGATTGGAGGTCACCCCTGTGAATCATAAAAGTTGCAGAGTCAAACCATTACTAAAAACCTTAGAGAGGCCAACTTTTATTTTCTAGGGATGTATGCAATGATTGTGAAACTCTTTGAGAACATACACAATTAGCTCTCCTAGGGATTAGCATAAACTAAGTCACTTGATTGCTCATGCGCAAGGTTGCTTTTGCCCTTGCTCATTGTTTGAAGATTGCTTGCTTGAACTCCTTGATTGTTGTCTTATGTGCCTATTCAATGATAAAAACCTATTGATGTGCTTACTTGATATTTTAAAACAAATATGGGTTCCTGAGTTGAGACTTCATGATCAAATAACTTTATTGTCCCATTATTTCGAGTCTCCCTAGGTTGATCCTATTTGGATTAGGCTACTTAACCCATTGTTAGAAGCTTTTTTTGCACCTTATTTTATTGTGCTTTGACCTCTTGAATTAGTAGTCATTGATTTCACAAGAGACCTTGTTTGGAGTTGGTAAGATAGAAATTGTCCTTATTGAGAAAGATATACACTTGGATCCTTTGATATTACACTTGGAGAGTTTTAGTAATTTCTTGTCCACACTTTCATTAAAAAAAAAAAAAAAAATCAATTTTAATTATTTATAATTTGGGTAAATCATCCTCCTAGTCCATATGTGCTAGGGTATTCACCCAAAGTTGTGAGCACCTCTGTGGCAATGTTGATTTATGCCTATTGCAAAATTCTATCTTATCACATTTATTTTGGAGAAGTGAGTGCTTTTACTATCCTTGTTTGGTACCAACGTTTCTTAGGGTTATCCTATCAATTAGTACTTTTTCTTTCATGCCGGTTACAACAAGATATCAAGTAGATCAAGGAAAGCAACCTCAAGCTGTCTTTAAACAATTACCTTTAGTTCAAACTCGTAGAAGACATAAGGGAAAGGAACCTATGTCTATTCAATCACCTAAGAGTATTCCCGAAGTTTTGTGTGACCTTAGCAGTGATCTTATTAAGTTGAGTACACCCTTAGCATCACCTCATTCAGCTATGGATATGAGTTTTACAAGAGCGCCATACAAGAAGAATCAAAGTAGTGAGTATAATGTTGACCTTTTGAGTGGTGATCCCACTCGTGGAAGTAGACCAACTTCACTTCTTATTGAGGATAGGTATTTGGATGCACATCAAAGGGATGAGAAAGGAAGACATTATGCCTATCAAGAAGAGGAAGCCCAACATGATGATCAAATTGGTGAGCCTTCTAGTGCTCACGTGAACGCAACATTTACTGGTAATCGGTTTAGACAATCAAGACCATGTACATTGGTCATGACACCTCTAGGTTATGCAAGTGGAAGACTCAAAGAAATTGATCGTGAAAGAAAAGCTCTTCTAGAAGAACAAGCTAAGAAGGAAGAACAATTTCAACGCCTAGAGGAAGAAAGGCAAGTTATTATTGAGATGGAAAGGAAATCCCGTCAAGAGGAACAAGATTTTTTTAAGACTTCACAACTTGACAATCAATTCAACAATGTGCACATTGGTGGTGGAAACAACTCTCCCCCATCTACCCCTCCTAAGACTCCACAAAGTGGGAGAACATCTTCACAATCTCCTACTCCTAGAGGAAGGAAAACTTCAAGATATGATTATTATAGGAGACCAACACCTCCTAGAGTTTCAAGAAAACCTTCACAAAAAGCTCATCATGGTTCACAATATGGAGGTGTTAGCTCCAACTTTGAATATAATTCTTATGATTTCATAGCTATACCACAAGATCCACATTTTCAACAACGTATGGAAGCTTATATGGACCAAAATAGAGATGCATGCTTTCAACATTTAATCAATAAAGGTGCTAAGGTTCCTTAAAACTTTGATATGGATAAGAAGATTCAAAAGCATGATCCTTCCATAAAAGAAGAAATTTATGAATTGAAGAAACAAATGAAGCAAATATCAACACCCAAGAGTTCTTTTTCACTAGATTCAATTTGCCCTAATCCTTTTGATAACAGTGTTGACATGAAAGATTTTCCTAGAAAAGTTGAGATTCCCCAATGTGACAAATATGATGGAAATGGGGATCCAAATGATCATGTGCGTCAGTTCTATACTATGAGTTTTGAGTTTCATTATGAAGACTCATATCTTATGAGATTATTTCCAAGGAGTCTTAAAGCTCAAGCCATGGAATGGTTTACCAATATAACTCCTCCTGTTAAGACATTCCCTGAGTTAATTCAAAGATTTTTTCAACACTTTTCATACAATCTTTCACGATCTGTCTCACTATTGGACTTATGTCACACAAATCAAAATCAAGGAGAACCCTTTGTTACTTTCTTGCAAAGATGGAGATGACAATGCTCTCGTTATTCTAGGACTATTCCTGAGAAAGAAAAGATTGAAATCCTCATTAGTAATATGTTTCCTGAGATGAAGTATGAAGTTAAGAAGATGGTTTTTGAGTCCTTTGATACCATGATTGAAGTTGCATTTAGAATTGAGGATGTTTTGAGAGAGCAAGGTATTTTGACCAAAAATGGAAACAACAACAATAATGGTCATAATAACAACAACAACAAAGATAAAGGAAAGAACATCAATTGGAATAAGAACAAACAAGTGGTCAATGATGGAGTTGTGGATTCCTCAAATCCTAAAGACCAAGCTGTTCTCCATTTGGCTAGTGCTAATCAACATAGTAACAAGCCAAGATATCAAGAAAGGCCTAAAGGAGAGAAACGTAACTTCACCCAATTGGGTGAGACATATGAAGAGATATTTACAAAGCTCCTTGCACGTGATCTTGTGCACCCTTATGATGCTGCAAAGTTCTATATACCTGAAGTTAAGCCATGGTGGTGGGATGAGAAGGCTTATTGCAAGCTTCACAATGGCATTGGACACAATATTTAAAAATGTGGGAGATTCAAGCATATTGTTCAAGATCTTATTGAGAATGGAAAACTTAAAATAGATGGACTAAATACCAATGCTGATCACACAGAATTCAAAGAGCCTTTGCCCAAATATGAGAAAGGGGAAGCTTCCCAACCTAAGAATGGCAGGGTTGCAATCAATTACACTTATTCAAATGCAAAAAATGTTATCAATATGCTTGAGGTTGTAGAAGAAAGTGTCAACATGATGGAAGATAAAGATCCCAATATTTATAATTTAAATTTGAATTCTCCTACCTTTGGTGAAAAACCTATGTTGGTGTTAAGGGGTACTCACTCTAGAGAGTCATCTCAAGGTCCCCTTGTCATTAGAGGACCCAATTCAAACCAATCAAGTAAACCTAAGCAAGTGTCTTCTCAAAGTCTCAATGTTGTTACACGAAGTCAAGGTCCCCTTGTTATCAAAGGACCTAGTTCAAACCAACCAAGTAAACCAAAACAAGTGCAATCCAAGAATGTTCCTTCAAAACCAATGGTTAATTCCGAGTCAAATTATAATCTTGTTGATCAATTGCAAAGAACCCCTACTCAGATTTAGATTTTTGAGCTTTTAGAGTTGTCTCCAAGACATAAACAGGTTCTTGAGGATGCTTTGCGCATGGCGAATGTCCCCAATAATTTAGACGTTGATCAATTCCATAACATGGTTAATCATATTGCAAGCCCTCGTTATCTTTCCTTTTCGAAGGAAGATGATAAATCTTTGATTCATCCACACAATCTTGCCCTTCATATTGAGGTTATGATACATCGGACCCGTGTTAGGCGTGTGTTGATAGATGGGGGTGTTGGGCTTAATATTAGTTCTTTGAGTCTTTTAAAGACATTGGGTTATTCTGAACATGTTATTGATAGCAAAAGAAGGATTACTATCAAAGCTTATGATGAGGCAGAGAGAAGTTCAAAGGGGTTGGTTGTCCTTCCTGTTAGGATTGGCCCCATGGAAAAAGATGTTTTGTTCCAAATAGTTGATGCTGGACCCCTTGCATACAAAATTTTTCTTGGGAGACCATGGATTCATGATATGCAAGAAGTACCATCTACTTATCGTTAGTGTGTCAAGTTTCCTTACAATGGAACAGACATATGCATTCTTGGGGATAATACTTTGTCTATCAACTCAATTTCAGAAAGTACTCATGTTCCCCTTAATAGACAAGCAAATGATTTTAATGCAGTTTTAACTGATTGCAAGAACAAGTTTAAGTCCATAGACCTTGGCATGGGGGGATATCAACTTAACTCCCTCGATGCATTACCAGTTTCACCTAGGTCTTATGGTAAACCTTTACAAGAGATGAAACCTTCTTCTTCAGCTATGACATTGTTTGACACATTTGTACAGTTGTCAGTGCCTATTCAAGATGAGAAAGAAGATGTGGCTATTAGAGATTGGATTTATAGAGAAGAGAAGTATTTGCACAATGAAGATTTCACTCTTTCACCTAATGCTTATGGAAGAGGGTATTCTTTTGTCAAGAAAATGGGTTATCCTAGACATGGTCCTCTTAGTAATAGATTGGATGCTAGAGCTAAACCTCTTGATCATCAACTTTTTGGATGCAAGTCTAAGAAGTCAGTTGGCCTAGGGTATGTGGATCAAAGTAAGAATGTTGCTTCTATCCTTGATAAGTTAGATAGTGAAGAAGAACAAGAATACATACCTAATTCAACAAACCAACAAGATATGTGTGAAGATTGGGTCCCTTCTACTAATCTCCTTTGGGGAGATTCAGATAATCTGGTATCTCATGAGATAGTTGCCAATTTAGAACAAGAAAGCGTGACTCTTGATGATATTGAAGCTTCCACATCTAGACATCCCAAGCATTCATGGTGTAACCATCCTAGTCGAGACTTTGAAACAGATTCTAATGATTATGAATGGGATTCTTTCTCAGAATCTTCCACAGTTGATATGGATGTTGATGTTGTTCATACATATATTTCTCAAACTGGGTTAGTCAATGAATCATATGTAGGATTAGAGGATTTGAACTCGCATGTTGCCTTAGTGGACGATTCTTCACTTGTGAGGACGAATCTTGATTTGGGTAGTTTAGGAAGTTACTTGACAGATCTTGAATCTTTAAACACTAGAGATATCATCCATATTCACAATCTTGAACCTGTCATTGATTTATCCCTTGTTCATCCTGATCTAATTGATTGGTCCCAATGCAACCAAGAACCTGAGATCTTAACATTTCAAAATGTCTATGAAATAGCCTGTTATTTGAATGCCATTGAACCTGTAGTCTCTTCCACCAGTGAACTAGCTGCTAGTATGACAGAGCCAGATATCAAGTACCTTAGTCACAAAATAAAGATAAAAGAAAAGAAAAAGAAAAAGAGTTCTGATGGTGAAAACCACTATGTGGCAGTGTCAAAACCAAAAAAAGTAAAAGGAAAGGACGTATCCAAGGGTGAAACCCTCTCTGAGGCACCTAAAGATGAGGCACTTGATTCTCTTCCTAGTTATTTTCAAGATAGATCTTCAGTACTTATTGAACCAACACAAGCAGTCAATTTGGGTATGGATGAAACTCCGCAAATGGTACATTTGGCTCAGTCTTTGTCATCACAAGAAAAAGAAGCTTATACTAAATTCTTACAAGAAAAGAAGATTAATTTTGCATGGACTTATTCAGATATGCCAAGGTTGGACACTAATCTTATTATGCATCACTTATCCATAGCTCCAGGTGTTAAACCAGTTAAGCAAAAATTGAGAAAAATGCATCCCCACATAGCTCTCTTAGTCAAGGCAGAATTAGAGAAACTTCTTGCTGCAAAATTCATAAGAGCTATTGCCTATGCTGAATGGATATCAAACATTGTACCAGTTTCAAAACATGACAAAACCATTCGAGTTTGCACAGATTTTAGAGATGTTAATAAAGCATGCCCAAAGGATGATTTTCCACTTCCTAATATAGACATGATAGTGGATATGACTGCGGGTTATGAGATTTATTCCTTAATGGATGGTTTTTTTGGATATAATCAGATTAAGATAGCTCCTGAAGACCAAGAAAAGACTGCATTTACATGTGCATGGGGTACCTATTGTTGGAATGTTATGCCTTTTGGATTAAAAAATGCAGGAGCTACCTATCAACGAGCTATGACAACTATTTTTCATGATATGATGCATAAAAACATGGAAGATTATGTGGATGACACTTTGGTCAAGTCTAAGAAAAGAGACACACACTTAGATGATTTAGAAGTCATTCTAGATCATATGGAACAATTTCAACTAAGGTTAAATCCTAAAAAGTGTGCATTTGGAGTTACCTCTAGCAAATTACTAGGATTCATTATTTTAGCAAAAGGGATAGAGGTGGATCCAGAAAAGGTTCAAGCAATTGTGGATATGCCACCTCCTAAAAACATTAGTCAAATGAGGAGTCTTCAAGGACGTCTTCAATCTATACGGAGGTTTATTTCACAATTGGCAGACAGAGCTCAACCTTTCAACAAGAACTTACATAAAGGAGTCAAATGTGTATGGAATGATGAATGTCAACAGAGCATGGACCAGATCAAGAAATACTTGGCAAATCCTCCTATTTTAATGCCTCCTATCCTAGGAAAACCACTCATCCTATATGTTTTAGCAACAGAATCTGCCTTGGGGGCATTATTAGCTCAACTTGATGAACATGGGAAAGAAAGAGCAATATACTATATTAGTCATACTCTTGTTTCATATGAGGTTAATTACACCAGTATTGAGAAAGCTTGTCTTGCAGTTGTTTTTGCTTCCCAAAAGTTGCGACATTATATGCTTGCGCACACTATACACCTCATAGAAAAAATAGATCCACTCAAGTACTTACTATGTAAGGCTGCCCTCATAGGTAGACTTGCTAAATGGATGATGATTCTTTCAGAGTTTGACATAGAGTACATTGAGCGTAAAGCAATCAAAGGACAAGTTATAGCAGATCAATTGGCTGATTTTCCACTACAAGATGATGCACCTATTCAAGTTGATTTCCCAGATGACCACCTCATGTATTTGACTAAAAGAACATGGAAGATGTTCTTTGATGGGTCTTTTATGCAAAATGGTTCAGGAGCTGGTGTGTTGTTTGTTTCTCCTCATGGGTACACAATTCCTAAATCTTACAAGTTATTATTCCCATGTACAAACAATATTGCTGAATATGAAGCTTTAACAAATGGACTTAAGATGGCCATAGAATGGAGAATTATAGAGTTACACATCTATGGAGATTCACAGCTAATAATCAACCAAGTCAATGATGATTGTCTAACAAAAAATGATAAATTGGTCCCTTACAAGAAAATGGTTGATTCCTTGAGACTCTACTTCACATTTGTCTCGTTTCAACAAATTCCTCGAATAGAAAATAAGGCAGCTGATGCTATGGCTACACTTGCTTCACTTCTTCAATTAGAGCAACATGAATCAAGATTTGAATTCCTGGTGGAAGAGCTACATCACCCTATCTATGATTCCCAAGAAAGTCATGTTATTTGTACCCTTTTTGGTCATGAGTCATCTCGTTATGGTGTCATTTACTCATACATTTTTGATGGGATTATACCTGAAACCTTTAACCGATCTGAACGTAGAAACCTTATTCAAAATGCCTCTCATCACTCCCTTATCTCTGGTGATTTGTATAGGAAGGGTCTAGATGGAACACTTCTTAGATGCTTAGAAAAGGACGAATCTGATCAAGCTTTAGTTGACATCCATGAGGGTATCTGTGGGGGACATTCTAATGGTCTTGCCATGGCTCGAAGATTGCTTAGGGCAGGATACTATTGGCCCACAATGCAGATTGATGCAGTAGCTTTTGCAAAGTCATGTGAAAAATGTCAAAAACATGGTAACCTGATACATACTCCAAGTAGGGAGCTCATTCCTTCTATATCTCATTGGCCATTTCAACGGTGGGCCTTTGATCTTGTTGGGCAAATTCATCCCAACTCGTCATCTGGACACAAGTTTATTATTACTGCCACTAATTATTTCACTAAATGGGTAGAAGCTGTCCCACTTTCTGTTGCCTCGGGAAAGACAATTTCTCTATTTATTTTGAATCATATTATTTGTAGATATGGAGTGCCTTATGAGATTATCACTGACAATGGAGGTCAATTTAAAAATAAGGACCTTATGCAACTCTGTAAGAAGTTCAAGATAAAACAACATTGGTCCTCTATTTATTTCCCACAAGGGAATGGTCAAGCAAAAGCATCAAACAAAACCATTCTTAAAATCTTGCACAGAACAGTTCATAAGAATGGTAGAGATTGGCATTTACAAATAAATCCAGCTTTGTGGGCCTATAGAATGAGTATTTGTACTCCTACTGGGGCTACTCCTTTTGCTCTTACATATGGTGTTGAAGCAGTGTTACCTTTAGAGGTTGAAATTCCTTCACTTAGAGTTTCTCTCAAAGGTCTAGTTATAGATGAAGACTACCGTGCCATGAGACTTCAAGAGTTAGAACTTTTAGATGAGAAACGCCAAGCATCATTTGACCATATGAGAGTCTATCAAAAGTGCATGTCAAAAGCATTCAACAAAAAGGTTCACCCTAGAGAGTTTCAAGTGGGAGATATTGTCCTACGTGTGAATCATAAGAATAAACAGAATAGAGATCAAAAGGGTAAGTTTGAACCTAATTGGCTTGGACCTTACATTATTACAACAGCTTTTGGTTCAGGTGCCTATTTACTATCTACAGTAGAGGGAGAGTAGCTCCCTGATCCTATCAATGTCTTGCACTTGAAGAAGTTCTATCCATAATGCCCATTCTGTCTAGGGGCATCTTTATACATATTTATTGATCCTAAAAAAATTTTAAAAAATCCAAAAAAAATTGATATATTTTAAAAAATCCAAAAAAATGATATATTGTAAAAATTCTAAAAATTGAAAAATGTCCTGAAAAAATGATCATCTTAGTGACAACCTAGCAAAAGGCACTTTGATGTATCTTCAAAAAAAATTATATATTCCAAAAATACAAAAAAAATAAAAAAATTCAAAAATTCAAAAAAATAGAAAAAGTGCCTTGGTGAAAACTTGGAAACAAGCGCCTTGGTAGCAAAAATACAGAAATAAAAATTATAAAAAGTCCAAAAAATTAAAATTAAAAAAAATTAAAATAAAATTAAAAAAATCCAAGTGGTGAAAACCTGGAAACGGGTGCTACTTGAGGCCTTTGCACCCCTGTTTCTTAGCACATGTCCTCAACACTTAGCCTTTCTCCACCATGCCTTGTCCTTGTTACCTTGGTTTGGAATTGGTCTTTGTCTAGGGGGCATAACTATGTTAGCTTTGGTTTCTTAGATGTGTGAGTCTTTAGGACACCTCGCAAATGGTGTTTTTCAACACCCATTGACATCGAGTGTTTTTCAACACTTATTGGTTTGGTCTTACCCAGTATCATCATGTGATCTTACCTTCCTGCAAGCATTTGATCCTTGTCCTCAAAACTCAGTATCAGTTAACACACTTAAATTTTTTAACGCAACACTTAATGCTTGACTTATGTCATGATTTTTTTTTCTCTGTGTACTAACTGTTATTGATTTTTGTTGAGTGTCTTTGTCTGATAAGTCTCTCCATGATGCATCGCTAGAAGACTTGGGGCATGAGACATGTTTTTATTTTTATTTTTTATTTTTTTTTGCTTGTGGGTGTGGTCTTGAACTCTAGAGTGTCTTTTTTTGTCCCCTTGAAACACTTAGGAGATTTGAGACATCATCCTTGATTGTTTTTGCACAACCATTCTTATAGTTATCTTGGCATCTATGCCTTGATGCAAGCATAGTTTTTCTATATTAAATTGGGTAAGCTAACATCGAAGTCATCTTGACCTTTATGTCTTTGATCCTTATGTTAGAATCTTTCCACATTTCAATCCAATATAAATCGCATTCATATCTTCATAGTTGCATTTGTAACTAGTGATGATTGTGTGATTTTTCGATGTCCATTAATAATGGCCCAATGATGAAAATAAGTTCTTTTACATTCTCTAATGAATGATGAACACAAAATCCTATGTTACAGTTGCTCTTTTGCAAGTACACCATTGCATTTCATGTAGCTTGCATTATTAGACTTCATGTTAGTTTGCATTTTTAGGCTGCATTATGAGTTTGAGAGGGTTCTCCTTTCATCTTTATTGTGGACATTTAATCAATTGTGGTCACATTTTGATCTTCATTTCCTTATTTTCTTTCATGATCTCAATCAAAATTTCTATCTTAAACAGTTGATTGATTTTTGGAGCATTTTCTTTTCTTATTTCTATTTCTTTCCATATCTTTCAAACTTCTATCTTCCATTTTCTTTTTCCCCACTTCTTTTCTTCTAAATCACCTTTGGGGCATATATTTCATGCTTGATGATCTACCTTGGTTCTATGATTCTTATATCTTTCATCTTACATCAAGAACCTTATCTTTTGTTTGATTTGATCAAATTTATCAAATTGTTGTTTCTCCTCTATCTCATTTTGATTTTGATCACAAGGGGGCAGTAATTATCAATTTCAATCCTTGATTCAGTTTTATCAATTTTATACTCGACTTTTTCAAGTTAAAATTTATTTGTATTCTTTGTCCTGATGTGTTCTCGAGTCGACCACACATTTGGGTTGTTTTGTGATCCCAAATTGACCTCACACTTCAATTTCTTTCTTTGACTACATGTGTTCCTGAATCGATCGCACATTAGTCAAAGAGGGGCAAATGTATGCACCCAAAAATGGTCGCCTAGACTATGGGCCCCCATTATTCAATATATCAATTTATCAAATTTTCTAAATCAATGGTTTGTAATATTTTATTAAATCAATTCAAATCAATTTCTTTGATCAAATTCGATTTATTTCATTTCTAAGATTGATCATTTTATTCCAAGTCTTATTTAATTAAAAGAAAATCTTCTCTTTTAATTAAATAAAATAAAATCCCCATTTAATTAAAAGAAACCCTCTCTTTTAATTAAACAGTTCATCCACATTTAATTAATTAAGAGAAAAACCTCTCTTTTAATTTAATTAAATATCTTCTATTTAATTAAAAAGAACTTGCTCCCTTTTAATTAAATAAAAATCTCACTTAAATATCTCTTTTGATGAAAAAAGAAAATAAAATAAATTCTTTTTATTTAATTTCTCTACACTTAAAAATGTGATCTAAGTGGGATTTATCTTTCCACTTTCTCCTCAACCACTCCTCTTTTCTAATTGGTGGAATCTTGTCTCACATGGATCACCACTTTCTTCTCAACCACTCCTCTTTTCTCATTGGTGGAATTTTGTCTCACATGGATCAAGCTCTATTATCCCATATTGGTTGTGAGAAGCCTCTCACCTCCATAATTTCCTTTATAAGGGAGAGCCCTCTCCTCATGTTAGACACCCATGATTATGCTATCATTATGCTGCAGGTTTGAAGACCAATTTTTGAAGGAGTTTGAATACAAAAGCTTTTTGTGGAGAACTTCTATTTTCTTGTCTTTCTCTCTCTTGCACTCATCATGGGTTTTTAGCTTAGATCTTGCATTTATAGATTAGATTTTGCTTTCATAGATTAGATCTTATTTTCATGCATATTTGAAGATCATGGAGACTAGCATTCTTGCTTTTCCTCTTTGAATCTCTCATCTCATGGTGTACTTGCATGGGCACAAAAATAGGTCAAACTGAGGGCCTCCATTGCAAACCCTTGCACTCTATGAGTAGAGAGCTATGGATCGATTTGTGAGGGCTCATTCTTGAGTTTTCTTACATGTAATGATTCATAGAAGTGTGACAACATTTTAGCACACAGTAGGTAGTCATTGCTTAGATCCCTTGGGATCTAACATCAGTTGCCTTATTTTTTCTTGCAGCTACAGGGGACCATGGAGCTCGGAGCTAGACAAGTGCTACAGGAAAGGAAATCATAACCAATCAAAGCAACAGGCAATGACTGGTTATCCCTATTCCTATTTCTTTCATGTATATATTTATCTGTTAGTGCATTTCTTGATGAAAAAAAATTAATCAGTTATCCTCACGGCTTGTGTGAGAATTTCTCCATTCAGCACATTGATTCATTTCATTTACTTGTACAATTGAGAATTGTACTTATCAGTGATGATCTATACAATGAACATTTGTATTTCTTTGCTCATGATTATATATGATTGTAAAAAGATGAAATTGAAAGAATAGAAAATTTGTGTTTTCTTTTGCAACTCTTTCTATGATGTTACTTGAAGTAAAATTCAGCATGTGTGAAATTTTGGTAACAAAAAGCACCAAACCCTAATTCTCATAAAAGGAACCTAGAACATTTACTTAGAGATATATTTAGATAGACCTAAAGTGAAAACAAGACCAAAAAACCTCATAGCTTAGAGGCTTAACCCACACCACTCTTGCTTTGATTGCTTGAATGTACAGTTTGTCACAGTCTACCATAAAATAAACATCATCCTTGTAATCTTCTACAAGTTTCTTTGGAATTCTATATCTACTATTCATCTTTTCCCTAAATGAATCAAAATAATTATGAAAGATACTGACAAATTTCTCACCCATCTCTATTATATATTCATTAATCTAATATAATATTGGTATATCTTTTCTCCATATAACTAAGCCTTTTGAAGGGAAAAAATTTTGCACAAAGAGGAATAAACAAGTCAAGAGTGAATCAAACTTACATGGATTATTCTTTGAAGTTCTGATGCTCTCCATGTTCTTGTTGGATTGATTTAGCATTAGCTCAGCAAGGTCAGAGGACAGGTTGTTCTTTACTACCTTGAGAGCCAGATCAACTGCCTCACATGACATGCTATTGAGACAACTACAACTATAGATATTATGGGTGATCAAATGAATTCCAAATTTTAGCTCCATTTCACTCGCATTGTTGACCTTCATACCTCTTCCATCCCACTCGATAAGATTTTTGCTTTCCAATTCTACCCGACTTAGGGTTTTGGTAGACTTTGCTTGGTTCAACATTGGGAGCCCTGTGATTCAATGAATCATTTTCTTTTTCATTTGAATAGGCTATTCCAACCATAACTTCCCATTATGCACACAACTAAGAATAAACCTTATCCATTTTATCTTAAAGTCTCGAGGCAAATGTAGAATGTGTATTAAACCCTTGGTCTCCAAATGTTCATGCTTGGGTTTCAACACACCATTCACACACAACATTTTTAGAGTCTCTTCCATCTCTAAGGTTCCAATTTCTTGTATCGAATAATAAAAATGTGAATGAATATCATTAACAATTAATACCTTTGGTGGAATCTACGAATGAGCTCCAGTTGGGTCAAATGCTTCTACAATTGTCAAACTCAACTTGAAGTATAATGCCTTCCATTCAGTTCCACGAACCAACATCTTGAATCCTTTCCTATTTTTGCTGATGGAAGATGCCATGCTTGGTAGGGTTTATGAAAACATAGAAATCTTCAACAACAAACACACAAATCACTTGGAAGCATAGAAATCTCTCTTTGCAAATAGCTCTCAAAATTTCATAGTGAAAAATGAATTTGATTTCCTTCCTTTTAACAATTTTTACTTTTCATATGCCATAAATGCTTGGTAAGATTGCTCATTCAGTGATAAACTATCTTCCGCTTGGTTCAACCTTAATGCTCAGTAGAGTCATTCACAACTCAATGTCCACACAATGTTTCAGTGTACATCCCAACCTTTCTCAAGAGGGTCTTGCAACTCGACCTAGCTTAATAAGGTCTTAAGCTTTCTTCAATAACTCAATGATCCATTTGCATCTTAAATGCTGATATGGATCTTTCCTTCTAGCTAGTTGAAACTGATGTAAGATGTCTCCTTTAGAGTCTT
Source organism: Cupressus sempervirens (assembly GCA_028749045.1). Lineage (NCBI taxonomy): Eukaryota > Viridiplantae > Streptophyta > Pinopsida > Cupressales > Cupressaceae > Cupressus > Cupressus sempervirens. Next base: position 464,595,770 of record CM053793.1, read on the forward strand.
AGTTCTGGTTATTCCTATGGGAGATCAAGTTGAAATGCTTTAGTCACCCAATTATTGAGTGACATGTGCTTCATGACTCAGACTTGCATTCTCAGAAGATTTCAAAATCCATTGCTACCACATCTACTTTCTGATATTGTTAGCTTTAGCTTTCTTTTCATCTTCAATGTTTTTATTTTTCACATAGCTCTTGTCAAGATTTCCAAGTTCTATAAAAACAAAACATCTTCTAGTGGTGTCTCTTGTCCTCATGTGATTTTTCACACAATTTTCTCTAATGTGCCCAAATTCTCCATAGTAGTGGCATCTACACCATATGTTGTAGTCCCAATTGAATATAGCTTTCACAATCCATTCTATTGGGTTCAATATCTTAGTTTTTCATTTAGAAGATTTGCATCATTGTTTATTGCACTTGAGAAATTTACCTTCAAACTTAGGTTTCTCCTTGCATTCATTTGCTCTCTGACCATGCTTATTTCAATTGTAATATTTTCCATTGAATTTTGCTTTACCATTACTCCAAATTTTGTTTGATGTATGATCTAACTTACTACAATGATTGCAAGTAGGCCTTTGATTCTTTTGAGCTCCTTGCTTGGATGATTCACCTTCTTCTGTGTATCTTATTCTTGCTTTTTCTTTTTGTCTATATTAACTTTGCTCATTCAACTGATCCATGTCTACTTGAGATCTCAACACTCTCTCATTGTTTGTTTTTTAGTTTCTAGATCATTTTGCAATCTTTCATTCTTTGTTCTTAGATTCATGATTTCTCCATTTGCATTAGTAAGTTGATCAATGAAGTCTATTTGCTAAAGGGATAGATGTTGAATTTCATCATTCTTTTCTTTTATCTCTTCTTTGGCTTTGTCTTTTTCTTCCATGACTTCACACAATCTTACTAATTGAACTTCTTATTCTCTTTTTAGCTTTCTAACTTCTTCTTGAAGATTTCAATTCTTTTCCAATGGGTCTTTGATTGCCTCATCAACTTTATTTGAGTTTCTTTTTGGATATGTATCTTTAATTCTTTCTTTAGTGTAGAGATTTTCATTTACTTGTACTACAAGATCTTTTCTTCTTTTCAATGATTGAGAAAGTTGCTCCTTTGCTTTCTTTAGTTTCCCAATAGCCAATTCCAAATCTAGTTTTTCATTGTCAATAGCCTTATCTAGCCTATATACCTCCATTGTCTCTAATATTTTCTTAAGTTCTTAAACTTCTTCTTTGAGAACCACAATTGCTCTTATACCAATTTTTGGAAATATAGGATAGGCAAGGTTACTGAGAGGGGAGGGGTGAATCAGGAACTAATAAAACTTAATCTTATTTCTCCAGTTAATCCTTCATTTATATTTTGATCTAATTGTATGCATGAAAGACTGAAAGTAATAAAACATTCATAATACCTTGACATGAGATATGGTAACCCAAAAACCTTCCAAATAGAAATTAAAATTGGGGTAGAGATGATACCCACAAGATTTAGTACTGTAGTATAAAGTTGGCTAGTTAAGGCTTATAATTGATCACTTCTAATGATTTTCCATGTTAGGAGCAATAAGGACTGCTAGGTCCACCTTTTTAAAGGATTTACAAAACATACAATGAAGTATGTACTCTGTAAAGAGATTTGCAAAAGACTGTTAAGTCTACCTTGTTAAAGGATTTAACTGTTCCACCTATTACGATGAACCAGTAGCTAATCTCTAATCTGCAACTCTAATTTGTTGGTTGAGATTCTTTTGAAATATAAAAATCACCTTGTTGTGATACATAAATATTTGCTACTCCTTATACTATTTGTACCCTTCTTAATTTGCACTTCTACTCTTCATAATTTATTCTTATTATTTTTCCTCATTTGGATGTGATACAATGTATTACAAATTTACCAATCCAAAATACAACTTTAACAAAGTTAGCTATAATACTAGTTTCACCGAAATACACAAAGTTGGCTCAACTACTGGCACTCAGGTTTTGAAGACAAAATCGATGAGGTTCTGATACTCAAAAACCATTTTCAGCACTTGATATTGTCATGCTCTTGGTAGATGTATAAGCTTGGTTCATACTAATCACTTTAAAGTAGTCTGAACTTGGTCAACATTGGTGACTTGATGAACACTATGAAACTCATCATATAAACTGAATCACTTGGTTGACACTCAATGGCTTAGTCAACACTAACACTATGAACTCAGTATAACTAAATTTCTTGGTTGACCCTCCCTGGCTTGGTCAACACTAGATCCACATTACTGATATTGCGAGCTCGGTAGACACTAGAGACCATGGTTGACACTGTGCAACTCGGTTGATACTGTGAAGCTCAGTTTGCACTGTTACTGATGAACTCGGTAGTCACTGCTCAGCGTGAACTAAATATTGATTCTAAAACTTAGTAGCAACTATAAAACTTGGTAGAAACTAGATTACTTGGTTAATATAGAAAACTGAAAGATAAGCTTGCTAGATGTTTAACCAATTGACCAAGTGTGAGTCACTAATAAAAAAACTTGACCAAAATGTCAACAATAGCTTCTGGTGAAAACCTTCACTAAGGGCACCCTTGTAATTCCTAATATAGCCTCATTGTAAAGACATCATTTAACTTTACATATTCTTCAAAGCTCTTCTGTAATTGTAGGTGAGGGTAGAATACATATGCCTTGGTGTTCTTATCAGAGTCTTCAATAGGGGGTAAACTGGGCCATAGATAATGCATGGCTAAGGCATATATTAAATATGATGACATGAAGAATTGTTTAAATGCCTTGGTAGAATTTAGCTAGGAGGCAAGCTCTTCACATATAATTTTTCCCAGTCAATTTGTAGTCCTTCAGTACACGTATGTTGGAAACTTACAATTGGAACAAGTATTGATTTGTCATTAATGTCAAATATATTTGATGAGACATAATGCTACCTAATCTAAATGTCATATCTATTTTATTGATGAAGAGGATTTGAGAAGTTGATCATAACTATAGTACCTAGAGGAAAGGTTGAAGTTATGAAAAGAGAGATATAATGGACATTTGATTATATAGACATTGATAAAGCAAAGTAATTTTTTATGTGAAGAAAGCTAAGCCATACCAAGCTGAGCCGATAAAATCTAGTGTTGACTGAGCATTAGCATTGATCAAGAAAGTTAGTTGATGTCAATCTAGAAAGCTTTACAATGACCAAGTATTTTAGAGATTGTCAAGTGAGAGTAAGAGAAAAAATTTAAAGAGATCGTAAGATCGACCTAGCTCAGTTGATTTCTTAAGAGATATAAATCATATTAAAGATAATTTTAATGAGTTGGATCATTAAATTCAAGGAGAATATTGGGTAGAGACCTAATAGATGTATTCTAGAGAAGTTTCTAGAGGGTGACCAAGAAGATAAATAGATACATTGGATCAAGTTGAATCTTATCATAAATCCTAAGATCTATGGTGGATGTAGAAAATAGTAAAGCACGAATTACCTATTTAAAGAGATATAGAGCCAAACATTTGGTGTTGTGTGTGTGTTTATCTGGGAGCTTGTATGTGAAGAGAGATATAGAGTAAGGGTGATAAGAAACACAAAAGAGTGGGAGTGGATGCAAAGCTAAATGAGAAAGCTTGCAGATATGTTGTCATTGATAAATGAATTAGAGCATAAGGCTTAAATATTGATGAGAATAGTGGATTGATTTATTGAAGGATGTCTAAGAAAATCAAGATCAGAGATGTGAATGAAAGGTTTATTAATGAACCAGCATAAGGACCAAATAGAGATTTGAACCTATAAAAGTGAGTTGTAATCATATAGATCAAAACCTATTTTTTTATTTCTTATCATTGTAAACATTTTGTATTGAAATCCTTTTAATAGAGGTTGACCTAATAGTCATTTGAAGACTTAATAGTCTATGTAAATCCTTTAACTAAGTGAAATTCTAAATGGAATGTTCAAAGTCCTCTTACAAGGCCACTCCTAACAAGGTGATTAAATACTCTAACCAATTCACATTTAACAATGTATTTTGTAACCTGTAATAGGGTTGGCTCCTAACAAAGTTCACTTCGAAAGAGTAAAAAAGAGTGACATGTTGCTGTTGGTTTTCCCCAAATTGGGTTTCCACATAAAATCCTAGTGTCAAACTATGATGAATTTTTTATGGATGTTTTACATTTGATAATGTTTTCATTATGCAATGCAAGTTATGTTTATGACAGTTTTACGGTAGAGAATGAGCAACAACGGGATAAGCTAAACAATGAAGTGTTTATATTATTTGAGCGGTACATATAGACCTTGAGTAATTGATTCACTCCCCCCCCCCCCCCCCCAAGTTATTGTAAACATTTGTAAAAATTGGTATTAGAGCTCAGTGCTTACAAAGAAAATTTTGACTAATAAGAGAGATGTACCCAACCTAAACAAGGAGAACTTTTTGGCATGGCAAAACTTGATGAAGTTGCACATATCCAGTATCAATGATGTTATTGTCAATTTTCTGGACAATGAATCTGTAAAGATAATAATTACTCCTCTAATTGTTGAACAAATGAAACAGAAGCTAGAACACAACCAAGCAATGTTGGAGATTGCCAGAGCCCTAAGCTATGTCAAGTTTGATGACATAAAAGACTGTGATAGTGGAAAGAAGATGTGGAACATATTGAAGACCATATATGGAGGTGATGACAATGTTCCAAGGGAAAATTAGAAAGCCTGAAAGATAAATTTAATGACATAAGAATGATGGAAGGTGAGAACATAGTACAATACAATACAAGAGTTAAAGAGGTAGTTAATGTTATTCGAGGTACAAATGGAGAAATCAAAGATGAAATAGTGATAAGTAAGGTATTGAGAACTCTACTCCCTATTTATGCCATTAGAGTCTCTACAATCCAAGAACTGAGATGCACATCAGGTAACAATTTGACCTTAGTTTGAGATGTCTAAATTTGATGACTACACACCAGCTACTATTGAATCTATTGTCAAGTCACAACTGGTTCTTAGCAAGAAGAAAGGGAAACATGTGAAGAGTGAAAGCTATAGTATTCATGATGAGATTGATAAACAAAAAGGTTTAGAAGAGGAAGAGGTAAATTACCTACCATTTATTTTTCATGCAACAAAGCTGGTCATATTATTGCTAGATGCCCTAACAAAGAAGCTAAAGATGAAAGGAAGGAAACAAACTACAAAGGAAGAAGAGATGGTAAAGGTAAGAAATCTTGTTATATTGCTGAAGAAAGGACTGATAACGAATCTAAGAGTAATGATGATGAAGTTATCTATGTTGCTATGAAAAAAGATTCTAATGAAGATGAGAAAAATGCATTGATTTATTATGTGGACAAAAGTGATACAAGGATAATTAATAGTGGATGTTCCAATCATATGACTGGTGATAAAGACAAATTTGAAGATATTGGTCCATACAATGGCAGATGTGTTAAATTTGGTAATGACATTCCATGTGTTATAAAAGCTAAAGGTACTATTCAACTGACTGATAGGATAACATGTGGCAATGTTTATTGGGTTGAAGGACTTAACTACAATTTTTTGAGTGTTTCACAACTGAACAAATTAGGTTACAAAGTTGATTTCCATAAAAGAAAGGCCAAGATACATAATGGTGATGGTAATCTAATTGGAACTGGTGAGTAGACAAGAGGTAACTTATTCTATCTAGATCTATCAAGTGAGACATGCTTGTTTACACAACAAGAAGATGTTTGGTTATGGAATAAAAGATCATGTCATGTGAACTCTGACAATTTGGTAAATATTAGCAAGATGAAGAAAGTAAGAGGGTTGCCTAAACTAAAGAAGCCTAACAATGCTATGTGTAAATAATGTCAATTAGGAAAGATGGCAAAGTCTAGTTTTAAGAGCAAAACATATACTACTAGTGATATTTTGGAATTGGTTAATACTGACCTATGCAGACCCATTGGTGTTAAAAGTTACTATGGAGATCAATTTTTTATTCTATTTGTTGATGACTACTCTAGAATGATGACTGTGATGTTTCTTAAAGCTAAATTTGATGCTTTTCTATTATTTAAGTGGTATTTAGCCAGAGTTGAAAAAAAAAGGTGATACTTCATTAAATGAAGATCTTGAAGACTATAGTACATTCATTTATGTGGATGATGATGCTCCTAGGACTCAAAGTGAATAGACAAGTCAAGTTGTAAGTTCCCATCAGATAGGAAATGATGGAGTGCAAATAGAAATTGTCAAACAATAGAGAGTGGGTGTCGAGCAACAGACTAAAGATGTCAAGTCATAGACAAGCAATTTCAACCATCAAATAGTAAATGTTGAGCATGTAGAACCTAAATTAGAACCAAAACAAGGAAGAGGAAATGAGCCTGAGATTATTTTTCTAGATGAACTTGAAGAAGAAGAAAGAAGAAAACTACCAGTGTTAGAAAAATATGTGAGAAGACATCATAAACTTGAACAAATCATTAGAGATGTTGAATCAAGTGTTATGAGAAGAAGAAAACTCAAAAATGACACATGCTTACTATGTGATTTTGAACCCAAGACACTAAAAGATGCTTTAGATAATGAAGATTGGATTCAAGCAATGAATGAAGAAATTGATGAGATTGAGAAGAACAATACTTGGACCTTAGTGCCAAGACCTAAAGACAAAAATGACATTGGGACAAAATGGGTTTTTAGGAAAAAGCTCAATGAAAATGGTTAAGTAACAAGAAACAAGGCAAGACTGGTATGCAAGGGTTATGCACAAGAAGAAGGAGTTGATTATGGATAATTTTTTCTCCTATGGCAAGACTAGAAGGAGTCAGAACTCTACTTGCATACTCAACCTACAAAAATTTCAAAGTATATCAAATAGATGTCAAATTTGCATTTTTTAATGGTATAATAGAGGAAAAAGTATACATTGAACAACCTAAAGGATTCATAGATCCAAAAAAAAAGACCATCATATGTAAATTAAACAAAGTTCTTTATGGATTGAAGCAAGCCCCAAAAGCATTTATGAAAGACTACATAACTATTTAGTTAATTTTGGTTTTGAAAGGACAAATGATAATAGTAACCTATATTTGAAGAATGGTAAGAACAATGAAGTATTATTATCTAAAATATTTTTTGATGATATTATATTTGGAGGAAGAGAAGCATTATGCAAATCATTTGCTGATGAAATAAAAAAGGAATTTGAAATGTCTATGTTTGATGAAATCAAATTATTTGTTTGATTACAAGTATAGCAAATGAAGTTTGGTATTTTCATTTCACAATCCAAATACATCAAGGAAATATCAAAGATCTTTTGTATGGAGGATTCAAGGCCAGTGAGTAAACTATTTAGGAATGATGATTCTACTAATGTGAACCAAACCCTATACAGATCCATGATTGAAAAATTACAATATGTTGTTCATAGCAAGCTAGATATTGCTTTGGTAGTTGGGATAGTTACTAGATTTTTAGAAAATCTTAAAGAGAATCATGATGGTTGTAAAAAGGATATTGAGATATATGAAAGGTACAAAAGACTATGGCTTATATTACAAGAGAAGTGATAGATTTGGATAGAAGGTTTTCACTAACTCGGATTGGGTAGGAAATATTGATGATAGAAAAAGCACTAGTGGAGGTGCATTTTTCTAAGAAAGTGATTGATGTCACAGACAAGCCAGAAACAAAATTGAATTTCCCAATCAACAGCTAAAGTCGAGTATGTGGCAGCCACAGTGAATTGTTCAAACATAATGTAGATTAAGCAATTGTTGAAAGGTATGAAAGAAGAGATTAAAGATCCAGTAGTTATTTATTGTGATAACACAACTGCTATCAATATTTAAAAGTATCAAGCAATGCAGACTAAGAAAAAGCACATTGCTATCAAGTATCACTACTTGAGAGAATTAGTTCAAGAAAAAGAAGTGAAGTTATAATATGTGAATATCAAGGAATAGATTCTTGACATATTCAAAAAAACTATTACCCAAAGATTCTCATGAATATCTTAGAGGTAAACTAGGGGTGATTCCCCTAAAAAAAGATACTTAAGAAGACAAAGTGCATTGCATCACATGTGCTAATCAGAACATTCTACACAGTGGTGCAATACACCTCTACTTTGGGACATGCCCAAGGTAGAATACTTTAGTACAACATAAATAGATTAGTCATAGAAAGATGAAAAGTATCAAAAAAACATGCAAAATATACATAATTTAGATGTATGAAGAGTTTGAAGCTGAGACGCCTACAGCTATTTGGCATTGTTGTCAAAGAGGGAGAGATTACATATAAATATTGACGGAGAGATTACTTCCAAAGGGTGACACTTACAAAGAGAAATATTATTATCACATAGGGATACATTGAGAGAAATCTTTTGGATCATATGGTAACTTAGCTACTACTAGTATTCAGATATTTGAGATGTTGCCATCAATGCAGAAGAGGGAGATTGTAAAAAACTTACAATTGGAATAATTATTATTTTTTCATTGTTATCAAATTTATTTGATGAGACATAATTCTACCTAATCTAAATGTCATATCTATTTGATTGATGAAGAGGATTTGAGAAGTAAATCATAACTACAGCACCTAGAGGAAAGGTTGAAGTTATGAAAAGGGAGTTAAATGGACATTTGATTAGATAGACTTTGATAAATCAAAGTAATTGGTTATGTTAAGAAAGCTGAACCAAGATGAGCAGAAGAGTAAATTACTAAGGAGTGTCAAGTAATGTTAGTGTCAACCAAGCTATAGTTAATACCAAGAAAATCTAGTGTTGACTGAGAATTAGCATCGACCTAGAAAGTTAGTTGATGTCGAGCCATAAATTTTTACAATGACCAAGTATTTTAGAGATTGTCGAGTGACAGTAAGAGAACAATTTCAAAGAAATCATAAGATCAACATGACTTAGTTGATTTCTTGGGAGATGTAAATCATGTTGAAGATAAGTTTGATGAGTTCAATCATTAAATTCAAGGAGAATACTAGGTAGAGACCTGATAGATGGATTCTAGAGAAGTTTCTAGAAGATGATCAAGAAGATGGATAGATACATTGAATCGAGTTGAATCTTATTGTAAACCCTAAGATCTATGATGAATGCCAAAAATGATAAAGCATGAATTACTTATTTAAAGAGATACAAAGCCAAACATTTGGTGTTGTGTGTGTGTGTGTGTGTGTGTGTGTGTGTATGTGGGAGCTTGTATGTGAAGAGAGACATACAAAGCAAGGATGATCAAAAATACACAAGAGTGTGAGTGGATGCCAAGCTAAAGGAGAAAGCTTGTTTGTATGATGTTGTCATTGATAAATGAATTAGAGTAGAAGGCTGAAGTATTGATAAGAAGAGTGGACTAATTGCTTGAAGGGTGTCCAAGAAAATCAAGATTAGAGATGTTAATGGTTTATCAGTAAACTAGCATAACAATCAAACTAAGATATGAACCTACAAAAGTGAGTTGTAATCACACAAAACAAAACCTACTGTTTTCTTTGTTATCATTGTAAATAGTTTGTATTGAAATAATTTTAATAAAGGTTGACCTAATAGTCATTTGAAGACTTCAAAATTTGTGTAAGTCTTTAATTGGGTGATATTCTAAATGGAATGATCGAAGTCCTCTTACAAGGCCACTCCTAACAGGGTGATTAAATTCTCTAAGAAAGTCACATTTAACAATGTATTTTGTAACCTTTAACAAGGTTGGCTCCTAACAGAGCTCACTTCGAAAGAGTGAAAAAGATTGACATGTTGGTGGTCATTTTTCCCAAATTGGGTTTCCACCTAAAATCGTAGAGTCAAACTATGATGAATGCTTTATGGATGTTTTACATTTGATGATGTTTTCATTATGCAATCCAAGTTATGTTTATGACAATTTTATAGTAGAGATGGAGCAATAACAAGATAAGCTAAACAGTGAAGTGTTTATTACTTAATTTTTGAAGTGTTACATATAGACCTTGAGTAACTGATTCACCACCACCACCCCCCCCCCCCCCCCCCCCCTAGTTATTCTAAATGTTTCTATCAAGGTAGCCTAGACCAAGTAGAAGTGGTGCTTGATGAAGTCTAGGATTTCTTCCTTACCTTTTAGTCTTAGCAACAACACCAAGATATCCATAATTTCCTTCTTTAGATTGGTTCTAAAGAGAGTCCTCAACATTTTTCTCTTTTTCCCTTAAGGAGTCTAAAACCATGTTTTTTGCATATCTTCTCTCCTTAGAGTCTTTTTCTCATTAAAAATTGACACAAATGATGAAAATTTGATGTCACAATACTCTTCTTTCACTAGGATCATGAAGGTAGATTACATCAACTACTTGTTCATAGAAAGAAGAATAGATTGGTAAGGAAACAAAATTTTATGTCTCTGGATTTTATCTCTCAATTTATTCCTTTACCAATTCTAGTGCTTGCAGAACCATGGGGAACCTGACAAATTCAACTTATCCTCTCTCCTTCAATTTCTATGTAATTGGATGGATGGACTGGGTGTTTAGTCTTCTTTATAGATCACCTAGGTCATAAAATTTGAAGGAAGTGTTAGAAAATTTATTCAACTCACTATCTAATCCAACTAGATGATCATACCTAACAGCTCTGATTGCCATTCGCTTATAATTTAACACAAAGATAACAAATTTCTTTATCAAAATAGCTATTATGAAGTGACAAACTCTAGTTAGTAGAAATTTGATCATATAGACTCGGAGATTTGAACATTGGTGCCATACGAACAAAATAAATCACAACTAACAGTCATAATAGTCAGATTTATAGTAAATCATGAAGATTAATGACTCTTTAAATCATTTTATTTCTACCCATATGATAGCCCATAAATCTGATTAACATAAAACTCACTTAACTCTCCTATAGTTGTGAAATCATTTACTTTCCAAATCCTTTAGTTTAAGCTTACTAGAAGCTACCCTTTTTAACTTCAAAATCTAACATAAGGCTTTGCTTTACAATTCTTCAAGTGTGGGGAAGGAGGCATAAACTTGTATTTTTGTAAGCTTTCCTTTTCCTTTGATTTGGGAGTGCATCGTGAGAAATACTCCTTCGATGCTTGAATACTTATTGCTTTCTTTTCTACACAAAGCTTTTCTTCCTTATTTTATCACTTAACTCAAAGAAGACACGAAATGAACTTTCTATCTTGAGACTTGGATGATTATTTCCTTTGTATTGAGCTTGCACTTAACAAATTATTCCATTAGAAGCATCTTTGTGGCATCTCCAAAGAATGTCTTCACATCCGAGTTCAACATTTCTTTATCTTTTACATCTTGTGGGAAAGAAGCTTCAAGTCTTCCTTTTAAAAGGAAAGCACCATCGAGACATATTTTTTCTGAAGAAATGAACAACTAGAAATATTTCCTTTGATTTAGTCACTTTTTATCTTCATTTTGCAACTTTACTTTAGAAATAGACTTAAAGACGCTTGCTTCCAAAGGGGAAGCATCCAGATTGATGGAATTTTGTTTCTTTACATAGAATTGGATTATGACTTTGGATCTTCACTCTGAGAGTTCCATAGCTTTAGATCCTTATTCTTCTAATCTTCTCATCATGAATCAATCTATAAATATATGTGGAGATGTCACCATTTCTTTGTTCCTTAGGATCTTATCTGATGAAGTGCATTAGCAATGAAAAATCAATAGCAAGGGTCAGAATCTAGAAAAAACACCTTGATAAATATAGGGATAAATTGCAGAAATAAAATAGACTTCCTTCTCATCAAGAAGATGCTCAGACAGAAACCAACCCAAACCTAGATCACCTAAGACCTTGATGCAGAGAAAAAGTGAGAATCCCACATAGAGTTGTAGGGGGGAGAAGATCAAGGAAAACCCAGAAAGAACACATAAGGAAAACCTCAAGGATATTTGATGAAAAGAGAGTCACCTAGGGGTTACCTAGATATGGACTCAAACATAAATGCAAAGAAAACTCACCAAGCTAGAAGCTTAAAAGGGATGGACTGAAAGTCTAGCAACAATTAGCTTTGACTAGGGACTTAGACATATGAATTCCTAAGAAGGTTCCTAGCATCTCTGGTTTCACATAGCTAGAATGACAAACCTTAAGGGAAAACAACTAAACTAAATACACAACAAAAAGGAAACTACACTAGAAAATCAAGAAACTAAACTAGAGCATGTGATAGAAAGGAAAGCTACCTAGATTAACTCTAACCACGGGGGTTACCTACTTTCAATTATTAAATTGATACAACTTTGGGTCCTTGCCATTGTAGGAAAATGACAAAACCTCAACAATGGGATAGGCCAAAATGAAAGAATTATTCTGATTTAGTTACGTAATTTGGAAAGGACCTTCCCAAAGAGAATCAAATTTGTGATGCATACATTTGGGTTCTCATCTCTTATCGCACATCAAGACTAGATTATCTTTCATGTGCTTTCTTGGCCTTTCTTTTTTGTCAAAGAATCTCTTCACATGATTTTGATGCTTTGTAATGTGGTCAACCAACTTTTTATGCTCCTCTTCCAACTTGGTCAAGTACATTATTCATTTTTGTAGACCATTCTAAAATATAGGATCTTCAATTATCTACTACAACTTGCAGGCTGATAGCTCCAATGGAAGGGGCGGACTAGCCTCAATTCCATATACTAGCTCAAATAGAGAGATACCAATGGCCCTCTTGGGTGTTACCCTTTTTGCCTAAAGGGCTTTGAGTAACTTCTTGTGCCAATTCTTCTGGTTGTCAGAGAAAGGCTTTCTCATGTTGTTTACCAAATTTTTGTTACTTGATTATGCTTGACCATTTCCTTGGGGGAAATAGTTTGAAGAATGACCTAGATGGATTTTATTATCATAGAAAAATTTAATAATTTCTACTAAAGAAAAGTATGAAGCATTGTCCATAACAAGCTTCAATGGGACACCAAATCTCACAAGGATTTCCTCTTTAATGAATTCACAGACAACTTCACAGGTGGTTCTCTTAGTAGGATTTTCTTCCACCCACTAAGTAAATTAGTTTGTAGCACTAATGATATATGAATACCCAACATAAGAGGAGGGGTTAATTTGGCCAATAAAATCAATTCCCAACTACTAAAAGGGGCCCTCTATTGCTACTAGCCTTAAAGACAAGGTAGCCAATTGAGGTTTACCAACAAAAATTTTGTATTTTTCACATTGGGCTACCCACTTATAGGAATCTATAAACATACTTGGCTAGTAATAATACTACCTCAAAATTTTATACGTTGTGATTGTAGAAGAGTAGTGCCCACCATAAGCCTCATCATGAAATTCTTTGAGCAATCTCTCCTGATGAGGCTTATCTGCACATCTTAGGAATGTGTCACCAATTGACCTTTTATACAACTAATCATCATAAATGATATACTCGATAGACTTGGTCCTAAGATCTCTTCTCTTCTTATAGGTTAATCCCTTGGGACATTCTCCATAAGTAAGGAAATAACAATATTTGAGAACCAACAATCTTGGAGGCCTACCATTAGGACTCTTAAGATTTTTCCTTCTTCACTTTCATCTTTGTTTTTTGCAATTGCTCTACACAAACCTTTTCCATAGACCAACTTAGTAGGCTTTAACTCAATGTCATACTCTTGGACTTTGGCTATCCAAGCCCCTCTTGAGGTGCATCCTATTTCTTGTTGAGTTAAGATGTTTTTGACTACTGAATCAGGAACCTAAACAATTGAATGCAAATGAAAAACATAAAATCTAAAGTTCTTAAGGGCTCTAACCACAATATAGGCATGCTTTTCCATTTGGGAGTACTTTAGTTCATGCTCCTTGAGAGGGATGTTCATAAAAGCAATAGGTTCTTGGATGCCTTCCTTTTTTTCTTGCATGAGTATGGCAAACAACATATGAGATGATGCATAATAACATAAAATAAACTCTTTGGTATAATTTGGATGAACTATTATAGGAGATTGGGCTATGGAAGTTTTGATTCCATTAAAGGCTTTTCTTCCAAAGTCACTTCACTTAAAAATGTGATTGCCTTTCATAATGTCAATTATACACCTTGTAATTTAAGAGAAATCAGGAACAAAATGCCTTAAGAAATTTAACTAACCAAAAAATGATTTAACTCCAATTTTGCTTGTTGGTAGGTTGAGCTACTGGATAGCTTTGACATATTCAAGATCACTCTTAATGCCTTCTTGACATACTATGTGACCTAACAACTTGCCCTTTATTACATAGAAGATAGACTTCTTAGGGTTAAGGGAGATTCCATGTTCCCTACATCTCTTCAACACTTTCTTCAAATCCTTCAAATGATCTTCTTTCTTTTGGAGAATACTATCAAATCATCCAAATAGATAATAATGATTTTTTCTTTTAAATATGCAAAGGATGTATTTATGGCTTTCTAAAAATTAGCTCCAACATTAATTAACCCAAAGGGCATTCTATTGTAAGCAAATGTTCCCCATGGAGTGGTGATTGTTGTCTTAAATTGATTTTATGGATTTACTTAAACTCAGTTGAAGTCTGAGAAACCTTCCAACATAGACATCATTTCAGATCTTGACATTGTCTACAGTAAGTGATCCATGTTGGGAAGAGCATAATTGTCTTTGAGATATGCTTGATTTAGATTTCTAAAATCTACATAGATTATAATCTCCCCACTCTTCTTCCTTACATGGACAACATTAGCTATCCATGTTAAATGGTGTATAGGATAAATGATCCTAGCTTCTAACATTTTAAGAAGTTCCCTAAAGACAGTGTCTGAGATCATTGGGTTGTAGTTGCATTGCTTTTTCCTAAAAGGAACTATATTGGGCTTAAGGGGAATCTTGTGCTTAAACTAACCATTCCTAAAAGTTTTCAAATCTTCATAACCCTATGCAAAAACATCTTCATAATCAAAAAGTAGTTCTTTAGCTCTAGATCTTTCTTTGGTTGAACAATTACTACCAATGTTAATCATTTTAGGTTTAAATTTAGTGCCTATATTCATTCCCTCATAATCATTTGAGGTTCCACCTTTCCTGCCTCTTTCTCTTATGATATATGCATCATGTCTATTAAACAAATTTTCCAAAGAGATTAGGTGTCAAGGAAGTTTTTTACCTTTTAATTGCTCTGCACCTAGCTCCAAATCTTTCCTATTAATAGAAGAGAACTCTTGGTAGGGGCTTTTACTTTCCTCAAAGTATTGTTCAGTGAGAGGCTTGACTCCTTCTAAAAAGTATTGGATATGCTTCTCATCATTAAAGACTTGTCATGATTCAACATTATCATGCACATTAGATCTAAAGAGGACTTCAACCTTGTATTCTTTGTCTCTAAATTCTAAATGAGCTAACAAAAGGGATGAAGAGATAGCTAACATATCAACCCTTACATCTTGTTCCCTTAGAACAACTTGTATAGAAAAGGCATCAAGATCTTCTATATCATCTCAGACTCTATTCCTATAATTTCAAAGCCTTGGGTTTTTATAGTAAACTGACTTTCAACTTGCTTCACTATGAGTTATGCATCATGTTGGGCTCTTAGAATTTTCACTCCTCTTTGCTTTACAACACTAATGCCTAAAAGTAAATCCTTATACTCAGCAGTGTTGTTTGTGTTTTTGAACTAAAGCTTATATGCTAGTTGTGTTAGATCTCCTTTAGGGGAAATCAACACCACACCTGCTCCTGATCCTACAGTTGCACAACTACCATAAAAATCTAGAGTCCAGATCCTTTGATCATCAAGAGGGTCTGACTCTTCTTGTAGAGTATTGAAATCATCAAACATAATGTAGTTCCCACACTCCATCTCTTGGTATAAGATTTGAGCTTTAGGATCATCATATTTCATCACAATAAATTTGGCCTTTCTATCAGGTTCAAGCTTGATTCTTTTGTTGCCAATAGGGATAATAGCATGAGACTGATCTAGCTTAATTTCACCTCCCATATCCCTACAAAAACTCTTGCTTAGTAACATGCCATAACTAGTAGGGATGTCAACCACAAGGATAGTCAATTTCATTCTTTTTGTTGGGTGTGTAGCTAGGGCTACTTGGGCATCCTTTACTTGACCTATTAGGGGAACTTGTTTTGCATCCATAGAATAACAAGGCTCAAAGGTTTTAGTTAAGGGCAAGTCTAAGGCATGAGCAACAATAGAAGGTGTGACATTATCTAATTCACCCGAGTTAATTATGAAATTACTCAGTTTATGACCATTAACATACAAGGACACACAAAAGATCAAGTTTTTGGCTAGGGGAGGTAGCTAGGACTAAAGATTCTTCTTTATTGAATAGCCTAGGTAGGACTAGTTCTTCATCAGTAGGGGGACACACACTAGTGTTAGGTCTGTTATTACTAGAAACTTTTATATTTGAATGAAATTTATTGCTAGCCTCTCCTTTGCAATAGTCAAATGGCTTTTGCAATTCAATAAGATTATATTTCAAGTACTCTAGAGGAGAAACTTGAATGCAAGCATCTTTTCAATATTGAATAATATCAAATCAGGAGTCAGGCTTACCACTTGGTTCTATTTCTTATAGTTCTCTTTTTGAAGTAGAGGGGGTGGAAGTGCTAGCCATGGCTGGTGAAGTGGAAGGAGTATTGTTCCGAGTAGGAACTGAGCCTGTTGGACCTTTGTTCTTCCGGCTTATTATTGTTATGGTCATTTTTACTCCATCCAAGGTGGCAAAACAATCACCTTCTTTTTCCAAATCTAATTCATACTCCAAGTAAAATGTTCTAGAG
This sequence comes from Cupressus sempervirens, assembly GCA_028749045.1. Lineage (NCBI taxonomy): Eukaryota > Viridiplantae > Streptophyta > Pinopsida > Cupressales > Cupressaceae > Cupressus > Cupressus sempervirens. Next base: position 464,612,558 of record CM053793.1, read on the forward strand.
TCACCAAGGGGAGTAGAATTATCTTCACTTTCAGGATATTCCACTATTAGCTCATTACTTGCATTCATATTATTGTATCTATTCATTTTAGGACAAGAGTCACCATCATGATTTTCTCTCAAGTGGAATATGCACATGCTCTGCCTCTTAGGAGTTGCCTCAATGGCAAGATTTTGTTGAGTAAGTGGTAATTGTAAGGCCTTTCCTTCGTGTTATTTTTTGGATATATCTTGATAAGGTTGCTAAAATGAAGGGGATGGCTTACCCATTTTCCTTTTCATGGAAATAATCTCATTGGACAATTTTTGAAGCATTACTTCCATATTGTTGGTAGTGCTAGTAGTAGTGCTTGTAGAAGTTCCACTCTGAATGTATCTCTTCTATTTCCTCGCTACTATCAAATCATCTTCTAATTTTATGGCTAGGCTTTGGGAAACTTGGAGCTTTACTATTAGTCATATTTTCCCTCTTGTCAAAATTGATTTTTGCCTATCAAGTTGGCCAATGGTCATATTCTCAAATATTCAAATATTCATCTTGCATGCATAGGGATATGTCAAAACCTTCATATATATTTTATATTCCTAAGTCTTCATCCCCTTATATTTATGTTATATTCTTTTGGGTTCAAGTCACGACCATGGAACTTCCTTTTATCACATGGTCACAAGTTATCATGCCTTAACCTTTAGGTTGACTAACTATCTCCACAGTTGGCATCGCTTTGTAGTATTTTATGTAACATCCCATTTTTAGGTTGTGAGGTGGTGATCTTTAGCTTTTCACATGGTCATAAGTGATTAATGTTAACCCAAGGTTCATGTTGTGAAACAATGATATACCTTGGCTCCAATGTTTACAAGGGTTAAAGTCAATCTGTGAGTTAAGAGTGTGGATGTGCGGCAAGCTGCCATATGGATGAGCTTGGTAATGTGGCAGTCTAGGTTAAGGGTGAGCTGGTTCAAAGACAAGTCCTAACTGGTCAAAGTATTAACATGGACAATAAAGTGATTACATGTTTCTAGGCTATCAAATCTTTCAAGGATTAGTGGTTGTCACTGTCGCTAACAAAAGTTGCACAAAGGATGGTCATACTAAGATAGTGATGGTGTGATGCATGCATTTGTGGGACCTATTTTAGCTATAGGCCACAAGAAAAAAGGGTGTAATAATGAGTTGGTGTACAATAGGGTTTTCATTGGTCAAAGTACTAATAGGAATCAACGCATCTTTCAAACCTTCAGATGGAAAAAAGATCAAGCACAATCGCTATGTCACCAACCAAAGATGCAAGGTCTGTTGTCACAAAAGTTTGCACCCACGTCCAAAGTTTTTACCTAAGGACAACTTTGTGAAACATGGAAACAACCTCCAAGCTATGGGACTTGAACTGTGAGGTTGAGTCTCCAAAGAAGGTTGGCTTCCTTTACTATCAAGGTGCACCTAACTACTCTTGGAGAGGAAAAGGGTGAAGGAATGCATGGAAGCAAATCTACCTATTCTAACCTAAGGGGGTGATACACCAAAATAGAGTGTTCAAACCAATCTCTACCCATACATGCACTATTAAACCATCATGACACCAAAAGATATACACATTCAAACTTGCTTTAATCTAACAACTACGTGCAGATCAGAAAACCCAGATGAATGACACAAGGAAAGAGAAGATTCACTTATATATCATTCATAGGCCAGAAGAGATACAGTCATGTAGATTGCAAATCTCTACAACACACCAATGAGAGGAAAATAGTTCTTGCACTTTACATCAATGGCTGAAGGAGATAAGGCAGAATGCCATACAGTTCAGAGGCAAAGGGAATTTACACATGAAATTGCAACGCAATATTAGAGAAGTCAGAGAAAGGTCGACCTTAAAAAAATTTACAAAAATTGCCTTTATATTTCAGGCATAACTGAGATGTTTTCTTACTAAAGGTACTCCACAACCACTGCCATTAAGTCTTACAGAGAAAAATCATGTAGATTTGAAGAAAATTCGATCTAAGTATAGATCTAGATGCAATGATATCTGATCTTGGTTGGAACAGGGCCCTGAGAAGAAAAAAATGATGCCATTAAATACTTTTGACTAGGTAGATGGATCAGATCAGAGATGGTGGAGTGTTTTCCCATGTTCACTGAGTTCAGCACTCATTCCAGGGTGGTTGGCATTGATCACAAGGATTAGATTGTGCAACAAAACTCAAATTCCCCTGTTTCTAGCTCGTGAATCAGCATGATCAGTAGGTCAACCAAATATTGCACCCAAGTTAGGCGATGTGGACCAATAACTTCATTTTATTTTTCTACTCTACAAGTCTCCATGCGGTTGACCAACTAACTGTGCTGCCTCCTCAAAATCCTAACTACAATGTTACATAACCGCCAGCTCAACCGTCAATGCTAACTGTTAATACCTTGGCTAGGCCCACTAGGACACATGTCCCTCAAGCACTTTCCTACATTACTTAAAGTCCTTGCATCTTCATATTGTGAGGAAGCATCGATCGTCGATCTCTATGAGATCCACGATCAGTAAAGGTCCTCATTATACTACGCATGCCCACTAAAATTTTTGAGCCCACGAACACCTCAACAACCTAGCCCCATGATGACACATGGTAGCAAGGTGCTTGCCCACATTGTTTAATTTCCTTGCATCTTGTTAATGCGGGGAAGCACCAACCCTTGATCTATTTGCATCGAATGGTGGATCTTGCTACTCAATAGAATACCACCTTTTCAAACCCACATGCTCTGACAAGTGCCACGATAGAATTTATTTGTCTCTTCTGAGAAGAGTGGGCCCATTGACATCACTTCATGCCACATGTTGCAAGGGTGCATACCTGCATTGTTTAATTTCCCTATAACTTCATAATGCGAAAAAGCCCTGATCATTGATCTCTGTGAGATCAATGATCGTGAAAGATCCCCATACTATTGCGCTTGCTCTTCAAGATTATGGGCCCACGAAACACTTCGATATCTAACTCAGCCTGACTTGGCATTACCCTGGCATACAATTGGTGCCACCTGGAACAAAATTGACCCCACAAGGACATGCGATAGCAAGGTGCATGCCCACATTCCTTAACATCCATGCATCTTTATATTGTGGGCATGCGCCAGCCACTAATCTGATTTGAATCTACGGCGATTGGAGATTTGCGTGACTGCATACCTAGTCAACAAAACCAACCAATAGGATACCTTTTTCATACTTTGACTTGCCTAAAAAATGCCATGAAAGATGGGCCATTAATACCTCTGAGAAAGTGGGCCCATGACATCACACCAACCACGTGTCACAAAGGGGCATGCTCGCATTGTTTAACTTCCTTGCAACTTCATCTTGCGGGCATGCGCCAGCCATTGATCCTTGAAGATCTGACGGTGGAAGGTACGACTAGGAACATAGTGAAGGATTTGATCAACAAAAATCAACAAAGCCTTCAAATACCTGCATGCAAAAACCTGTCACAGAAGAAAAAGACAAGAGGAGGCAAAGGGTTTTGCTCTGAAAAATGTGCTAATGTATTTTCAAAAATGAAAAAGATGATCAAATACAAAGGAGATCAATCCTTATAAAAGGAGATCAAAACCTAAAAAAGGGTAACCTAAAAGGGAAAAGCTATTTAATAATTACTAATTAATTATTAAATAGAGATGCAAAAGGTGCATAAAGTAAAATCTTAAGAAGGGAGTAAAGCGAATTTAATAAAAGAAATTAAATCAACTCTTTACTCTAACACCCCCCCTTAAGATGAGCAACAATGCAGCTACAATCAATGCAGAAATAGAGAAAACCCAATGGGAAAAACTCTACTCCAAAAAGAGATAGCAGTAAAAAAAATGAAGGACTCATCACTAAGACCCCCTAAGGACAACTTCCTTCACCCCAAGCATAGAACGTAACTGAAGATACTGCGGGGATGCAAAAGGTTTAGTGAAGATGTCTGCAACCTGCTCAGCATTAGGAATGTACTCCAAGCTCAAAGCACCATCCTAAATGAGATGCCTGATGAAGTGCATGTGAAGCTCAATATGCTTGGTCCACTGATGCTCAAAAAGGTTGCATGAAATGTGTATAGCACTCTGACTATCACACCATAGAAAGGTGGGACTATCAGGAGGAGATCCAAACTCTGTCATCAACTGTCGAAGCAACAAAACCTCCTGACTAGCTAATACATTTGCCCTGTATTCTGCCTCTATAGATGATAACATGTGAGCATGCTGATTTTTGCAAGACCATGTGATAGGACCATAACCAAGACAAAATACAAAACTAGAAGTGGACTTGCGATCATCAATATCACCAGCCCAGTTTGAATTTGTGAAACCAACAATGTGAGGATCCCCTGATGTGTAGTGAATTCCATAACATGTTGTACCTCTAATATACCTTAAGATACATTTTGATGCTTGCCAATGACTCTCATGAGGATCATGGGAGAATTGAGAGACAAGTCCAACCGTAAAGGAAATATCAGGACGTGTGTGTGTTAGGTACAACAAACTACCCACAAGTTGTCTGTATAGAGTGGAATCCACTGTAGGAGTAGAGCAAGTGGTAGATAAAACAACACTTGACTGAAAAGGTGTGGGGGTAGGCTTGCAATCAAGCATGTTGAATCTCTAAAGCATATCATGAGCATACTTTTTTTGAAGTATGGCTATCCCATCTAAATACTGAACAACCTGTAGGCCCAAAAAATAGTGCAGAAGGCCAAGATCTATCATCTCAAACTACTGTATCAATGCTTGTTAAATACCTTGTATCATGGAGACTGAGCTTCCTATGATGATGAGGCCATCAACATAAAGCACAAGTATCAATAATTCAGCTCCATGACACTGAATGTAAATTGTAGGATCAGAATGACACCGTGTAAAGTGGGAAGCAAGCAAGAAGGAATCTATCTTCTCATACCAAGCCCTACGAGCCTATTTGAGACCATATAAAGACCTCTAAAGTTGACATACCAATGAAGAGTCCTACACAAAACCATGAGGCTACTCCATATAGATCTCCTCATGTAGGTCTCCATGTAAAAAGGCACTCTTCACATCCATCTGAAAAACTATCCATCCCTGTGAAGCTGCTAGAGAGAGTACAAGGCGAATAGAGTTCATCTTGGCAATAGGGGCAAAGGTTTTAGAGTAATCAAAACAAAACCCTCAACCTATGTGAAACCCTTTGCAACAAGACGTGCCTTGTACCTATCAATAGAACCATTTGCAGCATACTTTGTATGGTACACCCAACGACACCGAACCAACTTTCTTCCTTTCGAAACAGGACACAGATCCCATGTGTGGTTCTTCATCAAAGAAAAGTACTCCTCATCCATAGCCCTATCCCACTCTGAGTGTCTTGTCACCTGTGAAAAATTTAGAGGATCATCAGAAATGGCATTACTCAAAAGGCCACTACCTGCGCCAGTCTGAGAACGAGTATGATGAACATCTGTAGGATCACCTGCCAGAGGTCCAACTGCATCAACAGTATCACGAGCCCACTTGGGCACTCGCAGAACATCTGGTGAAGGAGGAAAAGGGGGATCAATTTCAAGATCTTCCATAGAGGAGGTATAATCCTATAGAGAAGTAGATGAAGAACTGGGTAGTGAAGAAGAAGTTGAAGATGGAGGATCCATAGAAGGATAATGCTCATCAAACTGAACATCTTTTCAAAACAAGACATCTCTAGAATCAAGATCAAACAACCCGTATGCTTTCACATCCTCATAGTAGCCAACAAAAATGAGTGGTCAGCTCTTCTTGTCCATGGCTTTTCGCTGAGCATCTGGAATAAATGCCCAAGCCTCACTACCAAAAATGCGGAAAGTAGAAACATCAAGCTTGACATGAGTCCAAGCCTCCTTAGGAGTCATGTGTTGCAATGTCTTATGAGGCATTCAATTCTGAATATAGTTGGCACAATTGATAGCCTCAGCCCAAAATGAAGAACTCATAGCACGAGACTATATCATACAATTGACCATCTCCCATAATGTCTTGTTCTTTCTCTTAGCAACCCCATTCCATTGAGGTGTATGGGGAACAGAGAACTAATGTTGTAAACCATACTCAGTACAAAAATCTCTAAAAGACTAATTCACATATTCCCCCCCATTATCAGTGCGGATACGCCTGACTAAAACACTAGACTGCTTCTCCAAAAAGGTCTTAAAGATTTGAAATGAATCAAAGACATCAGACTTGTACTTCAAAAAGTACACCCATGTGCATCTGGAGAAGTCATCAATGAAGGTGAGCACATATCAAGCACTTGAAAAAGATGGAGTGGAAAATGACATAGGATCACTATGTATCAACTCCAATGGTGCCTTAGCACGTGTGGATCGACCTACTGGAAAAGGATCTCTGTGATGTTTGCCAAGTGCATAACCATGACACACACCGTCAGTACAAGAGATCTGAGGTAATCCAATCACTAGCTCCTATGTACTCATCTATTCTAAGTATCTATAGTTAACATGGCCAAAATGCTCATGCCAAAGTTTGCTCACTGTGTCTACATGAGCAATGAGAGAAACACTTGTACAATCGAAGCTCTCAAAGCCATCGAACTGATATAAGTAAGACTGAAGATCAACACTCCCTATAGCAATAACCAAATCAGGATCATGGAGGTCTCAAATAACCACATCATGTGGTGAGAACTCAACTATCTTTCCAGAGCCTGAATGACAAATTTGAAAGACAGACAAGAGGTTCGTAGAAATGGCTGGAACCAAGAGAACATCCTGTAGTGAACCACCCTCTAAAGAGATAGTTCCTGAACCTGTGACTGAAAATTGAGAAGAGTCACCAACTATAATCTATGTAGTAACACTTTGTGCAAGTGAGGTAACCAAATCAGGTGAGTGTGTCATATGATGGGAAGCTCTAGAATCAAGAATCCAAGAAGTTGGAGAAGATAATGCGCATGCAGAAAGAGCATGTCCTTTCCTTGTAAGTGGAGGTGGAGGCTTCGGAGAAGCAATACTAGACTATTGCATAGCCTCCTCTAATGCCTCAAGATGTTTCCAACACCTAGAAATTGGATGTCCTTCCTTGCCACAAAAACTACAAGGTTCACCTATATACTTCTTAGTCTTGGAGGAAGACTCACCAGACTTAGAAGTATTACCCTTCTGAGAGGGTTTCTGAGCATCTGATTTGGGAGGAGGCTTGGATGAACTCTAAATGCCTGTTGAATCTTTCTTATTCTTTAGTTTCAGCTTTAGCTTTCCTTTAGGTGTCTAAGCTACCAATGCCTTTGTCTTAGAACCAGTCATAGTATCCAACTATGTGAGTTTTGACTACTCTCTAGTCAAGCAATCACAAAAGACCTCAAAAGAAGGCATAACAAATCGATTCCCCAAAGCATCTTTGGTGGAATAGAATGTGGAAGCAAATATCTAAAAATTCCCTCGAAGCTTTGAGAGAATTAAATAGATGCACTCAGTATCAATCTTCGTCTTTCTACAACTCTGCAACAAGGATCGTTGTTGAGTAAACTTCATCAAGAAGTCATCAATAGTTAGAAAGGAATTCGATGCAAGTGATGTAAGTTATGTCTCTATCAGAAGTTTCCTAAACTCATTTACAATACCAAACAATCCCTGAAGCTTGGTCCACATAGCCAGAGGAGTATTACACCTGTCCAGATGAAACTATAAACTATTTGATACCTAAAATGCAATCAATCTGACTGCCTCATCCATTTTGTTTCGATGCTACATAATCTCAAAAGGTCTCTAAAAAACAAGCTAAACTGCATCTAAACATGACCACAACCCTTTTGACCAGAGAAGCTGAGTCATTGAGTTCTTCCAGGTGTGATAATTATGAGGCGTCAGAAGTTCTAGAGAAGAAGTGGTCTCGGCCATTGTTTTAGAAAGGGTTTTTTTGGTTTTCTGATATACTAATATAATAACAAAAAATAATATAAAAAATGCCCCCCACAATGCAATAAATCGAACCCCAACTTACAAATAGATTGTGTAAATAAAATAAGAGCAAAAAAGCTTCAAATATGAATAAAAAATACTTGGTACCAAATACTAGTGAAAAGATTGAGAATCTGGAAAGTGCTCAAAAAGAGCTTTCTAATGTTTTTTTTGGATCAAAAAATGGAGCTATCATGAAGAAGTTATGCCCCCCAGAAGATAGAAGCCATCAACATACTTCAAATGCCAAAATAGGTATCAATCTAGGAAAAAAAAATCCAAAAATTCCTTCTTCATCATCTCCGTCTCAAAATCATCTTTTCGACGCTTTTTTCAAAATTGAAAAAGACCCCCGTATGCGAGAGTTATCGCAAAAAAAGGCAGGACTTCTCATAAGCAAATAATTTTATTTTTTTTTAAATAATTTTTTTTTAAAAAAATAACGCACCATCACTGGCAGTGGCGAAGCAGAGCTCGGGTGGCTCAATGCTATGGCAGAGCAGAGCTTAGCCCTAAGCTGAGCAGAGGTGGTGGAGAGCGGTGGTTGGCGATGTCGACAGCCAAAAAACAATAAACAACGCCGAAAATACGATGCCGCCTGTTACCAAGCCGGGAAAGGTTGCTTGCGCTAGGAAACAGGTCGCCACATTGGGAAACAGCTTGCCCTTGCCGAAAAATGGGTCTACGGGTTAAAAAATGGCCTGCAGCCATTTTTTATTTTTATTTTTAAATTTTTCTTTAAAAATCACCTCGAACTACATACAGAAGGCCGTACAGCCCTATTGGGCAAAAAAAATTTGCCTCCTAGAGCAACGTTGTCTAAATTGGACAAACTTTATATGGAAACAAGGGTTTTGACACCTTTTGGATCCATCCGTAACGTCCGTTTGGCCTCAACCTACTCCAAAAATTAGTGACCCCCTATTTTCTCAAAAAATACCCAAAAAGTTTCAGATTTGTTCTGCCAAACCCTCATTGTCTTTTTTCTCCAAATAACGAACAAGCTGCAGCAAATCTGGCTATGATACCATCAAGGATTTGATCAACACAAATCCATAAAGCCTTCGAGTACCTGCATGCAAAAACCTATCACAGAAGAAAAAGACAAGAGGAGGCAAAGGGTTTTGCTCTGAAAAATGTGCTAATGTATTTTTAGAAATGAAAAAGATGATCAAATACAAAAGAGATCAATCCTTATAAAAGAAGATCAAAACCCGAAAAAGGGTAACCTAAAAGGGCAAAGCTATTTAATAATTACTAATTAATTATTAAATAGAGATGCAAAAGGTGCATAAAGTAAAATCTTAAGAAGGGAATAAAGCAAATTTAATAAATGAAATTAAATCAATGCTTTACTCTAACACATAGGATGTCGTGGGACAAGTGTCACAAAGGGGCATGCTCACATTGTTTAACTTCCTTGCAACTTCATCTTGCGAGCATGCGCGAGCCATTGATCTGATTTGAATCTACAGTGCTCAAAATTTGTGCCTTTTAAACCTCTACAAATATTTGCCATGATATCATCCGAACGCGTGTCACCAAGTCACTTGCCCGCATTGTTAGGAGGTCTGATAGAAGACAAAATGCGAGAAAGCGAGTTCCAATCAAAATGCCAGCTAGGCTGACCTTCTTCCCTTTTGTAGCCCACAAGAAGAACCTGGACCCACTAATACATGCATCACAAAGGGGCTTCCCCGCATTATGTAAAGGTCGTGCATTTGGAAAATGCAAGAAAGTGTCTACTGTGGATCTGGGCAAGATCTGACAGCGCGAAAAGTTGTAGGCTAGTGGAAACAAAATAGGAAATACCATAAATTTAAATGCTTTTTTTATTCTCGTATTCTCAGGGCATTAAAATAATATAAAATATGGGAAATAGCCATTGGGTGGGGCAAGCATTTAAAGTTCAAATTTTGGTGGGAGGCAAAAAATGATAACATTTCTGGTGACTCAGAGGGGACACAAGCCGACTATGCATAAGCTCAATGGCCTAAAACATCCATTGGGCTATAGAGTCATGAAAGATGTGGATCAGTGCACTGTAAAACCCTAACCCTACCTCTACGGCAGCAAAACACTAAAAATTTGTCTCTGTAACTCGGCAAAACGCATGTGCTCATGCACTTCTTGGAAAATTGGAAAACAACAGAAAGGAAACTACTTTAATATGTACAGGAAAAATTCAAGCCCTATCAGAAACATGGTTTGAGATAGATCCCATTTACTGGGATAGGTAAACTTTCACCACCAAGCCTACTTAATTGAAAAGCATTAGCCTACTTGCAACTGACAATCAGATAGGGACCACTCCATAGTGCATCAAATTTTGAGTGCCTCCCTAGCTTTTCCCTGTCTGCATCCCATAACAAAACCAAATCACCCTCTTTGAAGGCCCTAACCCTAGCCTTCTTATCAAAGCTCCTTTTCACCTGCTACTGATGTATTTCTAGAGTCTGCATGGCCTAACCTCTTTTTTCTTCCAACTCCATCAGCTCTGCCATTCTTACTATCATAGCATCATTTTCAATTAGCTCCAACTGATGAGCTAGTTCTAGAGATGGGAATTCTAATGAAATTGGAAGCCTTGCTTCTCTAGCATATACCAACATGAATGGTGAATTTCTTATTGACCTCTTAGCTATTATTCTGTCAGCCCACAGTGCAGTTCTCAACTTTTGATGCCAACACCTCTGGTCAACACCTCTGGTTATCCTCTATAGTTCTTTTCATAATCCTAATCAGGTTTTTGTTGGACTTAGCCAAACCATTGCCCTAGGGATAGTAGTTTGAGGATGTGCTCAAGTAGATATTATGATCAACTGCCCATGCACAAATCTAAGCTCTCACAAAAGATTTTGCATTATCTGAAATAATGGTTGAAGGAGCACCAAACCTGGTTACAATTCCATCAAGGAACTCAACAACTGAAGATTCTCTGGCGTCCTTCAATGCAACTGCCTCTGTCCATCTGGTAAAATAATTTGTAGCAGCTAAAATCCATTTGTGACCGAAATTGGAGGGAGGATTAACAGGGCCTATGAAATCCAATCCCCATTGAGCAAAAGGTTGGTCTACTTGAATGGGATGAAGAGGAAGAGCTGCAAGTTTTTGCTTACCAGAGAAGAAGGCACATTTTTCACATTTTCTCACATACCTATGACAATCATAGAATAGGGATGGCCAGTAGTAACCAGCCCTCATGACCTTCATTGCAGTTTTCCTTGCTGAGAAGTGACCACCATTAGGACCATCATGAAGCTCTCTGATCATTCTTTCAGCTTGGTCTATGTCAATGCATCTTAATAGGGTTCTATTAAAATCTTTCCTAAAAAGGATACCATCAACTATAACATAAGGAATTAACTGTAATCTATACTATCTCCTTTTAGTTCTATCTAATCCTTGAGGGTATCTATTGGCTGATAAGAAATTCTTCATATCATCCATCCAGTTCCTTGGGCCATAATTTCTTGTCTCTTGCTGTTTTGTTAGTATCATAGCAACTTCTTCATCTAATTCTTGAGATGATATCATCTGTTTACACAACCCTTTCCCACTTACTAGCTTGGTTATCTAGATGTCAACATCATATTCCATTACTTTAGTAATCTAGCCAACTCTCTTCTCACTAATATCTTTGCTCAAAAGAAAATCTTTCACACTGGTATGGGGTACTAATACATGAATTTTATTATGAGATAAGAGGTGTCTAAATTTTTTTAAAGCTCTGATGACTGCAAGGGCTTGCTTCTCTACATAGCTCTATTTGTCTTCATACTCTTTAAGCCCTTCACTAAAGAAGGCTATGGGCTACTCTTCATCTTTATCATTTGTTTGAGTCAAGACAACAGAAATGCTTGACTCACCACCTAGGGTATAAAGGATGAAATCATTTTCAAAGTTTGGATTATTGAGAGTAGGGGTTGAGGCTATGGCTACCTTGATCTCTTCAAAACTTTCCTTCCCTTCCTTGGTCCATGCAAATACCATACTTTTATTGAGCATAGTCGTAAGGGGTTTTACCATGGTAGCAAGATTAGGGATAAATCTTCTTACAAAATCAATCCAACCAAGGAAACTTTGCAGCCCCTTCTTGTGTTTAGGAAGAGGGAGAGCAAGTATTGCTTTTGTTTTTTCTAGATCAATGGTTAAACCATCCTCAGATACAATGTGTCCTAAAAATTTTCCTTGATTGGTAGCAAAGACACACTTGCTCGAGTTAAGGGATACCCCAAACTCTCTACACCTTGAGAACACTTACCTTAAATGATCAAAATGATCTTCTCCATTCTTTGAATACATTGTGATGTCATCAAGGTAAACTAACACAAACTTTTCAATCATTCTTTTAAAGGCCATCTCCATTGCCTTCTAAAATGTAGCACCTACATTGGTTAGCCCAAATGGCATCTTACAATAAGAATAGGTACCCCACTTGGTGGTAATTGCAATCTTGTACCTATCAGACTCTTTGACCAGCACTTGATTATAGCTAAAAAAATCCATCAAGAAATGAAAACCTCCTTGAACCATTGACCTTGGACAAAATCTACTCCATGGAAGGGAGAGGATGGTGATCTTTAAGGGAAGCTTGGTTAAGGTCCCTAAAGTCCACACATAATCTAATTTCTCCATTCTTCTTCCTAACAAGGACCAGGTTTGCTACCCATGACGAGTGCTTGATGGGGAAAATTATACTGGCCTCAATCAATTTGGATAGTTCTTTTCTCATTAAGGGTTCAATTTTGGGATTCATTGGCCTTTGTTTTTGTCTTACTTGTTTGACATTATCAATTAAATCTATGGTATGCTAAAATAACCTTGGGTCAAAACCCTTTAAATCATCATATGTCTAGGCAAATATATCATTGAATTCTTGACATGGATGAATAAAACTTTCTTGCTCAATCTTAGAACATACCTTCCCCATGTTTAAGGATTTTCCATCAGGAACCATGATTGGGGTGTGATCATCCTCATCGGCAGCTAGGTTCATGACTCTGCCTCTTGCTTGGTCATCAGGATTGAAAACACTCTCTAAGGTAATGAGACCCTTAGGCAACTTATTGGAACTTGGTTAATGATTTGATCACCATACTGATCCTGTAGTCTTGACTAGTTTCTATCTAAAAATTCTGCTTCATTTGCAAGAAGCTTACAATTTGTTCATCAGATTCAAACACTTGCCAATGAATTTTGTTTTCAAGGATGGTAGGCCTTACTACCATCCTAATTTTTTGCTTCTTCTTCTCCTCAAAATTCCTTGGCACATCATGAGATGCACCTATTGCTACAAGTCTATCAGCATGTTTATTTTCTCTTCTAGGGATGCTTTTAATATTAAATGCATTGAAACCTTCAATAAAATCCCATACCCTATGTTTATAAGACTTGAGCAAACCATTCTTGGTGATATTCTGATTTCTCACTTGATTAACCACCAACTCACTATCTGCATACAAACTTAAGGCTTGAAATCCTCTTTTTCGTGCAAGTAGGAGACCCTGAATCAAGGATTCATACTCGACCATATTATTAGTGCAACTAAACTAGAGCCTAAAGGAGAAGTAGTACCTTACTTGTGCAGGAGAAATCAACACCACACCAGCCCCTAATCCTTTCTTATTTCTTGAGCCATCAAAGTACATACTCCATATCCCACTCATATCTTCTTTAGTCTCCACAAGATTGGGAAATAGAGCATCTTTCTCTAATATACAATATATACTAAGGCCTATTATAAGGGTTTCTAGCATAGGATCAAATTGATATGCATTAGCCCATTCATCTAAGAGAAAGTCAAGTATCTCTGCTAGGGAAGTAGTAGGCTCATTTACTATGTCATTCTCATCCACTTCTAGGATAGTGCAATTCATGTTGATGAGATTAGGGGTGTAGGGTTCAGTATGATGGAGGGCTAGAGGCTCTACTCTAATCAAAGCTTTGGCCCCATATCTTGTCCTAAAATATATATATGACCAATCAGAAGATATGTAACCACCTATTTGGGTAGTGAAATCTCTTGATAGACAGATAGCAAAATGTGGCTTGACTTCGGCAATGGATATATTTTGAGTTACAGTACAACCAGGGCATGCATGTAGGGTCATTTCCATATTCCTAAGGATCCCTATAATATTGATAGTATTACCATCCAATTGTAACACATCCCTAACAATGGGTTCATATTTCATTTCCAAAGTGTCGGCAACACACCTAGGCATCACTGAACTACTAGCCCCTGAATCAATCATGCAATTATGGACTAGTCTATCCCCTATGATGAAAGAAACATAAAATGGAGGGGGTCTAACATTTTTACTTGTTTCTTCCTCCCTTGATGGTTGTACTAGGCTTGTGGCACTTTCCATGCTGGGTGGCTAATCCTTTGGTTCAATGCTTTCCAATTCTTGCTGTAGCAACCTCCTTTGCATGGGTATAGTAGTAATAGCATCCCACATGGAAATATTCACATTTGTTTTATTCATTTGTTCTACCACGCTGAATAGTGCAGTAGGTACTTTGGTAGAAACCTTGGGAGCTACATTTGTAGGAGGTTGAGGTGGAACAACTTGAGGATCACTTACATTCTTTCTGCCATTATCCTACCTCTGTTGTTGAAAGGTATTTGATTGATCATTTACTACTTGATCATGAGGTATTGCATTTGAAGTTGAGGCTTGATTGGGAAGAGGAGGGGTAGCATCTTCAATAGCTCTCCTTTTGCTCCTAGTGTTGTGAGCAATGGAATCCTGCTTTACATTACAATGTTCCTCCACCTGATGATTCATAGAGGAGCAATCACCTTGTCCTTGCATATATGAGGCCTCTTTAAATTGGTCCTCCTTGTATGATTGTCCTACTGTAGGCTCTTGGATGGTCAAAGCCAAATAAGATTCAGCCTTCTAACACATGCAACAAGCATAGGAGTAGTTACAGGAGGGGAAAAAATCCTAATCTTGGGCCATTTTGTTTTGAGGGACTATGGCCCTGCTTTGCTTTACATTTGAGGTTGAAGCATGACTACTCTGGCTATTCTGATCAAAAGAATTGTTCCCATAATTCTGATTTGGAGGCCTACCACTGTTCATAGTTTGATGTTGCAATTGATGAGCCTTACTACCTTGAGCTTGTTGTCTTTCTAAAGTCACCACCTTGTTGCTCACTTTCTGCAACACAAAGAAACTATCCTCCAGCTTCTTCTCTTGGCCTTGCAATCTCTTATCTATGTTCAGCATCATAGATTGCATCATATCCTTGATCTCATCTATCCCATTTGAAGATGTGGAAGCTTGAGGGACTAGAGCAAAAGATTGTGATGTGGAAGTTGTGGAAAGAGGAGCCATTGTCAGTTGGTGATTCATAACATCAAGAAAGAAAGGCATAGGAGGCCTTGGAGCTAGCTTGCCTCCTTGTATTAGGATGTTTTTTGACTTTATTTCTATGTCATATGTATTAGGCAAGGTATCTCCTCCCATAGTTTGGATTGTAGTGGCAATGTCACTATTAAAAGCCCTGAGGTAATGCAAGAAGGCATTACTAGGAGTAGGTTTTACCAAAGAAAGTATTCTATCCCATGTCTTTTGAAATCTATAGTTGAAATTAGTCATACATTCATGGGGGGCTCTTTTTATAGTAGTCAACTATTCTAAAAGTGATAAATGGTCACTTTTGTCCTCAAAGTGTTTGCATAATCTTGCTCTTAATCCATCCTAATCTATTATAGAACCATGAGCCAAACCTCTATACCATTGCAGTGCTTTTCCTTTCAAGGATGAGGCTAGAAGCCTAACTGCAACATCATCTTCTGTAATACCATGGATATTACAAACATTGCAACTTCTTGAATGTGTTCTGAGGGAGAGATAGAAGTTTCACCAGTAAACTCTGGTACACTTTTGAGTGCAGCTATTGGTATGTCATGTCTTTGGGCCAAAAAAAGAGGGATTCCACCATTAAAGGTGGCAAAAGCATGAGCTCTAGGCAACACCATATAGACAAGTGATCTATTGATATGTGTTGATGGCAATCTAGGTTGAGGTCTAATAGTAGGAGGGGTGGAAATAGATCTTGCAGGTGTATTTGTTGCTATTACACTCCTAACTGGTGATAAAGATACTCTAGTCTTCCTTCTTCTAGGATTTAAAAATGAAAGCTCTTGGTACTAAAATTTACCTCTAGAAGATGCCCTTGTTTCAGCTTTGGGCATGAATTACTGCAACTTTGATCTAGAACCAAATGTATTTGAAGCTCAGAGTCACCAAGTACTTTGAAGAATGAACCTCTTGAAGGCTTGAACATTGAAGCTAGTACTATCTCTTTAGTATTAATCTTGACATCTTCTTTTTTGACACCAGTAGACATGAAATTTTTGAATGTTGTCCCACTAGGTGTGCCAAAAATTGTTGTCACAAAATTTTGCACCCGCATACAAATTTTTTACCTAAGGACAACTTTGTGAAACATGGAAACAACCTCCAAGCTATGGAACTTGAACTATGAGGCTGAGTCTTCGGAGAAGGCCGGCTTCCTTTACTATCAGGGTGCACCTAACTACTCTTGGAGAGGAAAAGGGAGAAGGAATGCATGGAAGCAAATCTACCTATTCTAACCTAAGGGGGTGATGCACCAAAATATAGTGTTCAAACCAATCTCTACCCATTCATGCACTATTGAACCATCATGACACAAAAAGATATACACATTCAGACTTGCTTTAATCTAACAACCACATGCAGATCAGAAAACCTAGATGAATGACACAAGGAAAGAGAAGATTCACTTATATATCATTCATAGGCCAGAAGAGATACAGTCATGCAGATTGTAGATCTCTACAACACACCAATGAGAGGCAAATAGTTCTTGCACTTTACATCAATGGCTAAAGGAGATAAGGCAAAATACCATACAGTTCAAAGGCAAAGGGAATTTACACATGAAATTGTAGAGCAATATCAAAGAAGTCAAAGAAGGGTCGACCTTAACAAAATTTACAAAAATTGCCTTTATAGTTCAGGCATAACTGAGATATTTTCTTACTAAAGTTATTCCACAACCACTACCATAAATTCTTACAGAGAACAATCATGCAGATTTGAAGAAAGTTCAATCTAAGTACAGATCTAGATGCAATGATATCTGATCTTGGTTGGAATAGGGCCCTAAGAAGATAGAACTGACGCCATTAAATAGTTTTGACCAGGTAGATGGATCAGATCAGAGATGGTGGAGTGTTTTCCCACGTTCACTGAGTTCAGCGCTCATTTGAGGGTGGTTGGCATTGATCACAAGGATTAGATCACACAACAAAACTCAAATTTCCCTGTTTCTAGCTCATGAATCAGCATGATCATCAAGTCAACTGAATATTGCACCCAAGTTAGGCCACATGGGCTAATAACTTCATTTTATTTTGCCACCCTGCAAGTCTCCATGTGGTTGACAAACTAATTGTGTCGCCTTCTCAAAATCCTGATCATGATGTTACATAACTGCTAGCTCAACCATCAATGCTAACTGTTAATACCTTGGTTGGGCCCACTGGGACACGTGTCCCTTAGGCACTTTCTCGTATTACTTAAATTCCTCACATCTTTATATTGCGAGGAAGCGTCGATCGTCGATCTCTATGAGATCAATGATTAGGAAAGGTCCTCATTATACTGCGCATGCCCACTAAAATTTTCAAGCCCACGAACACCTTGATAGCCACCTCAGCGACTTGGCCCCACAATGACATGTGGCAGCAAGGCACTTGTCTGCATTGTTTGATTTCCTTGCATCTTGTTAATGCAGGGAAGCACTAACCCTTGATCTGTTTGCATCAAACGGTGGATCTTGCTGCTTAATAGAATACCACCTTTTCAAACCCATTTTCTCTGAAAAGTGCCACAACAGAATTTATTTGTCTCTCTTGAGAAGAGTGGTCCCATGACATCATGTCATACCATGTGTCGCAAGGGTGCATACCCACATTGTTTAATTTCCCTGTAACTTCATAATGCAAGAAAACCCTGATCATTGATCTCTGCAAGATCAATGATCGTGAAAGATCCCCATACTATTGTGCTTGCTCTCTAAGATTATGGGCCCTTGAAACACTTTGATATCTAACTCAGCCTGACTCGGCATTACCCTAGCATAGAATTGGCACCACCTCGAACAAAACTGACCCCACAAGGACAAGCAGGAACAAGGCACATGCCCGCATTCCTTAACATCCCTACATCTTTATATTGCGAGAATGCGCTAGCAACTAATCTGATTTGAATCTACGACGATTAGAGATTTACGTAACTGCATACCTAGTCAAGAAAACCAACCAATGAGATACCTTTTTTGTACTCTGACTTTCCTAACAATTGCCACAAAAGATGGACCGTCAATACCTCTGAGAAAGTGGGCCCATGACATCACACCAGCCACGTGTCACAAAGGGGCATGCCTGCATTGTTTAACTTCCTTGCAACTTCATCTTGTGGGCATGTGCCAGCCATTGATCCTTGAAGATCTAATGGTGAAAGGTATGACTAGGAACATAGGATATTAAAGGGGCATGCCTGCATTGTTTAACTTCCTTGCAACTTCATCTTGTGGGCATGCGCGAGCCGTTGATCTTATCTGAATCTACGGTGCTCAGAATCCATGCCTTTTAAACCTCTATGAATATTTTCCATGATATCATCCAGACGTGTGTCACCAGGGTGCTTGCTTGCATTGTTAGGAGGTCTGATCAAAGAAAAAATGTGAGAAAGCGGGTGCTAATAAAAATGCCAGCTGGGATGACCTTCTTCCCTTCTGTGGCCCACAAGAAGAACCTGGACCCACTGATCCACGCATCGCAAAGGGGCTTCCTCGCATTACATAAAGGTCGTGCATTTGGAAAATGCAGGAAAGAGCCTAACATGGATCTGGGCAAGATATGATGGCGTGAAAAGTTGCAGGCCGATGGAAATGAAATAGGAAATACCATAAATTTAAATGCTTTTTTAATTTTCGTATTCCCAGGGCATTAAAATAATATAAAAGATGGGAAATAGCCGTTGGGCGGGGCAAGCATTTAAAGTTCAAATTTTTTCAGGAGGCAAAAAATGATAACAAGGTCATTATCTATGGTGATATAACGATGGGTAGACATGTGTCTTAGTAGGCCTGAGTGGAGAGTAAGCAATAAATAGTCGCGATTAAGTTTTTGGTTTCACGGGACAAACAAGAGTCAAGTTTAAAAGGTGGCAAAGTCAAAAGGATAGGGTGGTCAACTAGTGAAGACATTGTGAGATGGCAAAAGAAAATAATATTATTGGTCTACGTGGCTCATCCTGGTTGCTTGAATTGGTTGACTATTGATTCTTGATGATTTGTCAAGCCAATGATGGAAGAAAGTAGGTTTTCCTACATGATCTGGTCTCCATGATTGATCCCAACCACTCCCAAATGAATGTTGTGCTAGAAAAATGTGAAAGGCATGTTGCTTACCAACTAGCTATCCATTTCAAGAATTTTAGCATTAATGGCGTCATTTCATGTCACGTCTAGGATTTCTTCTAGTTAGGGTTTGATGATTTTCATGCCTCTAAAGGTGTACCAGATCAAATATATCATCCAAATTGCATCCAATCGCTCTTTGATAGTCTTAAATGCACGAATGAAGTTGTGAAGCAATCTATGAGTTATGCTTGAACTATAAAGCACATTTTTGAAGCCTTTGAAAGGGTTGATTCTTCTTTGTTTCTTTGGCATTGCTTTGGCATGGACATTGTAAATTTTCTTTTGCCCTTTAAACTTCATGACATTCTGCCTTATCTCTTTCATCCATTGATGTACTATGTGAGATTCATTTGCCTCTCATCAATGCATTGTGGTTTTCTATCATTCACATGATTGTATCTCTTTTGGCCTATGAATGATATATAGTGAAACTCTTCTTCCTATGTGTTTTGAAGTATCGAAAGGAAAATCTAAAGCTATATGGATTCCCAAGTCTCTTTTAAAAGACTTGAATATTGAAAATATTTCAAAGTTGACATTCAAGCTTCCAAAGGCTTCCATTCCATCTTCTTCCGAAAATCTTCCTAAAAATATTCCAAAGCCTTCCACTCCACTTTTTTCCAAATCTCTTCTACTACCTCATACATCTAAATCTCAAGCTATTTCATCCATGATTCCTCCATCATTCCAATACCCTTCAAGGTGTGTGTCAATGTTGATCTTGTACAATATTTCAACTACCCTCATGAAATCCTCTAAAGCTTACACTTACCTTCTATACATGAACTATTATCCTCAATATATTCTTCCTACTACCATTTCTCTTTCATCACCCTATCAACATCTTTGAGCATACCTTTCTATGGTCTTGGCTTCTCATGACGTATCTTTCCTATAGGAGCACTATCTACATTCAAAAAGCTTGAGCTCTTTCTAAAAATTCAAAAAAAAAAAAAAAAGCAAAAAAAAAAAAAAAATGAAAATGTGCCTTGGTGAAAACCACTTCTTGTGGCACTTTGGTAGCAAAAGTAAAGAGAAATAAATTAATCCTATGGTGAAAACTACTTCTTGTGGCACCTTGGATAAGTACCATGATGAAAACCTGGCAAACAGGAGTCATGTGTAATTCTTCCATCATCAATCTATCCCCTCTTCTCACTTTGATCTTGACAATGTTGAGCTATCCTTGTGTATTGGCTATCTTATCTATCGCTCACCCCATCCTTCGCATTCTCTCAAATCATTCACATCTAGCTTCATTCTTATTACTCTATCCCATTGCTATACTATCTAGTTGACCCCTTGGTCTTGATCATAATAAATGAAAAATTGTTCTTAGGTCTCTTGACATGTCTACTCTTTTGGACTACACACTTCATGCTATCTCACTTGTTGGCTTCATTGCTTATCCTACATGCTATCTTTCTCACTACTTCCATTGCTTATCAAAAATATGCTTCATATGACTATTTCACTTCTTTCCCTAGCTTGGGTACTCTTGAGGAGTCAGTTCTTGAGGATCACTTTCACTTGCTTCATACTCTTTTTTCATCCATCTTTGCTTATCCACTGGCTCGTTGCTCCATCATATCCTATACCTTGCTAGACATTGGGAGAAAATGATGTGATCTTGCTTGAGAACTAGTAACCTTTAAAACCTTCTAAAAAATTCCAAAAAAAATCATATACGATGTTGAAAAAATCCTAAAAATTAAAAATGTCCTGAAAAAATGATCAACTTAGTGAAAACCTAGCAATTGGTGCTTTGATGTATCACCAAAAAAAATCAAAAAATCAAAAATACAAAAAAATTGAAAAAAGAGTCCTGAAAAAATTTGTCAAGTGGTGAAAACCTAGAAACAGGTGCTACTTGAGACCCTTGCACCTATGTCTATCAGTCTCAATCACCTATTTTGCTACACATTTCCTAGCTTGGAATTGTTTCTTGTCCTCGTCTTGGGGGCACAACTGCTTAGCCTATTGAGGTATTCTTGTGCATTAGGGGTTCTTGGACAACTCACAAAATAGTGTTTCTCAACACTTCCCCCACCTTGACATCAAGTTTTTTTCAACATTTTTTAGATAGTTTACCTATGGTCTCCAATGTCACAATATTTCTCACTATCAGAATCAAGTCTTGAAGAAATGGCCAAGTGACTTACACACACACACTTAAACACTTAAACGACTAAGCTATGCTGATCTTTATCTACTTTGTGTGTTGTCTATGATGATTTCTTTGCCATGTGTTCCCTCCCTAATAGTCTTTCGAGGATGTCATTGACTAGAAGACTGGGGGCATGGGACATATTTTTTTGATTTCTGCTTGTGGGTATACTTTTGTTTGTCTATAGTGTTGTAAGCATTTATGCTAGTCCTATTCAACACGTTGACTTACAAATGTATCATCCTTGACTATTTTTGCAATATTGCACTTGGGGTTTATCCTGGCACTTATGCCTTGATACAGGTGTAATCTTGCTAAATTAAACTTAGGGAATCTAATCTATCTTGACTTACATGTCTTTGATGCTTAGATTGGATTTCCACATACCTATCTGATCTCAATCATATTCATATCCTCATAGTTATACTAGTGATGGTTGTATGATCTCATGATGTCCCTAATAAATGCTCAATGATGAAATTAAGAGTCTAAATGTTATGTGCTTCTTGCTAGTAAAACACTTTGCATATTAGCTTGCATTTTAGGTTCATTTTCTAGCTTAGTCATGCATTCTTGCATATGGGGAGAGCTCTCTCTTCATCTTTTCATGGACATATTGGCTAACTGCTTTCATATATTTCTTTACTTTCTTCTTGTTCATGTCTTTTCACCTTCTTAATCTTTCGCTTAATCTCTTTTCTATCTTATCATCACATTATATAAATTTTTGACCTCTTAAATAATTTTGACGTCCTAGATTCATTTTCGGGATCGAAATCCAAATTCGAGTTCATCTTGATGGTCAAATTTGTCTTTTAAAATTCTACTTTCTTCTGAGCAGCTAGCTGACCTTTTGAGGTCTAATCTCTGAATCATCACTGGGGCATCTTCATTTCTTCATGTCTTCATCATTTCCATACTTCATATCTACTTAAATTCACTCTTTCATGTCTAAAATCACCTTTCTACTCATTTCGACCTTATTTTTATGCTATATCCTTCAAGGTCAACTCTAGTCAAACTGGGGCATTTTATCAATTTTTTTATATAGTCATTCTTGGGTTCTAATCATCTATCTGTCATCTTGGACATTGCTATATTCTAATTTTCTCATTTCTAGCCAGTTTTTGCATCCCCTTACCTCATTTCAATTTTGATCCCAAGGGGGCAGAAATACTCTATCACTGCTTAGGAGCATTTGTTTGATCTTCTCACTTGCTCTAACTCTATCCGCTTTTCTAAGTGTTAGTATTCTTCTTGAATTCTGACATCATCTCTTCCTAGTGTTCAGTACTACTGCTATCAGGCTGTGCATTCAGGACTTGCTATCTATTTCTGCATTTCACTCTTCGAAATTAGACATCTATATCTATCATCGCCTACTTGGTTTCGATTTTCTTTGACATAATGTGTTCCCAAATCGATCACGCATTAGTTAAAGAGGGGCAAATTTAATCACCTAAAAATGGTCATCTAGACTATTAGCCCCCTTTTCAACATTTTGGCTAAATTAATTTAATCACTTACCTAAGCCAAATTGCTAATAATCAATTTATTTGATTATAACCTATAGTTTGACTATGCTATCCTAAGTTCATTATTTGATTAAAAGAACATGTCCCCTTTTAATTAAATAAAAGACCCCATTCTTCTAACCCACTTAAAGTGCACACATAAAGTCCTTTTTCTATTTTGCAATTAAAAGAAAAGGCTTTGTGACTTTTGTCTTATATGACAAGTCAACTTATATTCTATTGGTTGACTTGTGTGTGCACATGGATCAATCCTCTTTTTGAATTCCACCGTTGATCATCCACCATCTTCATCTTGATCCCTACCGTCCATACATCTTTAAAAGGGAGAGAGCTTTCCCCCTCAATCAATCCTCATTTTGAATATTGTTATGCTGCAGGTTTTCTAACAGGTTTCTTTGGAGCTTTGTGGAGAACTTCCATTTCTTGTCTACATTATCTCATCCATGGCATCATGGCATTCTAGCTTAGCTTAGCTTTCATTTTTACATGTAGCTTAATCTCACATAGCTTAATAATGGTATTATAACACTCTCATACATGTTTTAGCATAGCTCCACTTTGCATCTCATTCTAGCTTAATCTTTATTTGCATTGCATCCTTGAGGAACTCCTTGGGACATTTGCATTCTTGCATCTTGTCTTTGGAACCTCCCATTGCATGGTTTACTAGCAAGAAGAGTATCTCTAAGGCTCATCTGAGAGCCTTCTTATTCTTGAAATATACTCTCTTGCACTCCATGGATAGGGAGCTCTAAGCTGGCATCCAAGCATTTCAAACTCATGGAATCGTTTAGATAGAAGGGTTTAGAGTGGGACACTTTCAAGTGTACAGTTATATGATCTACATGTGATTGTTTGATTAAACAAATTTGAATCTGTATATTTTGATGTCATGATAGTTAACTATGCATGTATGGATAGATACAAGGTCAAACACTCTATTTTGGTGCATCACCCCCTTAGGATAGATTAGGTAAGTGTTTTATGCATGCTTTCTTTCCTTTCCCTCTCCAAGTGTGGTCTAGGTGCATCCTGATAGCAAAGCAAGCTGACCTTCTCTGGAGACTCAATCTCATTGTTCAAGTCCCACAATTCGGAGGTTATTTCCATGTTTCACAAGGTTTCCTTTAGGTAAAAACTTTAGGCAACAATGTAAAATTTTGTGACAATATTTACCACATGCGCTCTTTTGATTTGAAAACTAATATTTGGAGGCATAGAAGTAATGAAAAACATCTTATTATTATCTATAGTTTGTCTACTTGTAGTAGTAATTATATTAAGTAATTTTTTGAACTTTGCAACAAAATCCCTCATGGGAATATTTGGTTCTTTCTTGATCTGAGTGAGCTGAGACAATAATGTACACTCACCTTTTGTGCTTTTGTAGTAGGCTTCAAATTGGTTTTGCATATCATCCCAAGTTGTGATGCATCCAATAGGAAGATGTTGGAACCAATCAACTACATTTTCAACTAGTGTATCAACAAACATTCTTTCAGCTACATCTCTGTGTTGAGGAGAGACAACAGTACATGATACAAAGAAAGCAACAATATGTTCAGCTATAGAAACCTTCCCATCACCATGAAACTTGGAGAAATTCTTCCAAGGGGCTCTTGGTAGGTCATTATTAGTAGCAAGGTGCAAAGGACCAATAGCATTACCTTGGGGTATTATCATTGATGTAGGTAGAATAACTAGGATTGGCTAGAAAGTGATAGCGGTTGGCGCTACAACTTCGTGTAAGGTGAGAGTGTTACATAATGATAGGTGGGAAGAGAACTTACTATGTCTCTAGGAAGTAGGATGGGGTGGTGGAAACAAAGCCCCACAAAATCCTTGTATAACTAGGTCTCTTGAGCAAGCTCTTCCTCTTCTCAAGGGATCTTCTAATATTGGAAAATCAGCTCTCCTGAGTTCTTCAAATAATACATCGACTTGACCATGATCATGAACACTTATGGTATACTTGGGATCTAGGATGAACTAGTTTTTCCATAGATAGGTTCTTTTAGGCTTGCCTCGGCCTTCTCTATTAAAGCACACCTTCCCAATACTCAATGTTGGCTTCTTCATGTTCTAGTACAAAACGAACTCTTTTGTACTCATTTATGGATTTTTTATTTTTCTAGGCAAGTGTATTCAACTGGTTGATTATTTCTTCTTGTTCATCTTGGAAACCAAGATTGGGATGTATTACTGGGATTTGGCCTTCATGAGGAAGCACCATTTTTCCTCATGGGTCATTAGATATGACTCAAATAATGTATGAATGCCAAATTAGAGTTATTTCAGTGAAGCCACAGACATAGTTATTGAAAATACTTGAGCAATGAACAACAAATGTTGCAGATTGTTATCTCTCTTGTAGCTTCAAGCATTGGGAAAGATAACAACATAGAATTTTTTGTGTTGTAAATTAAAGATCTTTTTACATTCAATCCTAGTAGAATCGCCAAAAAATGTTGGTTAACAGTTTGTCTTCTTTGGATTGTGGTTTATACCTTGACTCTTAATGCGCCCAATGTGGTAAAAGACAAAGTAGTTAGCAATAGAATGGGTCAACATAGGTGTTCTATCAAGGACCCCTGAATTGAAAGGTATAGCTCCCTTGTGTTCAAAGATTTGCAGTAAATAATATTTTTAGTAGATTAACAATCTTGGGGGTATGCTCTTAACCTAAGAGTAGAAGAGGTATAACCAGATTGCCCAACACTTAGGGAAATTTGGGTGGATTTCAGATGATGACTCATAGCCTTCACAACTATGAACATATATGAGTCACTTTTAAGCCCTTCTAATACCTAAATGCAATCTACTTTACCCACTAAATGAGTGATGCAAAAATGCAATACTAACTATTGATGCATACTGCATAAGAGGAGAAAATGTGATTAATAAACAATACCTAGATTGCCCAAGTTATTGAGGTTTCAAACGACCATTTTCTTACTACTCAGCTCTTTACATTAACCAAATCCCAAGCCTCTCACACATCAATGAATGCACATGAGAAAACTATCTTTCATAGAAAAAATGAAATGAGAAAGTATTGTGAATGATGGTAATAAGTCATACAACCACTGAAGAGAAAGAAATAAAACCTAGTTTATCTTCAATCCCATAGATCTCATTAACAACACATTTCATTTCCAAGACCATGCAAGAGTTAAAACTAAACTAACATGAATGACAAAATCAGAATGTAGATGCAGAGTCTCACACAATAGTCCCGGTTGCTGAGGTTTTCCCACATAATAATTTTGTCGATGTTATTCACTTCTCAAAAACTTACATATATAAGTCCTTTAAAACTAGCCAATTACATTTCATGATTACCACACAGAGCATCTTTGAATAAATACATTCTTAAAATAGGATTTAGTAGTCAATCATTTGTTACACAGTCTCAGCCTATGAGGAGAATGCCAAATATGGCTACAATATGAGAGAGACAGAGAGAAGGGGTGACACTTGTTACATCTTTCCAGGAGAATGTAACACTTTTGATAGAGCATCAATTTTTGTTTGGATTTACAGATTTATCTCTATAGGTCTTCATTGCATTAGTTACACTTTTCAGCTCTAGGACACTTGGAATGAGGATATTATCAGCTCTAATCATCTAATAGTCATGCATTTCCATCAGTTCTTCAACTTTGGAGATCCTTGATTGGAGCTTCTTTGTTGCATGCTTCAAAACACAATCCACTACTATTAGTTCTAGAATCTTTGCCACTTGGAAGTTTTCTAGGCCTATAGCTTCATCATGAATGGAAAAAACTTAGTCTCCATCTTCTCAATATCTACCAACTGGCCATTGTTGGTAACATAAGATTTAGTGTGCAAAACCTTTAAATATGTCAAATATTGTATCCATTACTATCTTTACTAAATCATATACACTTTTTGGTTCATGCTCAGACTTCATGAAGCTCTCAATTTTGAATTCCAAATATTGCTTCCAATGAAGAAATTGTTCTTGGCCTGACTTAAGTGTCCCATGGGTCACAACAACATTTTTCTTAATGTCGATCACCTCTTGCAACTAGGCCAATTGCTCTACTAGGCTTTTTGATACTTTTTTCATTGAGGTCCAGCAACTTGACACTGCTTCTCTCAATCTATCAGTGTGTAGCAATAGATTTCCTAGGTTCTCAATGAGAGGGGGACACTGGGCCTTTAATTCATCTATCCAAGCATGACCAACTTGACCAAATTACCTCTCTTTTTGTAGCTTCAATAATAAATTATTGTTCTCCTCTGCACTTGGATCAAATGTACTTGTAGATGTACTTCCAAGTATAGCTTTGATGTAATCTATTAATTATTCAAGGCATTTAGTACCTCTTTCTCTGACCTTAACTCCTCCAATCTATCTTCAATCTTTACATTTGTTGATTTTCAGATGTTGACCATAGAATCATGTACTGGAATGCCTATGTCAACCATTCTGATCTAAAAATCACAGTATAGTTTTCTATCTTTAGTATATTTGTATAAGTTTAGTTACAACATGATTTCCTCTCAATTAATATTTTTCTTTTCCAGTAAAATTTGCAACCAAATTATTTTAGCTATAAGAAGAATATTTATCTTTATTTAGAAAATTCATGATAATCACATGGTTCTAATGACAACTTTAAAGTTGAAACCATAGCTTTTAAATTCGATGTTTTCTTCCAGTTTTCTATAATCGAGTTTTTCCTTATATTAGAAAGGATTTTCCAATAATATAATCATAACAATTTTCTACATTTTTCTACAATTTTCCTCAGTCAAATTTTCTTGATTACTAAGTTATACTTTTTCAAAATCCACAACATAATTATTTATCCAAAAATCAATACAATAAATTAATAAGCATTATGCAAGCACCCAAGAAGACACGAAATAGACATATCTTTCAATAAAATTCTATAATAGACTTTCAAACCCTAGCTCAAAACCACAACTAAAATCTGAGACAATCTGTCAACAAATGCAAATCCAAACCCTCCTAAACTTTCAACAATTCTTTTGATCTAATTCCAATTTTTTTCTCCCCAAACCTTGTGTGTGTAGAAATGAGCTTGAATCGCTTAATAAATAATTTAACTCTACCTAGGGTTTCCAGTTTTCGAATATGCAAAGGCCTCTCGTTAAAATAAACTTTTATTATTTAATCCTTTTAAGTACATCTAAAGAACTTTTTAATTAAAATAATATTTTCTTTTCTTTTCCTCCACTTTATTAATCAGTGCAAGCACTATTTAAAGCATAGTTTTTTAGCTAAACTAATAATAATTAAAGCTCATTATTTAAATGCAACTCTAATTTAATTAATATTAATTAAATATTTATAATAAAGTAATATTAAATCTTTAATCTTTTAATATTTTAATTCTCTTTTTATCCAACTTCTTAAATTAGACTAGGGTATGTGTAGGATCACGGTGTGCCAAAAAGTGGCGATCTGAAAAATATGTAGTTCTGAAATGCCTCAAAGAATTTCAAAATCTATTCCCACTTTTTTCCCACCCATCCTGATACTAAATGAAAATAATTAATACCTTTATAATCCCTACTATATCTTTCAATACCAACCTTATATGGTCATCTTTAAAACATCTCGAAAATGTGTTTTTGGCATGTTCTTATGTGTTTTTTACTTCAAGCATGTAGCTGACGACTTTTTTTAAACCAAAATTTGATGTAATGAAAAGGGTTTCTTAAGAATGTTCTTAGTTTTTCATAAATGTAAGTTTTGTCAAATTATGAGTTCAGTAAGTAATTATTACTTATTTTCTAATGGAGTTAGCTACAAAGTGCTGATTAACATACTGGTTGAAAAATAGCTATAACTTTCAAACCGTATAAGATTTGTGAAATCCAAAAGATGCGTCACATTCTATGCTTCGACTAGTGTAAGAAAAAATAAATTTAATTTTGTTTTTTTTTGAACTAGTTAAGGTGGTCAGACACGGGAGTTTTTTAATTCTAAAAATAGTATAGTAGAAAATTCATAATTAATTATTTATTTGGAATAAAAATTACCAAAAATATGCGTCACATCTAGGCATGAGTCTACTTTTTATATCTAAAATTATATTTAAAAATATTATCATTTGATTATAAATAGGGCTGCCTTATTATGAAAATCAGGCCCCCACTCAAATACCCGATTGCGATCAACAATGC
The DNA here is from genome assembly GCA_028749045.1 of Cupressus sempervirens. Classification (NCBI taxonomy): domain Eukaryota; kingdom Viridiplantae; phylum Streptophyta; class Pinopsida; order Cupressales; family Cupressaceae; genus Cupressus; species Cupressus sempervirens. The sequence continues at coordinate 464,641,906 of CM053793.1, forward strand.
AATTAAAGGTAACCATGAAATAATTGTTTGCTAATAACATAATCTCCATTTCCCCCTTCGGCTCCCAAGTCCTCTGAGCCCAAACCTCCAAAAACTGTAATGACACCCTCATCCCCAAAAACTTACAATATAATGAGTGATGCAAAAAATACTCAACATCTTTAGCAATCATCGCAGCTGGGATAACCAGTTTTGGCCTCTCCTTGCACCCCTCAAGACATCCATTAGTCTTCGCAATCCTTGATCCATTAGATGGCCCCAAATCAGCATTTCCAAAATTCGGTGCAAACAAATTATTCTCAAAGGTCTTCATCCCTTGATTCAAAGACTTAGAGCCTATTGCTGCTCAAAAATCCAAGTGAGAGCCCCTCACCGATCTCTTATCCTTGGACTCTGCCATTATGCCAAGGCAAAAAACCCGCACCAAGGAGAAAAAGAAGCAATCTGCCCCTCACCCAAAGTTGAGGTCCAACAAAACCCTCGGCAGCAATTCTTCCTTCCCACGCAACAAAGAAGACAAGAGGCAGCGAGCCAATAGGCCACCAGCAACAAAGACCCCTCTCCCCTCGTACGCAACGTAGAGATAGCACCAGGTGCAAGCTTCAACCCGTGCATCCACCAAAATCTCGCCTTCCCATAGCTTAGCTTGACCCCAATCGCAGGAAGATGAGCCGCCCAAACCAAACCCGCAAACACTAAAGACCCAAGCGTAACACCAGTGGAACAGAGAGCAAATGGAGCTAGGGCATGAGCGCCCTAGCTTAGAATGCAGAACATCGCCATCGTCGGAGCTATTGAATGTATAATAATCATCATTATTAGATTAAAAAAATATGGGTTTTCATTTTAGTCTTGTGGGTCTGCGATTATTTTATGTTATAATTAAATCAATTTAAAAGAATAATTAATGATTTAATTTAATGGAAATTTTATGAAGGAAATTTGATATTTAATTATATTTAATTAATTGAAAAATTAAATAAATAAAAGAATTAAATTTAAAGATTTAGTTAAAGTCTAATTTTGGGTGTAATAATATTAATTTAATTTAATAATAATATATTTAGGAGTTCATTTTTAAATAAATGCTAAATATTATTATTACTTAAGTTAATAAATATTTTTTTTATCAAAAAACATCTCGAGAATTAATTAAAGAGATATAAATTTATTTAATAAAGATATTTTAATTAAATGACAAAAAGGTTGTGCATGAAAATTAAGATATAATTAAATAATAAAGGTAAAGGGTTTTTTGCGTGATTGCACAATAAAAGCCCTAAATTTGGAGAAAAACTCTTTATTAGCAATTTAGAGTTCATTTCTCCATAACCGAGTTTTGGAGGACCAATTTTGGAGAAGAAGAGTTTTAGAAAAAAAAAGGGAATTGTTTGCATGCTTTGTGCATTTGTCATCTTAACATCAAATCTAGGTAGGATCTTGTGGGTTTATTTGTATAGTGGTTATCCATTCTTCAAATTCTTGTCTTCTTTGCGTTTCGATAAATCTATATTTTGAGTTTTAAGTTCGGTTTAAAACCCTAATGGTAAAATTTATTTGTCATTCGTTTTGAGATTATTTGTATATGAGGATTGAGTATTAGAAACCCTCATTTGATTAAACTGGGTGATTCATAATGAATCGGGATGTAGGTATTTAAAAGAAAACCAATTTTTGTTTTATAGATTTTGATTGTTTGGTCCTGATTTCTCTACCAGTTTTATATTGGAAAATTTATCATATATATAATAATAATGTAATTACACATTAATTTGTATAAAAAATGATTTTTTTAATTATTATTATTATTATTTTTTTTTGGGGGGGGCGCTTTTGTTTGTTTTATTTAAAATTAAAATATATATTATTGGTAGGCAAGGGCCACCAACCCCCACCCATTTTTCCTCCCACCCTCCTCCCTATCTTTTTCTCGGTGACGCATAGGGGCTAGCGTAGTAGTCTTGTTGCGACAACAATAGGTACTATTGACGTAGGATCTGTTGCGGTCGTAACAAGACCTGCTACGATGACCTTTATATAGGCAGGCCAGCGGGTCTTTAAAAATGCTATTAAATGTTCTTTTTTTATATTTTTAAAATTAATAAATGTTTTTTAAAAATAGTTTTTCATTAATTAATGTAATTAATATAATTTTTTAATTATTATTAATTAATATTAAATGGTATTTAATGAATTTAAATTATATTATTAATAAGCAATTGTGTTGATTAATAATTATATTGGGTTATTGATAAATCGATAATTATTGTTTTAATAATTATTATTTAAATTAATTTATAATGATTAATAGAGGCAATATTATTTTATGAGTTAGCAATAGTTGTGCATTCAAATTTAAAAGTGAATATGGATTCTTTTATATGGGAAATTTATAGACTCTATCAAACCAAAAACTTACAACGAAATGAAAACTTGAACCTTACTGTTGACTCAAACAGTGTCTTTTCAAAACCAAACAGAACTACGAAATTACACTATCAGTTGTATGTTTTCTTATGTGTTGGGTTTGGGGTTGACTTAGTTCTTTGATTGAATCAGGATATTTACCAAAGGCTTGGGGGTTTGTTTTGTGATGTCATGATGATGTTTTGTATACGATCTTTTATACCCAACCTTGGTGATGTGTCACGTGTTTCTATGATGAGTTTGATCTATTGGTGGTTATTGCTTTCTAGTGTTCTTATGTGGGACTAAGGTGAATGGTGTGACTTTTCTGATATAACCTGTGAGTCTTTGATCAATTATCTTTAGATTGCTTCCCAGTTGCTTGTATAGGACTGAAGTGATAATGAGTTATTGTTTTTAGGCGATGTCATGGTTTTGTATATGTGTACTTGATTTTTGATCAGTCATGTTAGGATGATTGTATTGGTGAAATCTATGATTTTGATCAGTGATATTTTAGTACTTTCTAGTTGCTTGTTAAGAGAACTGATGTCTAGTTTATGGTCGTGTGAGACCCTTTTCTTTTACTGAGCTTAGGGTAGGTTATATGTATGTAATGTTGGGAAGTGGCTTGCAATGGAGGTCGAAGCCCTAAAGAGGCTACATGGGTAACCTATTGTAGGTTATTTTAATAAGTGATAAAATTTCATTAAATGAGAGTAAAATAAATTAATAAGAGTCATTATTTTTCCTCAACCATGCCTCTAGTGCTAGTACAAGCTAGGATGGGAGTTGAGAGGGTGCTTAGTTGTGACCTTGCTTCATTAGTATGCCTTATTAGTATGAAAATAGAGTCACTAGGGGGCTGAAGTCCAATTAGGTTGCCAGGGTAACCTTAGAGTTGGCTCATGAGATGACACTTGCCCACTTATATAGTAGATTTCTACATGTCATTGTTGCCTTAGGATTTATATGTCACTTGTTTCTTTGCACCTTGAGTTAGATTGCTTTCAGGTTTTCCTTGACCTAGATTTTGCTTTTGATTTTTGGGATTGTTATCCTGTTTGGGACTTGAGAGTATCTCCTCAACGCAGTGGGGGTGGACCCTTTTCGGGTTACCATAAGGTCAGGTGGTAGTGCTTTTTACTTTTACCATTGAGAATTGACAGTTTGATGTCATGGCTGGAGTTCTCTGTTCTGTATTTCTTTTCATTATGTTCTTGTGTACTATGATGGATGGTTATACCTATTGTATTGCATTTTATTCATGGATCTTAAGAGATGTTGTAATCTATTTTATGATGTACATTCTTTCAGCCTTTCATACCCTGTGACCTACACAACGGATGATTGCACATTCTGATTATTGACAAGTGGCATTCGAGATAATTGTATATTCTTTAAATGGATTCGTACTTGTAGTTATTCCTTAAGGTGGATGTGTTATATATTGGTTTTAGTATTAATTAAACTTAAATGTGATTCAACGTCATGGAACCCTTAAGGATTGTAATATGTTTTATGGTATGTGCTTATGTGTATGTTATTGCTTCTGCTATATTATTTTTGTCATTGTTAAGTTATTATCTTTATAAAAAAAAATGTTTTGCAAACTTGGTGAAACTTTAGGTTCCATGGCGGAACGTTACACATCTTTTCTTATGCACATTATGATTATGATGGTTGCACATTCTATCCATACATAATGTATTTAATGCAAGAAATGGTACCTTATTAATACGACATCACACAATATATTCTTTACTATGTACCAAACTATCCAAAACTATTATTCTATATTTCATGTATTTCAATTTTGCTTCCCTCGTCTCTTTTTTTGTTCAAGTTTTGGAACACATCAAGTAAAACTGCAACTACTTCAATTGTAAAGGTCACCACTAGAATCAGGTACTCTTTACTTGCTGGTTACACATTTATCAATTACATTTAATTTTTGCAATTCTAAAGATAAGACTTGATTATCACCCCCTTGGATTTCAGTGGAAAGAATATTTTCTAATATACTTTCCCCTATTTATAGGTAGAATGTTCTAGATCTAATCACAACCAACATTACAAGAAACGATGCAATTGCTTCAATTGCAATATCGCAAGAAAAACTAGTTACTCTTTACTCATTCATTACACATTTATCAATTACATTTAGTTTAAGCATTACAAAGACAATATTTGATTAATGTTCCATTGGATCTAAATAGGAGCAAATTTATTCAAACAACCAACGAATACTCAACTCCTATTGTTCTAGCAAGAACATTAGAAGTCATTGGAAATCATGTCAATCTCCTTCCTGCAATTACTTAAATATTTCCAGCAAATTCAACTCTTACCATCAAACATTACATTCAACTAGGTATGCTTGTTTTTCTTTTTTCTTTCATCTAAATTTCTAACAAAAATAAGTTTTACTTCATGTTTATAGACTTTAAATTTCAATTGCAAACTAAATTTAAATTATAATGTTTGCCCTTTAGGTATTGACAATGGTTACATATCCATATTATATCCCTAGACAACCCATCTGCATTACAAGAAAACTCAGATGCTCACAACAAAATGATGCACTGAAAAAACAAATCTAGAATTCAGCAACATCAACTCCAACTTCCTTCACAATAGGAAAAACACATTGTTCTACATGCAAACGTTTCACTATAGAGACATTGTTTAACAAAGTTTTTAGACCACACTACTCTTTCAATAATGTAAAATACTTTTCAAAGTACAAATGATTAAAAGGAAGGTTGTTTTCAGCCAATTAAGCAAGCCAAATGTTTCTAAATCTTTATGTAACATCTACATTGTGCTTAATTCCACCATCATTTTCTTTAATGTAACCAAACAATATTTCTTTCCATAATTTCACTAATAAAATAAAAAATGTGACAAAACATTTCCAAAGAGTATTACACATCACATTTCTTTATATTGCTTGAAAATATATTTCTTTATTATTTTTATTTACATTTTCTATAAGCAAAATTTGTTTCAAACTATAAAACATTGACCATCAAGGTAGGAACTGTCGCGCTTACGCCCCTTATTTAATGATGGCTTAATAATTGATAAGGTGTAGAAAAATATTATGCTATCAAAAATAAATTAAATTATCATTTATTTGACAACCATTTATCCATCAAAATATTCATTACATTCTATGATAATATATATGATTATAATAAAAAACTAAAGTATTAATTATAATATAATAATAACAAGACAAGTGCCATGACCAAGTACTTGCCTTTAGTTGTGTAGCTACTTATAGTTTAAATTTTATATGTATATTGATTTATATAATTTATAATGTCATTGATATTCAAAGGGTCGATGTTACGGTAAAGTTTTATATAATACAAAAAGTCATATACATAAGCTGAATAAATATGATAATACCTTTGATAATGTTTAATATAGAGTCCTTTCATAGGAATCTTGAAAGCAATTGATTTATTAGAAAATGATGAATAAATTTATCCACATTATATTACTTTTTTGATATTTAATGTTAATATAGAATTTTAATTAATTAATTTAATTCTAATATATTTTCAATATATTTATAAAATATCAAATTAATGATTATATTATAATAATGTATAGTTTTAATAGTTATATCTATGGGTTTTCAAAACTATTGTAAATATATGCGGAAAACAACAAAAATGTTAAAATTGAAATTTAAAGTACATTTGAATAAATAGATAATAGAGAGACAATATGGCCCTACAATATAGATACGTATATGTGATAAGAAAAATAATTCAAATATTTTGTAAAAAATCATATCTTACAAATTCAAAATTCTCCATTTAAGACTCCAAATCATTCACCCAATCAAAATCTAGAAAAATTAATATATACAAATGAAAGAGTTAAAAAAATTATTTTCTTAAAAGAAATGTAATATTTATAGAACATATTAAGTAAAATGAATTCTAATTGAGAAGAGCTCATTTAATAAATAGTTAATAGGAGTAATTCAAAACTGTCACAATAGTACTTAGCCTATCCGCAAGTATTAATAAATGTCATATAGTGGCTTAGTACTTGCCTTACATAGTATTAGTTTTAATTTTGTATGTAAATTTAGTTATAATTTTATTATATGTATGAAATATATTAATGTTCACTTTTATAATTTTTAATAAATATATTGAATGTTTTTCAAAGATGTTTTATATATAGTTTACCTGTAGTTGTGGATAAATGATTCAAGTGTAACCAACATATTAACTAACATAAGATTTACACATTATGGACTTCTAATAGTACTTATCTTTTAGTTTAAAAACAAATAATCATTATAATATTAAATATAACAATTGAAAAAATAATATTTGTTTACTACAATGAGATAAATATGTGTATTCAATTTAGTTTTATAATATTTTATGTTTAAAATTTTACAATATAATATTAAAAATTTTAATTAAGAAAATAGAAAGAATTGTTTTAATAAATAAATTTTATATTAGTAAAAACAATATATTTATCAATTCCAATATTTAACAAATAAGTATTTTTGGTATTAAAATTCTAATTTTAATAAATAAAAATAAAAGTATTCTAATTCATTGAAACACAATTTTAATCACTAATTAATAAAATTGAATGGAAATAGAGAAATCAATTCAAATATTTTATAAAAGATCATATGTTACAAACTCGCAAGTCCATTCATTCAATGAAAAGTTAGAAAATTAGTATATATAAATTATAAATTAAAAAATTGGCATGTATTTATTGACAAACATAATATTTATATAAAAAATCAAATACAATGAATTTTAATTGGTAGAATAAAACTTATTTTAATTAATGTTGGTAATTCAGAATATGACACAATAGTACACAAATACTAATTATAACAAGAGATGTGAAGCATCATAGTTCCTGTTGTATGCACCCTAAAATGGTCGCTTAGACTATGGGCCCCCATTATTCAATTTATCAATTTATCAAATTTCTTAAATCAATGGTGTGTAATATTTTATTAAATCAATTCAAATCAATTTCCTTGATCAAATTCAATTTATTTTATTTCTAAGGTTGATCATTTTATCCTAAGTCTTATTTAATTAAAAGAACTTGCTCTCTTTTAATTAAATAAAATAAGTCTCTGTTTAATTAAAAGAAAACCTCTCTTTTAATTAAATAGTGCATCCACATTCAATTAATTAAGAGAAAACCTCTCTTTTAATTTAATTAAATATTTCCTATTTAATTAAAAGAACTTGCTTTCTTTTAATTAAATAAAATAAGTCCCCGTTTAATTAAAAGAAAACCTCTCTTTTAATTAAATAGTTCATCCACATTTAATTAATTAAGAGAAAAACTTCTCTTTTAATTTAATTAAATAATTCTTATTTAATTAAAAGAACTTGCTCTCTTTTAATTAAATAAAATAAGTCTCCATTTAATTAAAAGAAAACCTCTCTTTTAATTAAATAATTCATCTTCATTTAATTAATTAAGAGAAAAACCCCTCTTTTAATTTGATTAAATATTTCCTATTTAGTTAAAAGAACTTGCTCCCTTTTAATTAAATAAAATATCCCACTTAAATCTCTTTTTGATGAAAAATGAGTTAAAACAAATAAAAAAATTAAATAAATCTTTTATCTACACTTAATATGGGACTTATCTTCATCCTTTCTCCACTTTTTTCTCAACCACTCCACTTTTCTCATTGATGGATCTTTAATTCACATGGATCATTATTTTTCTACCCTTCATTAAATCTTTTTCCTCTCAATCTAGATCGTCCAATCTTCTTTATAAGGGAGAGTCCTCTCCTCATTTTTGAGACACCTATTATTATGCTATTATTATGTTGCAAATTTGGAGAGTGATTTTTGAAAGAGTTTTGAATATTAAAGCTTTTGTGGAGAACTTCTATCTTCTTGTCTCATTCTCTTTTGCATGCATGGCTTCCATCACCATGATCCATACTTTGATTTTCATGTTAGCTTAGATCTTGTTTTCATATATTAGATCTGCATTGTTATTTCTTTTCATAGATTAGATTTCATTTCTTGCATTGTTATCATTTATAGATTTTTTTTTTTCTCATTTGCATGCATATTAGACCATTGAATCTCTTGTTTCGTGGTGTACTTGTATGGGCACAAACTAGGTCAGACTGAGAGCCTCCATTACAAACCCCTACACTCCATATATAGGGAGCTATGAGTCGCCATTCAAGACCTCATTCTTGAAAAATCTTGAATATAATGACTCATAGAAGTGTGCTCACATTTTAGGCATACACCTGCCTAATGTTTAATGGTTGTAGAATTGTAGTAAGGTTTCTATGCAAAACAAAATTGGGGCGAGGGTTAGTGAGAAGCATTCTTTCTATTTAATTAAAGTATTTTGAACGCCTTTGTTCCTTGTAAAGTATACAAAAACAAAATTTTAAGTCATTATGCTTGGAAAATAGGCAAAATATCTAGATTTAAAGAATTGGCCTTCGATATGCACTACCTTTATTATTATGAAGACTAACTTGATATTAATTCAAGAAAACAATTTACAAAAAAAAATTGAGAAGATGAGAGAAATGGAGAGGCTTGCTATGAAGACCATAGTTGTAGGTCTGTGGGTTTTTGTTTGTGCGAATCCATCCAAGGCTAATGTTTCTTGGTTTAATGAGGATGCCGAGGTGCTGATTTCTATGAAATTAGCAATGGCGGCTCCAAACTTTGCGTTTGAATCTTGGTCAATTGGTTCTAATGGCAGCCCCCATTATTCTTGGTTTGGCATCCAATGTGACCGTAGGGGTCATGTTGTTTCTTTAGATATTTCCAACATTAATATTTCAGGCCCAATCCCTCCCCAAATCGTCAGCCTCTCCGAGCTTCACTTGCTCAATCTCTCAAATAATGTTTTCAATGGCGGCTTGCCTCCCAACATGTCAAATTTGGGGAACTTGGAATCCATGGATGTAATGGACACCCAGGAATGCCCAAAAGCTGAATCAATTGTTGAAATTATATTAATTCTAAAAATGCTGCAATCAAGTACAAAGAGATGTATTCCAAAGGCCAAACCCTAAGGGAATGACGTCTAGAATGTTACAACAGAGAATGAACGTCCTCTATTGCCAAAAAAGGAGTGTGATTCACACATCCAAGCTCTTATCAAATGCAAGTCATAATCCTCTGATACAATAATCTGATGCTAAACAATGAGACTCTCACCCCTATTTATCCTATTCCTTCACCCTTCTAGAAAGAACTAAAACATTAATTAATTGCAAGTGCTAGAAGCTTCCCCCTTCCAATAATTAATGCACTCTCTAGAAACTCCTCTCTTGCAATAATTAATTGTGCTTCTAGAGGCTTCCACCTTTCCAATAATTAATACACACTCTAGAAGCATCTCCTTTGTAATACAATAATTAATTAAATTAATTAAATATAAAGCCACCTTTTAATTTTAATTTATTTAATGGCTTTATAAGAAATTAATTTAATTTCTTCTTATCCTCCACTTAGACTTTGGAGAACGTGAAGGCCAAAAGATGGGATCATTACAAATCCGCCCTCCTTGAAATTGCTTGTCCTCAAGCAATTAAGTAACATAATGAACTTCATCCTCCTCCTGGATCCCAATTGAAGTAGTATGCGACATCCTTGTAGACATTATACCAACTACAAATCAGCATCATCAGAACCAACCACATGTCATGCAACCTAGCACCCAATACTTGTGCTAATGGTGAAGAAGTTAGAATGTCACCAAAAGGTAACTCCGTATAAGATCTATGAAATCTCTTCTTCCCAACTGCTGCAACACAAAACTGAATATTTGTAGATGGTGAAAACAAAGCCCAACTCCACTCAGGAGAGTGATCAATATCAACCTCAAACATCAAATTGTCATAAGACAATGTGGCATCCATGTTGAACATAGTACTATCGCAGAAGTGAACATCTACACTTTGTTGATCAATAGTATAATATGACTCTGTCACTATATCACTCACCTTGTTAGCAATAATAGGTGTACTATCATCAAAGCACACATCTACAACTGCATGCATACTGCTAAACTCCTTGTTGGATGGTTCAACGGACACAGAAGTGACTGCTGATATGATAGTATCCTCGCATTCTCCTAATCCCATTATTGTTGCATCGCCATCCTCTGACAAAGCTTCATATGTGGACTCCTGACTATCACCAATAGCATAGCCCGGTGGTGTCTCGATCCCATCTGAAGAATCAACTACCTTCTGTGCTGGAGCAACATACGAATCATCAATGTTGATGCCCATCTGTCTAGCCATAAGTTGCAACATCATATCCATTCGCCTATTATGCTCCTGTTGCATCTGCTGCCCCTCGTTTAATGAACTAAGTAACCTAAGCATTGCATTTTCTTGATCTAGACTGGTATACATTTTGTCAGACTCTTTTCCCTTTATCTCACTGTTCCAAATTCTCTATAAGACCTCCACAGGATGGCAGGACTTATAGCTCTGATACCACTGTAATGGACACCCAGGGATGCCCAAAAGCTGAATCAATTGTTCAAAATTATATTAATTCTAAAAATGCTGCAATAAAGTACAAAGAGATGTATTCCAAAGGCCAAACCCTAAGGGAATGACGTCTAGAATGTTACAACAGAGAATGAACGTCCTCTATTGCCAAAAAAGGAGTGTGATTCACACATCCAAGCTCTTATCAAATGCAAGTCATAATCCTCCGATACAATAATCTGATGCTAAACAATGAGACTCTCACCCCTATTTATCCTATTCCTTCACTCTTCTAGAAAGAACTAAAACATTAATTAATTGCAAGTGCTAGAAGCTTCCCCCTTCCAATAATTAATGCACCCTCTAGAAACTCCTCTCTTGCAATAATTAATTGTGCTTCTAGAGGCTTCCACCTTTCCAATAATTAATACACACTCTAAAAGCATCTCCTTTGTAATACAATAATTAATTAAATTAATTAAATATAAAGCCACCTGTTAATTTTAATTTATTTAATGGCTTTATAAGAAATTAATTTAATTTTTTCTTATCCTCCACTTAGACTTTGGAGAACGTGAAGGCCAAAAGATGGGATCATTACAATGGATGTGTACAACAACAATAGTTCGACGCCATTGCCTATTGAGTTGAGCCGCTTGGTGAATCTCAAGCACTTGCATTTGGGAGGAAACTACTTCTACGGAAGCATTCCTGGAGAGTATGCAAATCTCACAAATTTGGATTTCTTATCATTGTCCAGGAATGATCTGACTGAAGCAATACCGACAGAACTTGGACTTCTGGTGAATCTGAAGTTCCTCTATTTGGGATACTTCAACAAATTTGAGGGAGCAATTCCCTGCCAATTGGGGAATTTAAGCAAGCCTGAGCAGTTGGATATGGTTAACTATGGAATCGAGGGGCCAATTCCATCGAAGCTCGGGAGGCTTGAAAAGCTAGGAAGATGCACTGACCACACATTTAACCTTAAAGGGGAATAGATATTCATAGCTTATTTTCAAATAGAAATGGAATCAATCAGCGCCAAAGTCAGGCAAATAACATAATCTTATAAGATTGTAAGAAAATTGTACAATTTTTTTTGAAGATAAATCTGTGCAGTAATTTTCACATAATTAGTTGTATTTTTGTAAATAGCAGTAAATGTTTCTATGAAAAAATCGCTTGCACAAGAAGATTAAGCTTTCAGTCTATGGTAATGAATTTGGAAAATTTAAATAGAAGATGCACTGACGATACATAAAAGGAAAATAACTTATTCTAAAACAGAATGGCACCAATTAGTCCCACAGTCGACAAATTCAATAGAACCTTAAAAGAAATAAAGATTTTCCTAAGAAAATTGTCCAAATATTTGAAAAGAGATTTGTGCGAATGTTTTACATAATTACTTCTCTTTGTTAGTAGGGGTAAATATTTATATAAAAGTATTGAGAGTTTATTTAATAAGTTTTTACAAAAAATTCTCCACAAATATTATGCATAATCCTCCTAATACCTTGCCTAGGGACATAAGCCCTTTGTCCTCTGCATCCTTAATCGTGGCGTAGCCAACCCTACCAGGCACAAAATAATCAAGTTTTATTACATTTTCTTCATGCATATAAGAACAGAGAGAAGATTTTAGTACACAATCAAGTTGAAATTGAATCTGCGAAGCTTTCGGTGAAACTGTTGAAAATTTTTGCATTTCTGTACAATTTTGTTCAAATACTTAGATCCAGACAAGAGATCCAAATTGTTGAGCCTCCAAACAAAAACTTAAAAAGTCGCATCTCCTACCAATCCTTGATGTTGCAGCAAGGCTGCATCATTTCCATCTTGGCCACAATTTGAGCTCCATAGTCCTCTGTTACTCTGTTGAGTTGCACAAGGGGAGTCCTCGTTACCAGCTGCAAACTCATCATTTTCCCTTCCTCCTTTGTACAAATTACAACCCCTACAAGTAAAATGCCGACAAAGAACAAAGATATTACCTCAGTGACATCCTTCTTGAAGTTGAAATTGGGTCTAGCAAATTGTTGATGAGACACAGTCCAACCGCCAACCGCATAGTGAAATGTTGATGCCCCAAGTCTAATATATATAATATGCCACCGACTAAAAGGATTGACTGATCGGTTATCACTTGCACCGATGCAATACAGGTGGAAAATTTTACCTGATCCAGGTATCCAACAATATACACGTCATAGATATGCATGTCAGTTAATAATTATCCTTGGTTCATAATTATATCAATTTGCTGTTTATTTTCATCCTATTTATCTTTTGAGAAAAATAATTTATCTCTTGTCTAAAATTAGCAGAGCCAATAAGACATGAAATAAACAACATTTTTTCCATTTTAAAAATAGTTTAAAAAAAAAAACATTTCACTACATTATAGAATTGGTAAAATATTATGATTTGATTGGTCTGATTGGAAAAATTAAAACAACCTGCATGCAATAGTATTCATGCCCGAACTAATAATAAAAAGACGTGATGCCATGAGAAAGTCTTTGTTGTAAATATCTAAATAGTAATGAATTTAAATCTTCTTAATAAAATCCATAATAATAATCCTAAATAAATTAAAATGAACCTCCATTCCTTGCGGTTACTTTTCGCCGCGCCGGAAGGGTATTTCAGGGCGAACATTGTTGACGGCTTGACCGCTATTCAGTTTACCGGCACATTTCTTTCCTTTGGATTGATGCTTTCTGGTGAGGCTTTTAATTTTGTGCTAGAAAAGAGCGTTGATTTTTGGGCTTGCCTGAAAACAATTTTTATCTTCATTGAATCAAATTGGATTTCAAATCCACTTTTTAGACTGTGAAAATATTAAAGCAGCAGCCGCAGGGAGCTTGGCTTTGGTTCATCTCATTCAAAAAAATTGTCTTTTATAGTGTTTCGTAATATTTTTCCCGCAAACTCTGCTCCTTTTTGCCTAGCTGGCATCGTTGAAAGAAGAATATTGAGGTAAGCTTCATACGATGTTTGGGGATTCATTTCCTTACCCTACTCCTGGTGTTGCTATTCGCTGTCGTATTTGTACATTTCTTCCTTAAGTTGAACTGATCAATCTTCTTCATCAAGTGATTCTTTCTATGCTTAAATTTTTAAGATTTCATAGCTATCTTGAAGCAATAGGGTGTTTGGCTCTATCAATTGCAGTAGCTATACCCACAACACCAACTGTAACGATAACCACAAGAAAGCTCATGGTTACTTCATATGCACTTAAGATAGAAAAGAACAATATTAGTACTCCATTGCAAGTCCTCAATTTCAATTCCAAAATTGAAATGTTGCTCTGCCAATATACATTTCAATGCCAATGGACGATCAATAAAAAACATAATATCAATTTTACCAAGTTTCCAGATAAATGCATCACAAGAAGAATGCAAAAATATTTACCTATAAACTCAATTAATGATAGAAAATAGGCCACTCAACGTAGAACCAAGTCTGAGAATAGTTGCTCATCTTCTAGACAAATCACCTGTTATTTCAATAGTCTGTATTTTGAACAAATGCATTTGTGCTGTGTATATATCATGGTACTTAATGTTGTAGTGTATTACCTTTGTTTTTTTGTGTCAATAGTATTAGGAGACAACCACGCCCAATTGCAATACTTAAATAGTGTTATATAATTGCTTTGCTTATATATTCCTTGAAGTGATAATCGATTAATGTTCAATGTTAAACAAAGGAGAGAAATATTGCTTAAATAAGCAATTACATAAAGATATCTCTCCAACAAAAAAATGATTGAGAAATAAAGCAGTAAGGATAGAATAAAAAGTCATCAAACTAATTAAACAACTTAAAAAAAAGTTACTCAAACTGAATTGATTGACTTAAAAGTAAGTTACTTACATGACCATTATAATAAATATTACAATATTATTTTAAAACCTTCCCATAATGGTCATTCTACTAACTACCCTACAAAAGACTTGACATAATTTGTAGGTTATGTTGCCACAAATCAAAACATGTCGCAATAAGAGCTTGCTTTTAAGAGCCTCCCTAGTTGGGCTTTTGTGCAGCCAGCTGGCCTCTATAGAGCAACGTCATATGACCATGAACAACAAAAATAAGCTTAGTGCCTTCTAGCTTGATGTTGGATAACCATGCCTTTCCTCCCCTAACCTAGAGATACAAAAACCATATTGCATATGGACTATTATTTGCAATATTCTTGTTCTAGTAAAAGAGGTTTGCCATAAGCAGTCAAAATGAAGGCATCAAAGGCCACAAACTTCGATTGCTACTCTCCCAACAATGCTCTCACCAAGATCTGGTTGTTAGAGTTGAAGTGCGGTGATGCAGCAACCATGAAGATGAATGAGCGAGCGTGACAAGAGTCGCCCCGTCGACCATTCCCAAATTACTCTCGGTGTACATCTCCAAAAAAAAAAAACATTGTCAATACAGGCACCGACACCTTGGGCCCATATAAATTCTTGTACTATTGCCTTTGCATTTTGGTCTTCATATGCTCCAATTGTTTTCCTATTATTCTGACTAGCTCCATTCACAATTGAAGAGTTCAAGAAGTTGGGTCTACACTATCATCACACTAGAAAAGAACTTGCTCTCCAAAATTCAATTTTCCTCCAAAGTCTAATTATCCAAGCAAGTCATGATTCGAACTACTTCAAAAATCATTTGAGCTTCCCTTCCAAGCTCGTAAATAAACCTCCTTGACATCCAACCCAGGACAAGAAAAACAATGCCATCCATAGACACACAGAAATCTAAGAAGCTTGATGAAGACAAGTGCAAGTATGAAAATCTTTATCAAGCTATATACTTCAGTGCTCCCTTAATCACTATTATCCAACTAGGCTCTGATACAATGTTAAGTTTTACCCTATAAATAAGGAGAAACAACAATAATTAAAAAAAAGTAGATACAAGAGACACACAAGATTATCCTAGGAAGACCCTTCCACATGAAGGGAAATCTTGGCCACACAACCAAAAATATCACTTTTATTGATCAAGAAAAGGTTCAAGTACAATGCTTTTCGCTTGATGCGACATACATATATATAGAGTTGGAGAGACTTTTCACATCACAACCGAAGGTCTCTTCAACTTCTCAAAACAAGTCTCTTCATATTTCCAAATGTATGCCTCTATGCATGACACATGACACGTCTCTATATTAAATATTATCTCAATTATTATCACAAAGAACTGAAGATGACCATAACAGTTATAAGGATCATATTTCTAAAAATCAGAGATAAAGATCTTTATAACAGCTACAATCTTCAACTTTGTTAAACAATAATCATACCTTTTGCAGATTTATTTAATGTTTTTCATAGAAGAACAAAGCTTTCTAAAATCTACAAGGGTTCTCTATTCTTGTGAGTAAGGGTTGTTGGTTTTTCTAATCTCATAGGGGTTTTTTTAGTGATATTTTCTCCTAAAATCATGTTTTGAAAAGGGTTTTACTCATGGTAATTTTTGTCATCAATTTTTAAAAAACTTTTCTACAAAACAAGGGTTTTTAATGATCTCAACACTGCATCAAGGGTTTGATGATTTCTTCCACAAAATCATAATGTTGTTTTGTCACGTTTTTTTTGACAAAACCCAATAAATCAAAATTCTATAAAATAAAATGTAATTGAAAAGTTGGAAAATGCAATTTTTTTTGAAATCTAATTGGCTTGTGAGAAAAAAGGCAATGAGATAAATCTATTTATCAATAAAAATTATGACTTTTTTTACTGTCAATGTTTTTGATTAGATAAACAGGTTTTACAGGGATCCTGAAACCCAATAGTTAAAACATATAAGGTTGATAATAAGCGTGAAAGCCCAGCCAAAAAAGTATAAGTTCAGAGGCTGATAATAAGCATAAAGCCCAGCCAAAAAGTAAAGTTCTGAGAAAAGACCAGCAAAAAAGACAAGTATTACCACGGCCTAAAGCCAGAACAAAAGCCAAAAGACATAGAAAAACAAAAGAACAGGCGAGAGTTATTCTTCGTTCTTTCGCTCCAGCTCTTGCATAACCTGACTAGCCTCGAAGGCCAGTTGATTCTCCTCCGCTTCCATTTGTTGTGCCCTTTGGTCCCCCTGGTCCTAATCAGGAATGGTGTTGTCCTTTGCAGAGTCGTCCTCCGTTCTGGCTTCTTCCTTGTCTTTTCCTTCCTCATCATCTTGCATTTCTCTGTCTTTGATCCAGCCCGTAAGAGAGATGATGTTGTTGTTAATGGAGCTTAACAAAGAGAACATCTGATTCGCAATGTTGTGATTGTAGTTCTCTAAGTTGTGTATCTTTCTTTCCGCCAGACTGAGCCTGTCAGCCAAATCCGTCCTCCTGTTAGCATCCATCCCATTCCTTGTTGCCTCAATATGTCTCACATGTTCTTTAACCTCCTCCAGCTCGTGGAAAAGCCATTTGATTGATCTAAAATTGTCAATCATACTATTACGAGCATTATTCAAGAGGTTCATCCCCGTCTCCCTGGCTCTGTCCGAAATAGCCAATATCGCCGGGTCAATGAGTTCTTCCAGCCGCAGTTCATCTTGATTTTCCACGAGGATTTGGGGATTCATGGCCTCCTTGAAGATGCCCATCTTCAAAGTCCTAACATTAAAGTTTTTCCAAGCTTTACTCCTATCATTGACCTGCACTTCCCCTTCCGCATTGCCTGCATTCTCCTCTTTCTGCTCCTCAGGTTGGGCTTGGAGGTGGACAGGAGATAGGGGCAGCACTGACGCCTCCTCAATTTGAGAGCGCACTTCCTCCAAATTCTCCCTCTTGCATTTCTTCCTTCTACTTTCATCCTTAATTTCCTCCTGCGTCTCCTTAACCACCTCCTCAGACTCCGGCTCCTCATCATCGCTGTCTCCCTCCTCATCCTTCTCAGGAGGCTTCTGCCCATTATCCCTAAGGATTTTTTTGCTAGGGGTTATGGGGGAGGGTGATTTATTAGCTTGGTGGGTCGCTAATTTCCCCGAAGAAGAGATCCCTCCTTCCTCGGAGCTGAGGCTCTGTATATCTTCCAAATCAGAGGAGTAACTAGAACTACCAGACTCCACATTCTCTACCTGAGGGGGAGCAATGCTTATAGTCTGAGCCTTGAAGTGCTCGTGGATAAGCAGCAGCAACCCCTCGTGCAGAGCCGAATTTGCGGTGGGCTTCATTTTGAAGCTGTCCACTACCTTGCTCATAGAGGTTAACACGAATGTTAGTACTGTAGCATTTAATAGTAATATTCTTAGTTGCTGATTCGTGACACGAATCCAATTTGGGCATGTGAATCGGATCCGTGGATTTGGGAATTTTTTTTTTCCCAATTATGATTCATGGAGGATTCATGTGTGTGTGTGTATATATATATATATATATATATATATATATATATATATATATATATATATATATATATAATATGCATTATATATACTAAAAATAAGAGAAATATACATATTTCTAAAACTAAATCATTTCATACTATGAATCTATGATTCTAGTATGCATCTATGAATCTAGTATACTTGATCAATGATAATTATTATTAATCTATTTTCACGATTATAAAGAAAATCAACACATTCACATTGAATTACTGAAAGTGAAAGTTTGTAACATTCAAAATATAGATCATTAAACTTAAAGTTTGTAACATGATTTACTAATAAAAGAGTCAAGAGTCAAGACTAAAGTTTTTGATTTAATCATCAAATGGATTTTCCTGAAAATCTACATTAGAGGGGTATTGATGAGCTGCAAGTGCTGCATTTGTATCAATAGAGGAACCCAAACCACTAGTAGTAGAGGAGATTGTGAACTCATAATCCTCCTCATCATCCACATCAATCAAAGTGGATCTAGCAAGATCTCGAATGGTCATATCTAAATCAGGAGTCTCGGATGCTACATCCCAAAGCTTTTTGGGCCCCTTCTTGTACATTGGATCCTTTCGTGACAACAACCGCAAATTGTTGTGAATGAACACAAGGTCTTCTGCTTTTTTTGGAGCCAACTGGTTGCGTTTGACTGAGTGGATTAAGGAGTAAGTACTCCAATTCCGCTTAGCTGCAGAAGAGCTAGCAACCTAAAGAGAAATTAAAAATTATCAATACAACAATCAAGATAAATAAATAAAATAATAAATTCAAGGAATTGAGAGGGTTAACCTTGAGCTTAATTTAACAAACTTACTTGGGATAGGACCTTTATGGCAAGAGGTTGGAGGTACATGAAGGCTTGCCCATGAAGGTACCACCATTTGATGGCATCCATCTTGTTTTGGTCTGCTATGGCAATAGGGTGGAAATTCTCTCCTGAGATGAAGGCGACAAATTCACTCTTCACAATTGCCCCAATCTCTGGATCTTGGAATATTTTAGCTAGTGCCCTCTTATACCTATTTGCAACCTCTGCATCTCTAAATGGTGGCACTCTACCTGGAAGGCGAAGTACATCTGCACTATAGTACTTGGGGATAACAAAAGACAATTGAACACTATCAAATATCAATAGCACAAACATTGGATAAAATAAGCACAAGCATTTGATAAGAACTACAATACCTCAGGGATAGAGCATATGCAAGGAGGTTCAAAGGTGTGGTCATCTTGTTCCTTTGATGATGAACAATTGTTTTCACCTTCTTGTAAAGAGTGTCCTCAGGATCATTCTCCCTCCTCTGTATGACCTAAGATATGAGATATGAATAATATTTATAATTAGAGAATATGTCAATTTAAACTTTAGAATCTAGATATCTCTCAAATAAAAAATTGTTGTAAAAGAGCGTAGAGTTACCATTTTTTATTTTTTCCAGCATAGTGTCCATGGAATCATAAATATCCCCAAGGCATGGCTCATCATTGTTTGCAAAGCAAAGCATTGCCATTATTGGATTGGTGACTTCTAACACATAAGTCACAAGAACCCACCAATCCTCATCTAGTATCATTCTTCTCACATTTAAGACTCTTGCCGTATTGGAATTCTTCCAAACGCCCCATTGGGGGCTAATGACCATATGTTTTAATGCTTCTTTTACCTTCACAAGTCGTCTCAAGACGATTGTGTGAGAGGCAATGCGGGTTTCAGCAACCTAAGAACATGTTAAACTCAAGTTAGTAATACATTTAAAAATTAAAACATGTTAATGTAAACAACAAAAAAAATTATGGAATCTAATAATATTCAATTATATATTAAATATACAAATTTACCTTCAATAATTCCAAGTCCAAGAAACTCCTAAAAATTCTATGTTCCCCCAAGTTTTTGGTACGGGGACGGCAGGGGACGGGTTTCTAGGACGGCAATTTTTTTTGGCGATTTTGGGGACAGGGGGGACGGCAAACGGGGATGGCTATATATATATATATATATAGGGAAATTTTAAAATATATATTGAAATTTGCAAATATACATGTCATTTAAACATTATAGAACCATAAAATACAACATTTGAATGCCATCTAGGAAATAATATCTGATTTTAGTACCCAATTGTCACAATGCATATCAATATCAGTGAACACTAAACAATGAACATTAACAATTGTCAATATCATAATGTCATAATAATAAACATGATAAATTTAAATGTCAAAATCAAAATATGCCCAAAGCTATAGGCCCAAAGGGTAGAGAGCTGCCATAAAGTCATAAGTATCAATGTATCATAATCATGTTCATGTTCAACATAAAAAAAAAATCATAGAAAAATGAAGCAGCCTGCTGCTCCTATTCTGCCTCTATTGCCTTTTAGGGCATTTGGAGGGGTGGGGACAACTTGGCCGACCAAGTTGGAGGCTTTAAAATTTTTTTTATGTTAAATTTTTTTAATTTTATGCAAACAAAAAAGGGGGATGACTAGAAGTACCCAGTACGGTATGGAAAGGTGGATGTCCCCCTTTTTCCCCTTAGCCATCCTCAAGTTTCCGAGACGTCCCTTGCATTTTTTCACGTTTTGGGGATGGTTGGGGGACGTCCCATACCCCTACCCCCGTCCCCAAAATGCCAGGTTCTAGGCCGGGTACATGTCCCTGAGGAACATAGTAAAAATTGCTTGTGACATGTGGTGATTTGTCACGAACATTTGAATCTCTTCAGCTTTCTCACATGTCTTTTTCACCCAATCTATTTTGGTGCCAATTGCTTTCATCAAAAAATTGAGAGAGTGGACAGTGCATGGTGTCCAAAAGATATGATCATATCTAGACTCTACAATTATCTCTGCAGCCCTGCAAACTTTTGCATTGTCCGTGACCACTTGGACAACATTATCAGGGCCCATTGACTCTATGGCATCAATGAGAATGCGTGAAATAAATTTTGAATTTTTCACATGCCCTTCACAATCAACTGCCTTCAAGAACATTGTCCCCTTAGGGCATTCAACAATAACATTGATCAATGGATGGTTTCTACAATCTTTCCACCCATTCAAAATAATAGACACACTCGATTGAACCCAAAAATCTCTTATTGGTTGAAGTTCAGCCTCTACAGATTTCCTCTCATGATGTAATATGGTATTGCCCAACTTCTCATAACCAGGTGGTTTGTAACCACGGGGTGCTTCATTTATTGCTTCCAACATCTCCTTAAAATAAGGTGATCTCACAAAATTAGATGAAACACCATTTGCAATTAAACAACGTCCAATTTTGTGATCAGCAATGTCTCTCTTTTCATTGTGGAATGCCCTATCTAGTGGGCCTCTCTTGCGGGTGAGTGGAGATGGGTCCTCATCTTCATCATTTGTAGTTGGCATAGGCAAAAAAAGATGTGTTCTTGTGCTTGTTTCATTGGATGATGGTATTGGTGTATTTGTTCTTTTGGAAGCACCACGTTTTGCTTTTGCAATTGCTCTATCAACTTCATCTTTCTCCTTTGCTAACGCTGCTATTTGTGCAGCTTGTAATCCCTTCTTATCACTATCTTGACACATGTTAATTCCTTCACACGCAGGGCCCAAAAAATGTAGTTTCACTCGAGAATAGGAGCTTATATGTTGTATATTGCAATAATTACATTTCCATATGTATGCCCCACCCCCAGGACATTGTGTGACTCTTGTTGTGTGTCTCCATAAAGGAGACCCCTTATTAGTTTTGAAGCTTGGTGATGCAGCCACACCCTCACCCACTGAGCCTTGACTACTCGTTGTTCTATTCTTTCAATCTAGAAAAAGGAAAGAAAGGAAGAAAACCATACTTGACACTTACAGAAAACCTTGAAAATTTGGAAAATAAAAAACAAATCAATAATCTATGAAAGAACTCAAGAATATGGTTGAAATGCATACCTTAAACACTTCTTGCAAGGTATTTGGAGCTCTACAACCGATCTCCTTTGACTTTAAACTAGCAAGTATGAGAGAGCAAATTTAGAGTAAAATAGAGAGTAAGTGAACTTGCATTATGACTTAGAGGGTCATTTTTAGGGTTTAGGCAAAAAAAAAAAAAAAAGATTGATTGGGCCCACTTTTTACAACTTTTTTTGTCTCCTATGGCGTGGATCCTCGAGGATCTGGGCAGCATTCGTAATCTTGCCTGTGGATCCGTTTGGATCCACGGCCTGGATCATGATAGATCCACAGGTAGGATTACGGATCCTGCCCGGATCCTCACGGATCCATGCGCAGATCCGGATCCGGGATTGGGTATGCAATTCTGGTAAGCTCGCACTGATCCAGATCCAGATTGGACCTGAATCCGGATCCAGGATCGGATATGCGAATCCGGTAAGCTTGGTAATATTAATCCTATTTAATATTATTAAATGAACCTGATGTCCTTATTTCAAAGCATCACCATCACTAT
Organism: Cupressus sempervirens; assembly: GCA_028749045.1. Lineage (NCBI taxonomy): Eukaryota > Viridiplantae > Streptophyta > Pinopsida > Cupressales > Cupressaceae > Cupressus > Cupressus sempervirens. The sequence continues at coordinate 464,664,659 of CM053793.1, forward strand.
TGCAAAATAAACAGGGAGATTTGGGCATAAATGATGTGTCAGGTTTTGCTGTAGCAGAAATTCAAAGAGTTGCTGATCTGACACTTCGTCGACATTAGCAGTGATTAGAAATCGTCAACACATGATCTGTTAAACTTTCGTGTAGGTGAAAACTGCTTTTTTTGACATAATTTAGTCTTCAATCTCAAATTTTTGTTTAGCCCAATTTTCTTTAAGTGTATTAATGCTCTGTGAAAATTTAATAATTTTTTAAGGCTAGAATCACAAACAAAATTCACAAAATTGTACCTAGAGTAAAGATTCTTAGTGGGTCTCTTTCGTCTCCGTATTTTATTGACAGAATGTAGAATCTAATTCTATTTTCCAAGTTTTTAGTTCTTGCCTTAGGCAGGTAACTATAGGATTCATTAAGTTCTCCTCTTGATAATGATATTAGTGAGTGTATATTAAATAAGACATAGAGCTACTACCTGCAACAAGATACATAACAATGATGAAGATGTACAAATAGTTGTTGTGAAATGGCTGGCGCTCTAAGCGTTTTTGAATTGGCTGGTTCTCTACTAGGTGGGAAATTGGTAGGGGAGAATTTGGCAGGAGGTATGTGATGACCCTTACATCTAAAGGTCACTAAAAATAATGTTGTATTGAGAAAATTTGTCAAATGCTTGGTGTGTAACTGACAATCGGGTGAAGATGTAATATCTTAACAATTCACTGAATAAGTAACTAATTAAATAACCATAACTTCAACCATATTAAGAAGATTTTTTTGGCATTAGGAATAGCAAATAATATTAATGACTGAGAACAAGAAATAACAGTGTTTGCTAATATTCAATTCTGGACAATAAGAACAATAACAAGAACCTGAGATTACATTTGCTTCCAAGAGCTGGCACTCGTTCTGACGGTAACCCTGCCAACGAATTTCGAATTTGTGTCTATCGTCCCTCTGCTATTGCGATTGGACTGAATCCAGAACTATGCACGGGTTATTTCAGAATTTGCTCCAGTTATCGTGATGGTTGTTACTGCTGTATTTGCGATGGGTTCAGGGATGCATTTTTTTAAAACTCGACCCATTACCGCGACTGCCGAGTTTGGGAAAATATAAATCACGATTTCTAATTGGTGCCCGAATTGTGAATCCGCCAGTTTTTTTAGAATTGCTGGTATTTTTAGGCGCTGATATGAACGATTATACTATACTTTCCACCCCCTGTATTGGCGATTTCGGCATGCATGAATTTCTGTAGAAAAAAAAATGACAAAGCCGTCTCCCGACCTCTGATCCTTTCTTAATACCTACGACCTATTTTCAGGGAAAATGCGTTTCGATCCTTAATGCGATCGGTATTCAGGAGTGCTTCATAACAATGGTCTAGAGACGCAAATTCCTGCTATAAGACCTTTTTTTTTTTATCAGTTTGCAAACAGTAACCTTTTCCCAGGAAGAGTTGATTCATCTGGAATCAAGGGTGATATCACATGAAGTCGGAACGGATATGAGGAGTTAATATCTTCCCAACTTCCTTTCAAATTCTCCAGTTCTCAGGACTCCAAGAAGTCGTCACCCTTCAAATAATCCGAATATGCAAATAATCTCAACATGAAATGGCTGAAGACCACCTCCAATGTGCAACCCTTCGGAAGATATTTCACTTCCTCAGTTATGCAGATCCAAGGGAGTTTTCGTTCCCAAAGACCTAATGGAAATTTGCAGACCAATGACTACAAATTGCCTCAATTGGAATAGAAATCCAATCCTCAAAACCGCTTGTTCAAATGGGTGCCCCCTGCCCTCTATTTATTTACTTTTTGAGAAGTCGCTGGAAGCTTCCAGAACAACTTATTATAATGTATTTTATTATTAATTAACTTTATAAATATCTTTATAAAGTTAAGTACAATCTCAGTTCGACATTAAAACAAGTAGGCCCCACTTACTGGATAATAACTTTCTGAGAGCAAGAATGTAATCATCTGTCAACAGAATGACTCTCTTTCCAAAATCATTTGCCTACGAGAGTCAATGATAGGCAAATCCCCGGTAAAAGTTATGTCACTAGAAAGGGGACATGACAGTCTGCCCTTCCTGAAATTGCTTGTCCTCAAGCAATCTCAAAGCTGGATGCTGCAAAACTGTTTCATTTTCCCAAGTGGCATCTTCAACTGGTAGATCTTTCCATTTAACCAAATACTCTCTGATTACCCTTCTGCGGAGCTGTTTTTCCCTACTTTCCAAAATGAATTCCGACACTAAGATCAATTTCCCTTCATCATCCAAAGGAGGTAATACTGTGGAAGGTACCACATTCTGTCCCAGCGCCTTTTTGAGGCGCGACACATGGAACACATTATACACTTTACTATTTGTTGGAAGCTCAAGCTCATAAGCCAATTCCCCTATTCGTCTGGTGATCCTGAAAGGCCCATAATATCTAGGCTTAAGCTTTTCTGACCCACTTCTTTTAAGAGTAGATTGCCGAAAGGGCTGAAGCATGAGGTAAACCATGTCACCAACCTCAAAGCTTCTCTCAGTTCTCTTCTGATCTGCATACTGCTTGTATTGATTTTGTGCCCGAGCAATGTTATCCCGAAGAGTGCTAATAATGTCTTTACTCTCTTGAATCAAATCCTCAGCACGTGGAACCCGGACATCCCCCATCAGCAAATCAATAAAGCTCGGTGCATCATACCCATATAATGCTCGGAAAGGTGTCATCTGAATTGACATGTGAAAAGTGGTATTGTAACAATATTCACACAAATAAATCCATCTTACCCATGCCTTCTGCTGATCAGCCACATAGTTCCTCAAGTAGCCTTCCACCCACTTGTTTACCATCTCCGTCTGTCCATCAGTCTGCGGGTGATAACTAGTACTAGGTGTGAGCTTAGTGCCACATAATCAAAACACCTCCTTCCAAAAATGACTCAAGAATCTACCATCCCTGTCACTGACAATACTACGGGGTATCCCATGTAACCTGAAAACCTCTCTGAAGAAAACTTCAGCTACTTGTACTGTTGTATAGGTAGTGGTGATGGGAAAGAAGTGAGCATATTTCGTTAGTCTGTCCACCACCACATAAATGCAATCGTGTCCCTGAGCCTTGGGCAACCCTATAACGAAATCCATGGATATGCATTCCCACTTTTGATTTGGGATGGGAAGTGGCTGTAGGAGTCCTGCTGGGTAGGTGTGCTCTTGCTTATTCTGTTGGCAAATCGGACACTGACGAACATACTGCAATACATCCTTCTTGAGTCCTTTCCATGTAAACCGTTCCCGCACCTGTCTATATGTTTTAAAGTACCTGGGGTGACCAGCTATGGGTGAATCATGAAGAGTCCGCATAATAGACCGTTTCACCTTCGATCCTGGGACTAAAAAGATCCTGCTCTTGTGAATGATCAAGTCATCCACAAGTGAATACCTGGTATCAACAATTGTTCCATCAACTATCCCAGATGCCCAAGAGTCTCTAGCATACTCTGCAACAATCAAATGCTTCCAATCCTCAGAGATCTCAATCATCGTACTAAGATGCGGCCTGCGTGACAAGGCGTCTGCTACCACATTCTGAGTGCCCTTAACATATGATATATCAAAGTCGTATGCTTGTAGCTTACTCACCCATTTCTGCTGTCTATCATTGAGATCTCTCTGCCCAAGGAAATGTCTCAAACTGTTGTGGTCAGTTTTTATACAAAACTTACCACCTACTAAATACTATCTGAACTTAGCTAATGCATGCATGATAGCTAACATCTCCTTGTCGTAAATGCTGAATGTTCTCTCTGGCCCATGGAGTTTCCTGCTCTCATATGCAATAGGGTGTTTGTCCTGCATCAAAACAGCCCCAATACCATCTCCTGAGGCATCACACTGAAGTTCAAATGGCTTCGAGAAATCAGGCAATGCTAGTACCGGGCATGAAGTCATGATCTCCTTAAATCTGTCAAAACAAGCTTGTGCCTTTGCTGTCCAAAAAAAAGCTCCCTTTTTAAGAGAATCTGTCATAGGAGCCGCATGTCGCGAATATCCGCAAACAAATCTGCGATAGAAGCCACATAAACTAAGGAATCCTCTCAGTTGGGTCAAGTTCTCAGGAATAGGCCACTCCACAATAGCACGAATCTTATCAGGATCCATCCGTACTCCTTCTCTGCTGATAATATGACCTAAGTATAACAACTCAGTCATACCCAAATCACATTTGGACTCTTTGGCATACAAAGACTCTGCCTGCAAGGTCTTCAATACTGTTTCTAAATGCTCCATGTGCTCACGCCATGTCCGACTGTATACCAAGATATCATCAAAGAAAACCAACACAAATTTCCTCAGCTGATGATGGAAGACCTTATTCATGGTAGACTGGAAAGTAGCTGGTGCATTGGTCAACCCAAATGGCATCACTACAAACTCAAAATGTCCACAATGACATCTGAAGGCAGTCTTCTCTATGTCCTGTTCTCTGACTCTAATCTGGTGGTAACCGGATCTCAGGTCTATTTTACTAAAGTAGCATGCCCCATGTAGTTCATCTATCAACTCATCAATTCGTGGAATAGGATATCTATTCTTAATAGTCTTCTTATTCAGCATTCTGTAATCAATGCACATCCGAAGAGAACCATCTTTCTTTTTTACCAGAACTATTGAAGAAGCAAAAGGAGACTTACTAGGTCTAATGTGTCCCATTGCAAGAAGCTCCATGATGGTTTTTTCTATTTCATCTTTGACCCTCTTTGGATGCCTGTATGGAGTGATCATAACTGGTTTAGCACCTTCTTCTAATTCGATGATGTGCTCAAATTCTCTATCAGGTGGTGTACCAGGTGGAATATCGTTGAATACCTTACTATACTTTTTCCTTAATATCTGGATGTTTGGATGATATTCCGTCTTTTGTTGTTCCTCCTCTGTAGGCATGAGTACACATGGCTGCCCATTCCATATTGTTATGCCTCACCAATCTTTCCAATCTTCTGAGAGATAGTTCGGATATCACTATTCCTGATAGCTCTCAACACATGCTGCTTCCCATCTACCTCAAACTTGATCTCCATGTCCTTGAGACGGAAAGTGACTTCGCCCAATAAACGTAACCATGCCATACCCAAAACGATATCCAAGTCGCCCATATTGACCACATGGTAATCTGCTTTAAACTCATAATTATTCAGACGTAAAGGCATGTCTCTGACCATTCTATTGCACTTAAGAGTGTATCCATCGGCAACCTGTACTCGGAGACCCTCAAACTCCTCTGTCTTGATTCCACGGCGCTCAACCAATCGTGCATCAATGAAGTTGTGTGTGGCACCTGTATCAACCAATGTGATCACCTTCTGTCCTGCTAAAACACCACGTAACCTAAAAGATCCCTCCTGCTGAATACTAGACAAACGCCCCTGCTGTAAATGTAACTCAATTTCTTCCTTTTGTTCTGAATTTCCTGTTTCTCCTTCAGGTTCTGAACTATTGTGATCATCCTCATTTGCTGCACTGTCGGAATCTGACCCTTCGTAATATGCCCACATAACTCTGTTGGCCTTTCCTTTAGGTCTCAGAGGACAATCATGGTCCTTGTCATATGGGCCTTTGCAATAGAAGCATAGTTTCTTTCTGCGCAAATCGTTTAATGCTTCTGCATCCAAGGGTGATTTTCCTTTGGTTTCAATACTCTTCCTTTTATTCTTATCAAACTTCTTATTGTCTCTGAAAGAAGTAGTACTCTTGGAAGTGAACCTACTAGATGATGCTGTTAGCTCCATACTCCGCGCTTTCCTCATGGCCTCCTGAAGTGTTGGTGGATCAAATGCCTTAATCCACCCCTTAAGGGGTTCGGACAATCCTTCTGTGAATAGGATAACCAACCGTCTCTCAGACACATCCAGTACCATAACTGACAACCTCTGAAATTCACTAATATAAACCTCCAAATTGCCTAATTGTCTTAACTGAGCGAGGTCGCGAAAATAAATCTCCGGATCCTTTTTATCAAAACGTTCAACCAATCTATCCACAAAGTCCTGGTAAGATGTCACCTAGTTGTGCTGCAACATAACCATCCCGTGTGACCACCAATCATGAGCTGCTCCCTCCAAATGCAAAGTGGAATATCTGATGGCATCTATCTCTGACATAGGCCTCAATGCCAGGAATGTATCCAACTTATGAACCCAAGCTTGTGCTGTCATCTGACCACTACCATCGAAAGATGGTAAAGTAAGTTTGCTAACAGCTCGCTGCAACTCACTATCATGACCTCCTCTAGACCTCCTATTCTGACGGCTGCTCCTCATATGCTCTCTCCTTTGGTTCAGATAGCGATCAAAGTTCAATAGTTCACGCACATGCGGGGGTAATGCTTGCCATTCAGCAGTGGCAGCTCTGAGATCATCCTGGAAATCATTCGACAATTCGTCTTCTCCTATCTCCTAAGCCTCCTCCCTTAGTAAAGTGGGATGAGTAGGCCTATTTGCTGTCCATGATCTGCGCCTAGGAGCACCCTGTGAGCCTGTCACACTTTTATTATCATGATCAGGTGTACCTCTACCTTGTTCCTGAATCCTAGGCTGAACAACTCTCTCCATTATGGTAGTCAAAGCTTGTAGTGACTGAGCTATTTCTTGCTGTCCGGTAGTCATGATTCTGTAAAACTCTTTGGTTTCATCGTCATCAACTCTGGGAAATCTAGGGGGACTCTGTGACTGTCTCTCACCCATATCTCTGCCCTTAAATATTGTTCTCTTGCGAATATAATATCTGGAATATGGTTGCATAAAATATTCTACCCAACAGGATGGCAGGAATACTGCTCTGATACCACTGTGATGACCCTTACATCTAAAGGTCACTAAAAATAATGTTGTATTGAGAAAATTTGTCAAATGCTTGGTGTGTAACTGACAATCGGGTGAAGATGTAATATCTTAAAAATTCATTGAATAAGTAACTAATTAAATAACCATAACTTTAACCATATTAAGAAGAATTTTTTGGCATTAGGAATAGCAAATAATATTAATGACTGAGAACAAGAAATAACAGTGTTTGCTAATATTCAATTCTGGACAATAAGAACAATAACAAGAACCTGAGATTACATTTGCTTCCAAGAGCTGGCACTCGTTCTGACGGTAACCTTGCCAACGAATTTCGAATTTGTGTCTATCATCGCTCTGCTATTGCGATTGGATTGAATCCAGAACTATGCACGGGTTATTTCAGAATTTGCTCCAGTTATCGTGACGGTTGTTACTGCTGTATTGCGATGGGTTCAGGGATGCATTTTTTTTAAACTCGACCCATTACCGCGACTGCCGAGTTTGGGAAAATATAAATCACGATTTCTGATTGGTGCCCGAACTGTGAATCCGCCAATTTTTTTAGAATCGTTGGTATTTTTAGGCGCTGATATGAACGATTATAGTATACTTTCCACCCCCTATATTGGCGATTTTGGCATGCATGAATTTCTGTAGAAAAAATAAATGACAAAGCCGTCTCCCAACCTCTGATCCTTTCTTAATACCTACGACCTGTTTTCAGGGAAAATGCGTTTCGATCCTTAATGCGATCGGTATTCAGGATTGCTTCATAACAATGGTCTAGAGACGCAAATTCCTGCTATAAGACCTGTTTTTTTTTTTTATCAGTTTGCAAACAGTAACCTTTTCCCAAGAAGAGTTGATTCGTCTGGAATCAAGGGTGATATCACATGAAGTCGGAACGGATATGAGGAGTTAATATCTTCCCAACTTCCTTTCAAATTCTCCAGTTCTAAGGACTCCAAGAAGTCGTCACCCTTCAAATAATCCGAATATGCAAATAATCTCAACATGAAATGGCTGAAGACTACCTCCAATGTGCAACCCTTCGGAAGATATTTCACCTCCTCAATTATGCAGATCAAAGGGAGTTTTCGTTCCCAAAGACCTAATGGAAATTTGCAGACCAATGACTACAAATTGCCCCAATTGGAATAGAAATCGAATCCTCAAAACTGCTTGTTCAAATGGGTGCCCCCTGCCCTCTATTTATTTACTTTTTGAGAAGTCGCTGGAAGCTTCCAGAACAACTTATTATAATAACTTATTATAATGTATTTTATTATTAATTAACTTTATAAATAACTTTATAAAGTTAAGTACAATCTCAATTCGGCATTAAAACAAGTAGGCCCCACTTACTGGATAATAACTTTCTGAGAGCAAGAATGTAATCATCTGTCAACAGAATGACTCTCTTTCCAAAATCATTTGCCTACGAGAGTCAATGATAGGCAAATCCCCAGTAAAAGTTGTCACTAGAAAGGGGACATGACAAGGTACTGATCCTAGAGGAACAACAAGACGAATAGAGGAGAATTTGGCAAAAGCTTATGGGACAGAAGGTAGAATCGTGGATAATGTGGATTATTTTGAAAAAATTATGCTTGTGGGTACCACTAGTTGTGGGGTCCGGGACCTTTCATTGGATTCTTCTTTTACGTTTCACGTGCCTGGGCAATTATTTGAGAATGAAAAGAATTCGTTGGAGAATGTGGAGGTCAACAATGAGAGGAATTCAGAAGGGTCAAAGGTAGGGTTTACTGATCAAAGGACATGGTCTTCCTTGTTTGGTAGAAAACCTAGTGGCAAATCATCCTTCCCGCCGGTGACTTCTAAATCTTGTTGGGAGAAAGGTGAGTTCCAAATCTTTATTTTGGACCCTATTGTTGATTTTTCTGTGTCTTCCATGGAGTTTACTCTTGTGGGAAAATTTTTGGGGGCTAGACTAGATATAGATACTTTGAAAAAAATGATTAAACGGAAATGGGTTATCCGTGGTGATGTTGATATAGCCCCTATGTTGAATGGCTTCTTCTCATTTATTTTCTATTGTAAAGAAGATATGAACATGGTTCTCTGTGGAGGCCCATGGTCGTTTGGCAAGAGTACTCTCACTATCAAAAAATGGGAGCCAAATATGGATTTAAAAGATGCTTTCTTCTTAACCACACTAATTTGGGCAAGACTCCCTGGCCTTCCTTTAGAATTTTGGCATGAAGATATTTTTAAAGGAATTGCTAGTTCATTTGGGGAACTGGTTGCTATGGATCATGCAATGACATCCAGATCTAAACTCCAGAGTGCCAGACTATATGTGAAAGTGGCAAATTTGAATCACCTTCTAGAAAAAGTGGAACTAATTTCCAAATTAGGGAAAAGAATACAAGAATTTGTATATGAAGATCTTCCAAATACCTACTTTGCCTGTAAAAAACAGGGTCATTGGGTGAAAAACTGTCCTAATAAAGGTAAGAATAATCCAAAGACTAAAAAGGAAGTGAAAAAGAAAGAGGTAAAAGTTCAGAAGAAAGTTTGGAAACCTAAAATCACTCATATGAAAGATATGCAGGATAAATTGAATTTGGAATCTCAAGATGCTGGCAAAATGTCAAATTTGGCTGTGAAAGAAAATTTGAACATTGAAAATAAGGGGGATGGGTCTATGCTGAAATCTGTGTTACCCGAGCATAATATAGAAGATACGGTGGATTTGATGAAACAATTAGTAATTTATCAGAAGATTGATGAAAATTGGGAAGATCTAGTTGAGATGGGTGAATTAGAGGAGGGGGAAATTCAGTCTGACTCTAGTAAATTGATGGAGCCGGGAGATTCTCAAAATCTTTAGTTGACTGAAAATCAGAAAATTGCACCAATTTCTCTTGAGACGCCTGTGTGTAATGAAATTGTTCCCTTTAGGAATGATCTTGAGCTTGAGGAGATAAAGGAGGAAGGGAAGGATCCAAAACATAAACCGAGTCAGAGGAAAAAGGTTGAAAAGAAGAGCAATACAACTTCCAAAGGAGTGGAGACTAGAAGTAGTAAATTGGACCAGCAAGCAAGGTGAAATCAAATGTTGGTACTCCGGACAAACCTGGAAGGAAATCTTCTAGGAGAACTAGAGAAATGGAAAGTATGCAGAATATTGCTGATGGCAGACAGACAACTATTTTGGATTTTACTCCTAAAAAATAGATATGAAAATTATCACTTGGAATATTAGAGGTTTGAATAGTACCCATAAACTTGATGTTGTTAGGAATTTTGTTAGAGAGCATAAACCAAATTTTCTACTATTGCAAGAAACAAAGATGGAAAAGGAGAAAGCTGAACAAATTAAATCTTTGAAAGATCATTGTTTAAAAGCTAGTAGTTCAGAAGGAGCTTCAGGGGGAACCTTGATGTTAGGGAAGAAAACTTAGTCCTCAGGAACTGTATTGAATGCTAGTAAACATTTCATGGTGGTTAAAATCACTAGTATTGATCAGAATAAGGATTGGTATATTGTCAATACGTATGCTCCAAATATTAAGAACCTTAGGAAAAAGGTTTGGGACACTCTCATATAAAGAGTAAAGATTACTTTGGGCGATGGATTATTATGGGAGACTTTAACGTTCCTCTTTATGACCATGAAAAAAAGGGAGGAAATGTGAGTCAGCTGGAAGGAAGACTGGATCTCATGGATTTCATCAATAAGGAGGGTTTAATGGATATGGATCTTCATGGAATTCAGTTTACCTGGAGTAATAAGAGGATAGGTAAGGACTGCATTTAGGCTCGTCTGGATAGAGCTCTTATTTCGCCTGATTGGTCTAAAGAGTTTGTTTGCAAACTGGAAGTATCTCAAAAAATTGGGTTAGATCATTTCCCTTTGATTTTTTCTGTCGATAAGATTAATCTCGAGAAAAAATTTCCTTTTAGATTTGAAAAAATGTGGATGCAGCATCCACAGTTTGAAAGTAAATTGGCTGAATGGTGGAATATAGATGTTGAAGGTACTACTTTTTATAGAGTAGCCTCAAAGTTAAAAAATGTTAAAAAGGAGGTTAAAATATGGAATAAAAGATGTTTTGGTAATATCTTTGAGAGCAAAGCAAGTATCAAGGATGATATCCAAACTATCCAGGACAACATATAGAAGGATGGGTATGCTCCTGACCTTGTTAGAGAAGAGAATGAAAAGTTGGTTCAATATCATGATATTATTACTAAAGAAGAGATCCATTGAGGGCAAAGATTAGATCGATCTGGCTAAATGAAGGAGACAAGAATACTAGGGTTTTCCATCTTTCTACTCTGAAGCATAGAGCCAAAACTCGTATCTCATATCTGCAAAAGGGAGATTTGAAGATTACTAAGGAAAAGGATATTATGGAAGAGATGGTCTCTTTTTTTTCTTCTTTAATGTTAGCTGATGCCAACATTGATCCTGCTCACCAGGCTGAACTTTTAAAGGTGATCCCTCCTTTAATTAACGAGGAACAAAATAAATTGTTAGGCTCCATTCCTAAGGAAGAAGAAATCTTAAAAGCTGTCTGCTCCTTAAGAGGAGACAATCACCAGGACTAGATGGTTTTCCAATGTTCTTTTTCCAGAAGACATGGAAGCTGGTTGGAAAAGATGTTTGTGATGCTTTCAAGGAATTTTTTGGGGCCAAAAGAATGCTTAAGGAAATTAACTCTACATTCCTATGTCTAATTCCCAAAAAGACTGGGGCTGATTCTCCAAACTAGTTTAGACCGATTAGTCTCTGTAATTCCTTTTACAAGATTATTTCAAAAGTCCTAACTTCTAGGCTGCTGCTGGTGCTTCCTTCTCTCATTGCTGTTCAACAAAATGGTTTCATCCCAGGTAGGCAAATTCTTAATTTTGTCATTGCTGCTCACGAGAATATTCACTCTTTATCATGTTCTAATAATCAGGGGTTTATTATGAAAGTTGATATTGCTAAAGCCTATGATAGAGTTGAATGGACTTTTCTTGTTAAGATTTTACAGGCCTTTGTGTTTGGTCATAAGATTGTTGGAGCTATTTATCAGTTGATCTCGACTACTTATGTTGCTGTCCTGGTCAATGGTTGTTCTTCTAATTTTTTAAGTCCCTCCGGAGGTTTGAGACAAGGAGATCTTTTATCCCCTATTCTTTTTGTTATCATGGCTGATTGTTTGGGGAGATATATTGGGAAATTGGTTCAACAAGGGGTTATTGAAGGTCTGCAGCCTTCTTCTCAACCTCTTACTTGTTCTCATGGTCAATTTGTTGATGATACTTTTTTCATGAGTAAATCTGAAGTTAAGGAAGCTAGAAACCTCAAGCAAGCCCTTAATTTGTACTTCTCTGCCTCGGGTCAGTTGGTAAATTGGAACAAGAGTGCTTTGTTTTTTATTAACACCCCTATCCCAAGACAGAACAAAATTGCTAAAATTCTTGGGTGCTCAATAAGATCTTTTCCCTGTATTTATTTGGGTCTTCCTTAGGGTCCAAAAGCTCCTGATTCTTTTTGGAAAGATCTCATAAATAAATTTAATAAGAAGTTGGCAGGCTGGAAGGGTAATCTTTTGAGTCAAGCTAGTAAAATTACTCTACTTAAAGCTTGTCTCCAAAGTATTCCTACTTATGCTTTGAGTCTTTTTAGAATACCAGTGAAATTTGCAGATACAATTGATAAAATTCAAAAAAAAATTTTATGGATTGGAACTGACGAAAAGAAGAGAATGACTGATTGCATGGGATCAAATTTGTAAGCCTATTAGGGATGGTGGATTGGGAATCAGGTCTATAAGAAGTATGAATAAAACTGTTTTGGCAAAACAAGGTTGGAGAACTTATCATGACGATAAGGAATGGAGTACTATATGGAAACATAAGTATCTTTTTAATGCCAACTCTTTATCTGATTTCCTATCATCTCCTGATGTTCTTTCTCCATCTGCTATTTGGAGAGCTGTTTAGGGAACTAAGAAAACTTTAGCCAAAGGTTGTTCATGGAAAATTGGAAATGGGCAAAAGGTTAGATTTTGGGAAGATTCTTGGTTAATGGATCATCCTCTGATTGAGGACTTTGAGGATACTACTCAAGTTGACAGATGTAAGCAAGTGTATGGGACTTTTGTGGGACATTACTAGCATAACAACTCTTGGGTTAACCTGCTTCATGTTGATCGAGGTTTTTTATAATATTCAGATAATGTTGAATGCCTTTTCTTTGTATCCCCATTAGGAGGATAAGATGATATGGAATGCTGATCCTAGTGGTCAGTTCAAAGTTTCTTCTGTATTCAAATCTAAGGAGAAAGGTAATCGACCTTTATGGTCTCAAGCTTGGATAAAGGGTCTCATACCAAAAATAAATATCTTTTATTGGATTTTGCTTCAAAACAAAATTCTTACTCTGGATAATTTGCAAAAAAGAGGCATTAATGTAGTAAATAGATGTACTTTATGTAAAGGAGGTTTTGAAGACAGAGATCATTTGGTTTTGAATTGTTCTTATAGTCAACAAGTTTGGACCACTATTCTCATTTACTGGAACATAACTTGGGTTCATCAAAATAATGTTAAACTTTGTTTTAAAAGTTGGAGATGTCCTTCTAAAGACTCTTTTGTAGATTTTCTATGGAAAATTACCCTTCCCCATCTCTGGTGGGGTATTTGGAAAGAAAGAAATAACATAATTTTTAGAAATAAAGAAATGCCAGGATGGGTGCTTGGACAAAATATTGTTAGAGCAATAAAGGAAAATTTTAAGTCTTAGAGAAGATGTGATCAAGATTTTCAAATTGACTCTTTGATGCTACCTAAAAGTTCTAATTTTAAAAAAGATGACCCAAGATCGATGATTAGATGGAAGGCTCCTCCTATTGGATGGCTTAAAGGGAACTTCGATGGTGCTGCTAAGGGAAATCCGGGTAGAGCAGGTTGTGGAGGTGTTTTGAGAGATCATACAGGTAATATAATTGATGCCATTGCAATACCCATTGGTAACTCTAACACTCACAAAGCAGAGGCAACTGCTGCTCTTTATACTATGAGACTAGCAGTTGAAACTGGTTTTCCAAAATTTTGGATGGAAGGAGATTTTTTAAACATTGTTAATATGCTTAATGATAAAAATTCTATTACTTGTTTGATTGAGGCAAGTGTTATGGAAATTAAAACTTTAATGAATAAATTTGAAAAAGTGATTATATCCCCCACATTCCGCAAGGGTAATGCGGTGGCAGATTGGATCGCACGTATCAGTTTTAAGGTGTGCCTTAGTTGTATCAATGAATGCATGGTATTTGATTAACTCTTTTGTTCTTCGTCTCCATTTGATTCTGGTTTATTGCAGCAATTTGAAATCTTTGGAAATGGGTGGAGAGCCACGAAAATAGGAGCCACAAAATTGCAAGGCTTGGAAGGCAAAAGCTTCTGTATGGAAGATTTTGCAAAAGGGTAATGTAACCAATTATTTGGAGCATCTTCATGGGTTTAAACCTCATGTTACTGCAGCATTCTTCAAAATTGGATTGAAGACAGGGTTTCTCTGCATGGTGTGACTGTGCATTTGACTGAGGAATTCATAGCTGAGGTGACGAGTTTGCCAAAGGAAGGCATTAAGTTCAGCAAAGAAACGAGTATTTCAAATGCTGCGTTCAAGAAATTTCTTGAAACAAAAGTAGAGGAGAAAAACCTGGAGAAGAATGGTGATTTTTATGAACTGGGTTAGATAAAGGTCGTTTGGTAGGATGTGCTCTCGTGTATTCGTGAGTATTTTATCTTAGAGGGTAGAGCTAAACGTGTTCATAAATTTCACTTTGTGTTCCTCAATCACTTTAGGCACAAAGATAGGCTCTCGTTTCCTTTTTATTTGAGATTTTCTTTACTCCAAAGCTTGCAAGCTCATAGGAAAAAAGAGTCGCGCCCTATTTTGCATGAAGGGTTAATTTTACTTATTGAGGGTTACTGTAAAAACAATGCCATTGTGTCTTCTCCTCATGATAAAAAAAGGCTCTGTTAGCGAAACTTACTCTAGGAAGAGTAAGGGTGATGATGCTGTCAAGGGTAAAAGGAGGGGTCTAAAACAAGAAACTCAGCAAACCCCTCAGCACAATGTGGAAGAGATTACTGAGTCTGATAACTTGGAAAATAAGGAGGAGAAAAATTTGGAGGGGGAGGAGAATACGAATATGGGAGATTTTAGTTCCAATTTGGAAGGCTACTCGGATAGTAAGGGTGAGAGTGGTAAGGAAGATGAGGAAGAGAGTAGTGAGAAAAAGACAGAGTTGGGTAATGTTGGTGAAGAGGAAAATCATAGTGAGCATTCCAAGGGAGCGAGGGATGGAAAAGAGGAAATGGAGAAGGAAAAGGAGGACCCTTTTGATGTTAATGTGAGGGAAGAGGAAAGGACAGACAAGGATGAGTGTTCTGGTAGAGAAGAAATGGGGAAGGAGAAGAATGAATCTCTTCAAAGGGAAACTAGGCTCTCTTTTCTGCACACTGCAAAACTTAAGGTTGATACCTCACTGCAAGCTGACTCATGGATGTATAATGAATTAATGAGCCTCAATAGGAAAATGGAAAATGTGCAACAAAACTAGGACATGGACCATGCCAAGATTAGTCAGATGGAAGTGTAGGTGGGTAATATACCGGACAAACTAAAGGACTATGAACGAAATCTTCGTCTGCTAATCAAGGAAAGTGACAATAAGATGGAGTAGATAACTTCCAGTATTTGTGCTGATGCTGCAAGTTTAGGGAAGTGTACCAATGAAGAAATTATGTCTAGAGGGGGACCAAGTAAAAGAACTAGGTAGAGCTCTAGGAAAAGGGCAGTGGAGGCTACTTGTGATTTGCCTGCTGATACCATTCAAGGCGCTGCAGAGATTGGTAAAGAGGTGGTCAAAATGATAAAAGAGCTGCAATAGCAGCTTCTAGTGTCTTTGGTTTTTGGTCTCTGTTTTTAGTTCTAGTCCTGGTTATTAGTTTTGGTCCTAGTTATTGGTCGCTGATTTTCATTTTTTCATCTAGTATTTGTCTGTTGTTAAAACTAGGTTCCAGGTCCTTGTAAAACCTGGGTTCGATTTATGGTCCTTTTTTGTGGTCTCAAGTCCCTGTAAAACCTGATTTTGCTATTGTTTAAACTGTAGGTTTCAGGTCCTTGTAAAACCTGGTTGTGCTTCATGGTTTATCTTTTTCTTTACTATTAAAAGGTTTCGGGCCCCCTTCAAAACTTGTTTTTACCTTAATCTAAAAACTATAGGATTCATTAAGTGGCACAAAATACATAGTTTGACCAATAAGATGTTAGAATTTTTTTTAAGTCTATAAATTTTATTAAGTCTCAAAATTTTTTATATTTATGAAAATGGAAAAAGCCTATTTATCTAGAATCTTATTTGCTCATAGCAATGAGAAAATTGAATTTTTGAAGGCGAAATTCTAAAAAATATTACAGAATGTTGGCATTGATTATCCGAACTGGCATTGATTATATGAACTTGCATTAATTATAGGGAATGCTGGTATTGATGGTGCATTTAAAGCATCAAATAGTCTACAATTTTTAACTAGAGCTTCTCAGAATTTTCTCGTTTGTGGAATAATCTAGAAGCCTAAGCCGGTGGAATAATCTAGAAGACTAAACCAACATGGATTCTGTTTGTTACTCTGTTGTTTTGATAACCTTGAATCCTATCAATAGAGGCATAAATTTCTTGCCTTCTCAATGACAGAGTTCATAATCATTGCTCTCCATTCAGAGTTCAGAATCATTGCTGAAAAGGCCAAAACTTCAGAGCTCGACGTAGAGGATGTAATTTGTATGCATACCGGTTATTGTAAAAGGTTTTATTTCCAGCATTGTTTTCCCAAAAATTATCCATTGTTCCAAATGTTTGTTTTGTTTGTTTCATGCATGGTGTATAGAAATTGATGTACCCAACTGAAACCAAAGGTACCATGTTTTTTGGAATTCAGCCCCATTTGCCTGATACATAAATTGAAAACTATAAGAGGGGCCTAGATTTTGGCCAATCTTTCTATCATTCTTGTGAAGCACAGTTGATAGGAAAGAGATGGAGCCAAAAAGAATTGCATCTGGAGTTTCCCTAGTAGCATGTGTATGAATCTGGATGCTGCAACGGTTTTTTGCGAGGAAGCCATGAAGAAGTTTATCACCAAAAATTATGGTGATCTTGGATGGTTCTTGTCTACAAATCATAATTTCCAGCCAAGCAAAGAACAAAGAACAAGCCCCATTAACTCCATAGAAATCATGAGAAACAGAGCAGAACCAAAGGAATGTGATTTGTGAAACGTTTGAGAATTGGGGAGGCATGAATATAACGTTTTGACTAGGAATGACAAGATTGAAAAATGCCTCCACCGAGGGAATATATTTGCTCTTCAAATATCTCTAGCAAAAATAGAGACTGAGGAAGAAAGTTTGCTTCCAAACCCAAATTTCTGACTTTTGCTTCTGGTTACGGCCCAAAAAACTTCTCCAAAGTACCAGACCCACAAATATATTTTTGCAACATGTTGGAATTTGGAAATGCAAAATATAATAGGAACACAAAAATCATGTCAAAGAACAATTAATTTTCACTTGAAAATAATTACATTGTTGCAAGATGGAATTGTTGCTTATGTCAGAGAACAATTAAGTTTTACCTGCACAAACAGCAAGATTGAATTGTTTATTTTTCAATTGAAAAACAAAATTACTTGAAACATAAACAAAGGATGAAAGGGAGAAAGTTTTCTTCAAACATGAATTTCTGACTTTGCTTCTGGTTGCGGCCTAAAAAACCTCTCCAAAATCACAAACCCACAGAAAAATTTCAC
This sequence comes from Cupressus sempervirens, assembly GCA_028749045.1. Taxonomy (NCBI): domain Eukaryota; kingdom Viridiplantae; phylum Streptophyta; class Pinopsida; order Cupressales; family Cupressaceae; genus Cupressus; species Cupressus sempervirens. The sequence goes on from CM053793.1 coordinate 464,682,347, forward strand.
TGCATGTAGGAATTTGGAAATGCAAAATATAATAGCAATACAAAACTTATGAATTAATTTTTTCTTGAAGAAAATTTTCACTGCTGCAAGGTGGATTTGTTGCTTAATATTAAATTATTTATTAGGGTCCTGTGATTTCGCATGAAGATCTTGCCAAAAAATATTGTCAACCCAGAAACAAAATTGCTTGAAACAGAAAGGGAGGAGGGCGAAACTTTTACAAAAATACCAAATCATCTCACAAAGCAATTATTTTTTACCTTAACCAAATTTTCATGGATGCTAGCTAGGTCCAGGTGAAAATTTCATTTTACGCTGAGTATTTTTTGGAACACATCACCTATTGCATAGTACAGTTAATAAAAGAGGGGATTGTGAGAAACATTTTGTCACAAGTAATGTATACCATTGCAGGCATTGGCTGTTGGAAGATTTTGAAATTACACATATAACATAATATAATGGAGATTGTCACAGTCGAAGATTGCAAATGATCTTGAAACAGATGTCACAATTCACATGTGGAAATGGTCTTGAATAATTTACAATATTTTTTCATCATTATTCCCTTTGAAATTCACGATTAACCTTGTCATTCTTGAGAGTTCACTTGAACACCATAACCAGCAACTAAGATTGAAGTCTATACTTTATACAAATTTGTGCCTGCCAATGAAAAGGAGGGTTTTCCACAACTTGCTAGTTTTTCAAAGCAGTTTTTCCAGGCAGAGGCCAATGTAGTCTTAGCCACCACATGAAGAATGTTGTTTCACAGACTACATCTGCCCCAAAAAGCATGCATAAGTTACAGTCAAATTCACTTCCAAGAACAGAAAAAAGAGAGAGCAAATAATATACAACATGCTTTGAGACATGATGTGTGTCTGGATGCTTAGTTGACATCAACCCTTGTTTCCACTCAACCATCCATAAGCTTGAATGTGTAAAAAACACATGTCCTTCCACTAGGAGACTTGAGAAAGTTGTATATGTTTGCACTTAAAAATCAATCATATGTGTAATTCTTGATTACATGCAACTGCCAATACATTTGGAAAGTTCTCCAAACAACTGTAGCAATAAGTAGAAAAAAATATGACAAAGGATCCTGATAGGTACTTGCTGGAGTAGTGTACTGCTACATCTATGCATCTTGTTTCTCAGAAAATATATAAAAGTTTTCTCAAATCCATGGTCGTCTCAAAAAACATGTGACTCACCCATTAAAGCTACTACAAAATACACACCATCCGCAACCTTTTGATGTGGTTAAGTAATGCATGAAAAAATATGATGCCATTTTGCATGTTCTACAGATGTTGGAGCAGTGGGGCTCATAGTGGAGTCCATGTCCAGCTGTCGTGGGTCTTTTAGGAGGGTTATTTAGTAGAGTAGGGGAAAAAAGAGGTGGTGTAGAAAACCAGGCACAAATGGCCAAAATTCAGCCTAACAGACAGACATGAAGTCCAAAAATGTTCACTGGTTTGCACTGCTTTCAACAAGGATGGGAATACAGTTCTTTTTATTTTGTAGGTTTCAAGATTTAGCTCTTAAGCATCTTAAGGGAGCTTTTGTCTTTTCCTCTATTTTTTAGAGCAGATGATATGCTAATAAGCATTGATCAATAAATATGGTTGAACGTGTATGAACTATTAGCACGCTGGCCTAATCTTTAATAAGATATTATAAACCTAAAATGTTGTAAATTAAAAAAGTTTCTTTTATTTCTCTTTGATCTTCACCACCTTAGCTTAAATTGTTATTAGAAGATTCAGGGGCCTACAACATCCACTAATTTTTTCCTGTAAATTATTAATATTATGTTCTGTTGTATGCACCTCAAACTCATTATTAGTTGTAGGTAGTGCATACCATACAAACATTTGAGGTTATAACTAAAAGGAAAGTTCAAATGAAATGTGCTGAATGAATTCTCTATATTTATCATTCTTAGGATCTTAATCTTAAAAACACTAAAAAATAAGCTAAACTTTTGAATATTGTTTTTTTATTGAATTAAGATATAGCATAACTGATTTCAAAACTGAAATTAAATTCAGAATATTTATCGAAGAACTGAAATATGCCATATAATGGAAATTGTAAGTGATGAAAAACATGATTTGAACCATTTGTTTGGCTTTAATACAAAAATTATGAGCCTGGCTGTACCATAATGCAACTTAAATATATCTGAATTCAAAAATTGAGAGAATTGAAAAAAAATGATATGAAACTGGTGAATATGGGGTTTTTGGAGTAGCAGCATTTTTCTTGATTTGACTATGTAAATATCAACATTATGATTACAATCACCCATTAAATTTATGCTTGACTAAAATTTTGAAGCCACATCCCCAAGAAAGTTATTGGTGAATGCTTTGAAATATAAGCTAAATTAACAAGCATTCACAAGAAAACTGTTCAGAGTGTTATGTAACATGGAAAATAAGATTAAGAGCTCATAAGTTGAATAAAAATTAATTTTAATATTTTAATTTTAAAAATAGATTAAATTATTGATTAAATAGATATTAGTATCTTTTTAATATTTCTCTTGTGAACTCTTAATTTATATTTATGTCAATATTTTATTTGTTTGTAATGATAATAAGTTTCATACATTTTATTTATTCTTATTAATGTTTTTTTTTTAAAATAAAAAATGGACGGAGCCATTGAGATTTAATATTATTAATAACTAGTTCGGAAACTCCACAGGGAAAGAACTAGAAAGAAGAGACTGCTTCCTCGTTCCTTTACATGGAAAAAATAAAAATAAAAGCTACAAGTATAGCCAGCTATGTAAGTGGTACAACTAGGCTTCCTTGGAGTTTACAATCCATAACTGAGAAATCTAAATACTTAATCGCTTTCTAGGCCTGGAGACAGTCAAAATCTGAAATTGCTTAACTAATTTCCAATCTCCTAAATTGAAGAAGCAATATCTTTTTTCAACAACATTCCCAGCTGCTCTTATGAATCAATATAATCTTTATGGCATAATGAGTTTGTGTGCAGCCCATCACATCCCCAATTTTTGCTAATAAGTCGGCAACTTGATTTTCTTCATGCATTATGTGGGATATGTGGACCTCTTGAAAAGAGTATCAATTTCCATACTTAATTTAAAATATAAATCAGTTTCCAATTATGCATATCTCTATTGGTGCACGCATTAACTATTAACATGGAGTCGCCTTCAATGTGCACCCTATTGAAACCCCCTCGTCTAGCTAATAGAAATCCATGTAATAGTGCTTGCACTTCCGCATTATTATTAGTTCCTTGAGGAATGGGAGACGATTTAATTGCACACACGCTGCCTTGCTGATCACAAATGAAAATACCAATACCTGAGGGACCCGGATTACCTCTTGAGACACTGGCAAAATTTATTTTAACAAACTCTTGAGCTGGAGGAAACCATTTTACTTTTTTTCTGTCTATAGCAGCAGCAACATTCCATTATGGTATTGATCCAAAGAGTATAATGATCCCCTTCCATTGTTTCACAATTTGTCTGCCCCAGGCAGAGAAGAAAAAATTGCATTTGACTGATAATAGATTTACATTAACCACTTTTGATACTGACTTCTCAATGCCTATTACCACTTCACTGATGTTATTTCTCTTTTTAAGAAAAATGCGCTTATTTCTTTCCCACTAGGTTGCCCATACAACAATAGACGGAATACATTCTCAAGTGCAGCTAAATAAAGATGACACGTAAAGAACCGACCAAGATTGGAATAGGTCCCACAAAGACTGCAGTAAGGGTGTGCTATAGTTCAGCTTATTGAGAACAAAAGACCACCAATCAGTTGTAAAAGAGCAATTTAATAAAAAGTGATCTGTGTTTTGTACCGCTTCATTGCATAGCACACAGCTGAAAGGTAAAGCAATAGATAATTTATGGAGTCTATCACTTGTGAGGATTCTCTTCTTCAAGGCTAAGCATGCAAAACACCCGGCCTTAGGAAGGACATATTTATTCCAGTAGAGGGAGAAAGCTTGTTGCGGAGGGTTCACATTATGAATTTGCTGCAATACTTTATAGCCCTCTTTGATTGAATACTTTCCATCTTTAGCAAGAACCCAAATTAATTAGTCTTCCTTTTCAGATAAATAAATTTCCCTATCCTTAAATATTGTCTGAAGAATTCCTATTTGGTTCTCATATAGTGGTAACTCAGTAGGATCTTTCCATGTGGCTTTCCCTAAAAGTCTGTCAACCGAGTCTACATAATCAATAAGTTTGTTTCCCCACCAAACAGAGTAGATATTAATTAATTCAGTGTCCTGCTGAGAGCTAGCAAGAGCGGGGAGGCCATGCCATGAGTCATTCCAAAAGTCTATATCCTCCCCTTTGTGCACTTTCCATGAAATGTACTGTTGTACTCTATCTCTAGAGTGCATCATGGAGTTCCAAACAGCCAGCCTTTAGGAGGATCTGAAATAGTAAGTACTCTTTTTGGATCCTCATTATCAAGATATTTTTGCTGCATAATCCTACACCATATTTTGTTTGGATTTGTATACATTTACCAAATCAATTTCCCTCCAAAAGCCTTATTTCTAAGATGCAAGTCATGGATACCTGCCCCTCCAATTGCTTTAGTTTGTGCCATATCTTGTAATGAGACTAACGAAATTTTTTTCTCTTCTGTCAAATTTCCTTTCCACAAGAAGTCCTTAATCAGATTCTCAATTTGTTTGACAAATGAAGCCGGAGCCTTGAGAATTGCAATGTAATAATTTGGAATGAAAGATAAAACGACTTTAACTAATAGTATCCTGCCCACAAGTGACAACCAACGAGCTTTCTATGCTAAAATTCTGTTCTTTATTTTTTTAGTAATAGAATACCAATAACACACTTTATTAGATCCCATAAAGAGAGGGAGGCCTAGATATGATGAAGGTAGTTGCTCGACCGGAAAGTGTAGAATGTTGATAATCTTGCTAGCAACCTTATTTTCAACATTAAATAAGAAAATCTTAGATTTCTGCAGATTAACTTTCTGCCCTGAAACATATGTATATGAATCCAAAGTGTCTTTAATTTGCCATGCTTCTTGGATGGATGCTACCCCAAAAAGTAATGTGTCATCTGCAAAGAGAGAGTGTGTGGTTGAGATGGATGTACCTATGATTTGAACACCCTTCCAGAGACCAGTATTATGTTTGGACTGAATATTTCTGCTTTAAGCCTCAGCCATTATAATAAATAGAAATGGGGAAAGAGGGCCACCTTGCCTTACCCCCTGCGAGGATTGAAAAAAGCCCACTGATACCCCATTAATAATTACTAAGAACCAGGCTCTAGATATGCAAGCTCTTATCCATTTACACCATGCTTTTGAGAATCCAAATTTATGCAAGACTTTGAAAAGGAACCGCCAGCAAACTTGATCATAGGCTTTCATCATGTCTAACTTGATAACAAAACTAGATGAACAATTCTCATTAACAAGATGTAGGGTCTCATGGGCAACTAATGCACCTTCCATTGTTTCTCTACTTGGAACAAATTCACCTTGGATGAATTGTTGTAATCTCATATAGATGGCTTTAGTAAAAATTTTGTAAACTATATTGCAAAGGGAAATATGATGAAAATCAGCAAATGTGGTTGGGGATTGGGTTTTTTAGATGATAGCAATATTTGTTATATTAAAATATCTTAACAAAGCCTTTCTTTTCCTTGACTCTTCAAGAGGTGTGAGCAGATCATCACATATAACATCCTAGAGTTGTAAAACCATTTGGACCTGGAGCTTTATCTGTAGAGAAGGAAAAGACAACATCATGCAATTCAGAGATAGAAAAAGGGGCCATTTACTATGTTATCCTGGTCTGAAATAAGACATGGGACTGATTCCAAAAATTCTTCCACCCTATCATGATTCACCTCCATAGCCGAAGGAGTGGTCAATAGTTCTTTAAAGAATCTGACCCCTTCCTCTTGAATGCCCTTTTCGATTAGAATGGCAATACCATCTTTACCATCTGCAATTGAAAAAATAGTATGTGCAGCCCGTTTTTGCTTTGCAGAAGCATGGAAGTAGGCGGTATTTTTATCTCCTTCTCTAAGCCATAATTCCCTACACTTTTGCCTCCACAACTCTTCCTCTCTACAACACAACTCAGCCCATTCCTCTTGGTACTGTTTTTGTTCCCAATACAAATCTGTGGACATCCCGTGATGAATAATTTGTTCGTTTACATCTGATAATTGTTTCTTAACTCTCTCCTCCTCATGGAAAACATTTTTAAATACTTGTGAATTCCACTCTCTAATTTGGGCCTTGATATGTTTAAGTTTAGCAGCAAATTGAAACATTTTCGTACCTTTCACTTTAGGAAAACTCTCCCACCATTGCCTAAGGAGTGAGTGGAATTGCGGATGCCTGAACCACATTTGCTCAAATTTAAAAGAAGGCCTATGGGTACAATCAAACACAATTGAGGATTTGCTGATATTTAACATGATGGGAAAATGATCTAATTCCAAAATAGTAAGAATATCTGATTCAAATGTAAAACTCTCTAAATTCCACATTTGAGAGACAAGAAATCGATCTAGTCTTTCGCGATCTGCGTGAACCCCACTCTCTTGTTAGTCCAAGTGTAAGAACCATATTTTGGTAAAACATCACACAGGCTATTATCCAATACAAAGACAACAAAGTCTTGCATTGTCCTAATGGGTGGAGCCATACCCCCCACATTTCTCCAATGAGTCGATAATGGCATTGAAATCCCCTACCAGAATGAAATATTGATCAACCTGTTGTTGGATAATTGTAGTAAGAGCATCCCACGAACTTTTCTTATCTTGTGTTGAGGTAGGGCCATATATGTTGAGAAGAATGAAAGTTGTATCAAACCATAAGCACTTAATCATTTGAAAGTTAGAATCTTGCTGCAAACACTCACCCTGAATAACCTTAGGATTCCATAATATTGCCAAACCACCAGATGCACCCACACTTGGACCATGTATAGCTTTCCAGTATGGCCATTTATTCATAGTTTTGGAAAAGGAAGCCTAAGACAGCTTTGTCTCCTGTAATAACACCACGTCTACTTGTGAAGAGTCAAGCGCTTGCTTGACTCTCTGTCTCTTGTCAGAGGCGTTAATGCCTTTGACATTCCATGATAGAATCTTCATTTCTGGCAAGAAGAACACTTGGTTCTTCTTGCTGATTTTTTTAAAGGCGAGACCTTGTCAAGTGCACTTTGAAGGCCTGTTGCCACCTCCTAGTTCGTTTTGACACTCTTTGGTTTCCTCCCTCTAGTTTTTGGAGTTTTCACCTTGCAATTTTTACTGGAAGGAGATTGCATAATTAACAGAGTTTGGGTTGGATAAAAAAAAAACTTTCTGGCTTTAGTATCTATTTTAATTATCTGGTCATTGTCTTCTATCCTGTCTGTAGTTGTTTCTGTTGTCTTTTGAAAGCATGAGGATATATTATCTTCCCTAGGGACATCTAGTTGCTGAAAAACAGTTGGCTCCAATTCATTTAAACTGGCCACATTATCAGCTTCCCACACTTGCTCAGCCTGCTTAACATCCTTTGCTGAACACATAAGACTTTGCTTGTTGTACCTCATCTCATATATCTGTTCTTTTGGATCTACATTCTGATTAAACTGTGCATCTTGTGCTACGACTACATTTTCTATTACACCCATTCCCACTTTAGAAATCTGAATACCATTAAAAATGTTGCTAACCCCATAATCATCACACCTAGATTGATCCAGTGAAACTTCTTGGTGATCCGGGGGCAACTCATTCATACATTGGAGCCTACCTCCATGTTTAACCTTCTTAGTAACCTGATTAGAGCTAATAGGTGTGTTATCGTCACCCATTGTTTGACAATCTTGGTAGGGACATTCTTCAGTTGCTATACATACTCCTTCCTCAATGGCTATTTCCTTGATCATGGTGGAAGCAAGAGACTCCAAGATATTTTTGGCAAATTTCTCCATTTGTGCCTCCGGTAACCCCTGTACCTTAAGATCTAAAAACTTCAAGGAAATTTCAATTGGCTTGTTCTGAAACATTAGTTTCTGTGTGATGTTAGTAATTTCATGTGGAAAAACATTCATACCTATAATATCATTTTGATCATGGGAGACTATCAAATCCTTACAATTTGTATTCTTGGGCCTATTCGTAGTCTTTCCATTTAGGATTTCTTCATTATTCATTATTAAGCAAGCCCTAGTCTCTTTGCTAGTGGGAAGTCGTGGAGACCAAGAGATAGTCAATTGTGGTGATTTTTTCAGAATTTGTCCAACAACGAAGAAAACTTTCTTCACCATACTTGCAATAACATATAAGTCTTGACCTTGTGATATACTAGTAAACTGTTGTTTCAAAAAGTAATCACTATCATCTACTTGTGACTTTGACTGTTGTTTTGGCCTTTGAGATGTTGCACCTTGTATCAGCCTTGACGCTGAATGCACTACTCCTCGATCCTGTTGTTTCATGGATGGGGAATCACAGGAGAGTGGATGTTTTGATCTCGGCGAGAATCATCACATTTATCAAACACCTCTTGTTGAAGAAGGTCTATCTTAGTATTTTGCTTCTTCCTTTGATATATATCATGCTGCACCGATTTTGTACACATAACCCCAATGTTAGCATCTAATTGGTGGAGAACAACATGTTTATCTGGGACTAAGATATGAGCACATTTGTTTGGAAATGTGGAATGATCATGACATAGTGATGTGGGGTCTCGTTTATCCCTACCACACTGAGACTTAAAATGCCCCAAAAAATCTTCATGCTGGTCAATCGTTTGGGCATCTTGAATGACTATTTGTTGTTCCCAGGAACCCCACTTAGATTTAACAGTGAACGTTTTAGGAAGTGATTTTTGTAAGTTCACCAATATACAAACTCTCACTGTCAGTTTTGTCCTCTCAACTGAGATAAGATCATGCTTAACAAAGATGCCAAGTGTGTTAGCAAATCTTTCAATAATCTCTAGCTCTCAATACTCTAAGGGGAGTGAAGGAAATGATATCCAATAAGGCATGAACACACAAAACTTTGTGTCTGGTTTAAAATTAGGAACCCATGCTAAAGTAAATATACCAAAGCCTTTATAGAACCAGCCCTTATGTTTATGTACCAGATCTCTATTTGATAAATGAATAGGACCATTAGATATGAGGATGCAGACTCTATACAAAAAATATCTTTCACACCTTGCCAATACCTATAAACCCAATCATAAATTTCTAAAAGCTGTAAAGTGGGGTTATTAAACTTACAAATCAAAGCCCTCTCCCTCAAATACGAAATTTGCACTGATAGTAGGTCATCCGGAATGAAGGTGGAAATGATCTCTTTTGCAAACTGGATAACCTGGACTGGATGTTGAGTTTGAGTGTCGATTTCGGCTTTAGGTGGCTCCATCTCATCAAGAAGATTTTGATCTGAGGGGATATTGTCATATTGACTTTGTGACGATGAAGAAACCATGAGATCCTGCGGATGACCATATTGTTCCTTTTGTTTAACTGGAGCTCAAGGGTTTATAGGCTCATTAATGGGTTTTTGTTTTTGCCCTGAATAGGGGGGTCGTGGAGGAGTGCCATAAAATATATCAAAGACAACTAGTGAACTCATGCTTGTTTTCGCTTGCCATTTACCAGTTTGTCAATTCCTAGCCTCTTGATGTGTTTGATGACCATGGATCAGCTTACCATTGCACATATGTCACTTTGAATGGTTATCCTGCCATTTCCCAAAAAACGTGTTGCCCTTGCTTGTAAATGAACCTCTTTGCCTTTTCCTGACTTCCTCATACTGCTTGTCTACAACTCGACCATTCTTTCTGAGCAAACTGCACCTTGATCTCTTTTGGTTTGCCACCCTAGATGTTTCCCAGCTTTCAAATGTGCGAGTACGCTGTGGATGGATAAAAAGGAATTTTTTTGTAGGTTGCACAATAGTTGTCTCCCTAAAAATACCTCTACTATGCTCTCGCCTTGCCCATGAAGCCCTGGTGAACTCTTTCATCCTCTTTGTATTGCTGTGATGATAATGAATGTTTCTTTTTCTCTGTCTTTTCCTAGCTTCCTCTTATTGCTTGTTTGCAACTCAACCATACTTCTTGAGCAAGCCACACCCTAGTCTCCCTTGATCTATCACCTAAGATGATTCCCCATTTTCAAGTGTGCAAGTGCCTTGTGGATTGTAGAAAAGGAAATTTTTTGCAAGTTGAACAAAAGCTGTCTTCTTGAAAATCTCTCTGCAATGCTCTTGTCCTGCCAGTGAAACCCTTGTGCAATCTCTCATCTTCCTGTTCTATTCTTAGTAATGTTAACACTATATATATATGTATATATATATATATATATATATATATGTATATATATATATATGTATATATATATATATATGTATATATATATATCTATATGTATATATATATAGCGAATTATAATAAACTTTAAAATTAATATTAATTGTATGTTCAAAGTTTCAAATGTTTATTGTATTTTTTAAAAGAAAATTACTAATTATATGAGCATCGAGGTTTTGTACATTCAACTTTATTTTTTTAAAATTTTATGTAATGTTATCTATATTTAGATTTAAATTTATTCTAATTAGTTATATCTATTTTATATATTTAAAATAAAAAATAGAACATACTATTTATTTTAAATCTATTTTCAACACTTATGAGATTTTGCTCTATTATTGTTCTGCTTAGAAAAGAAATTTGATGCTATTAGAATACAAGGAGATATGTATTTATGCTCTTGGCGCTTCCTTTTCATCTTTGCCAAATACCCTCTAGAAGAAATATATGTAGTAGTGTTTATCCTGGAATATTTCAAGATATGTAGTCTTTAGAGTAGATGTAGAATTTCAATAGTGGTTTTGATTCTCAATTAATGAAATATGCTTGTCCACTAAAATGTCATTGGTTAGGGAAGTTTTTGGTTTCATATACTTGCAACATATAAGTTGATACTGATAGGCATTTTGTCCTCTTATTTATTTTATTTTAACAGGCCAACATGATTTATTCCATAAACTACACTCATTTCAAAATGCATCAATCTTATGGTGGTGGTGCTTTTCCTATTGGTTTCTTTTTGTAATGTCGACTTTTGGTTTAGGATTATTTAAATAGTTGATTAAATATTTCAAAGTTATTAAATTTTATTCTTTCAAGGCTTGGAACACCTACAATTATCTTCGTTGAGACTATTTGTGTGTCATGCCCCTGACAGTTCTGCATCTGTTACCTCGGACTCTGAGATTAGTTTAATTTATTGGATGGTTTGGCACTTGTTTTGAAACATTGATTTTGTAGAAACTATTTTGTTTCCGGCATCATTATGTTGTTTTATTTATGCACTATGAGAAGTCAGATGTTTCTAAGATTTGATTCTCAGAATTAATGTTGACATTTCAAATTCAGAAATCCTGCAGTAAAGAAATGGTTCTTAGATAAGGCAATTCAGTTTTGTTTTAAATTTCATTTGGATTGGTTTCAGTTTCATTACTTTTGGTTTTTTTCAGACTTACGATTAATGTGGCATTAAATTTTAACTGTCCCTAGAATCTTTTATTTGCCAATTTTCTTTTGATATATATACATATATATATATATATATATATAAGAGCATAAAGTATTAAATAAATAAATAAATAAATAAATATATATATATATATATATATGTCTATATTTATATATATATACGTATATGTAATTGTTGGCATATTTGTGTGCTTGTGTTTATATTTATACAAGTTATAATTATATGTATATGTATATAATCTTAATATAAATTAGGATTAATATTGATATTAATATTAATATTAATATTACCATTAACATAAATATTAATGTTAACATTAATACCTAATACTATGTTAAGCGAAGTCATTTCCTAAGCTAACCTAATGTATTCGACTAAGACTAAGACCTAACCTAAGCTTTTACTGGCATGACCGCTAGCCTAACTTAAATCTAGCCTTGTTTTGGGCTTGGCTTATGGCGGCAATGTTATGGGAATTTATGGTGGGTAGTTTCATCGATTTTCGAATTGGTACTGCACTCGCCATGTGTTGGAAAACTGAGAGAATAGTTGTTAGAGATAAGCTCGCAGTAATGAGCATTGATTTCCATGGTTTGTCGGTCGTTTTGGCTTGGAGTTAGTTGGATTTTGAGTTCAATCCACCATTGATGAACTCCAGTGAGGGTTTCATGGAAACTCTTTTGAACGAGTTTCTCTGCGCTTATTTTGGGGATTTTGGTGACCATGAGGATGATTTTCGATTCTCACTCCAGCTTTATAAATCCTTACGTATTCGTATTCCTCATTCTTCTGCCTTTTCGTGGTTGCATTTTCTCTATTTCAGTGTTTGAGAGGGTTTCATTGTTATCTCTGTACCAAGGCATAAAGAGTTGGAGGCTTGGGATGCGAGTTGGTAGTTGAGGGTTCTCCAGGCAGTTTCTCCTTGATTATCATTAATCATTTGCACAGGTAGGGGGCTTTTCTTTAACTCAATCCTTTTTCTTTTGTAATGTTTCATTTTTAAATAATGAATATCGATTACGCAGTGGCTTTGTGGAAAATTTGACACCCAACTCTGTGAGTATGCCGAATTTGGTGTGTTCATCACCAAACTTGGTATAAACCCAGAATCGGGTGTGAAAATTTATATACCCTGTTCTTTGTGTTGCAATGAATTTATAATGTATATATGGGTTATAGCGAAACTAAATACTGTGCTGAATAGATTAAGGGAAAAGGGTTTGATGTTTCTCACAAAACATAAATGTGGGTTTCGGTCTATCCAAAACAGTCATTTTCTTTATGGTATCGATTGCTTTATTTAAAGAGTCATGTAGAACAGAGGATGTTCGCTGAGTTGAACAGTGGACATTAAACGAGTTACATTGTTATAATGACAGTAGTTAACTTACTGTTAGTCTTAAAACATCGATTTCAAACAAGAATATCTTGTAGGCTGTAGGAGAATTGGGAACTTTTAGATTCAACTATTTTTATGGCTACAGTTATTGTATTCGATGGGAGATCTGTATTTCATTTTAGGTACAAGGATATTTGAATATGATATCAGACAGCATTAGATTTCTTTGTCATCGACTTTTTGACAAACAGTTACTATTAAGAGTAGTAAAATTTTAGTTATCAGTAAGCTATTTGTTTCATTCAGTGAAAAAGAATATATATATATATATATATATATATCTATTTTAACTCTGACTTTAGATTATTGAGGTTTTATATATATATATATATATATATATATATATATATATATATATATATATATATATATATATATATATATATATATATATATATATATAAAGATATTGCCGTGTATATATATGTATATATATGTATAAAAATATATGTATCAGTATGTATGTATTTCCTTATGAATAGATTGTTAGAATTAAAATATATGTTTACATTCATAAGGTTAATGTGGCTACTTGTTTCTAGAAATGGGAATTGCTTGATTCTGGTATTCAGATTTTAGTAAAATTCTTGCCTTGCTAAACAGTTTAAACATTAAGAATATAGTAAATGTGTTTATTAATGGTTTGATTACTTATGAAAAATTAAAATAAACAAAGCTGTATTTGATACTTTTAAATATGGATTGCTTTTGGAAAATTACAATTATGGTTTTGTTTGGTAATCTGATTAGTGATTACATTGGGAAAATTGGAAGTTTGGCGATAACTGATATTTTTTGGTTGCTAATTCAATTGTTAAATTGAAGCAATAGAAATAATTTATTAGTTGAAATTGAATAAATAAAACTTCAAATTTTCTTCTGTTTTGTAAAACTAGAATTACGTGTGTATTAGATTATGCAAGTGTGATCCTTTAGATTGGGTGGCTGTCATAAAGCGAGTAACTTGTGGTGATAGAATTATTTTGCCGGATGCCCTCCGACACTAGTCTAGATCCTTATGGGAAAGTTTATGGCAGTTATTTAATCAAGTGGTAATATCTAAAACTCATGGGTTGGGTTACATATAACAAGATAAGAACTTTATGGATTCACCTGACATATAGAATCCTATGAATGGATGAACGTAGATTCTTATGTTGACACCCATGAAACTACTGGATCATTACCTTGACATATTCTGTGTGAGTTTATTTTTGTATATCTGTTTGTAAGAAATTATGTACTTGCTATAAGTCTGGTTGTGAAAAGAAAAATAGAACTTTCTGATAATCCTTTATTTGGATACGTGTATTTCATGCTGTTATATTATCTAATATGCAGGTTTACTGAAGAACTCATCAGCTTATTTAGTGTTACTAAACCTTGTTTGTGTTTTTCGGTTGTGTTGTTTGTTTTGATTTCAGGTCCGATATAGGATTTGTTTATGGACTTGGAAGTAGGAAATTCTGCCTTATCATTGAAGGCTGATTGTAGTTTGAATTATGGTTACAAACAACTCAGAATCTGAATTATAATCAGTGTCAACCTAAAAGTTTTGTATTATTGATTGTATTTAAAATAAGGGTATATTTTATATACTCAGATGTAATGATCAGTAATGATTTAATGTTGTTGTAGTTCATTTCAGTACCAGGGTGTCAAAGCTATTTTGTTATGGTAATATGATATGAAGTTAAAAAAAATTGTATGGGTTTTATCTTTGTATCTTTGTATGGTATTATTATTTTATTACTGTGTCTTTTCTTTTGGTTATGATTAAGTTGTTACATTTGGTATCAGAGCCAGGTTTAAACAATTGGGACTCGATGTTTTGAAATAGGGTTTCATTATGCTTACTAGGAAGATTTTAATTATTTCTTTTATTATAAGAATTTTAGTATGCCTCCTATTACATGAGGAACACGGGGACGAGGTATCCCTAATGCTGAAGCCGATGTAGGCAGAGGTAGAGGAGGTCGTAGAGGCCGCGGTCGTGGCCGAGGTCGAGGTCAGGCTCGTCAAGAGATGCTTGATGACGAAATTCCTCATGTTGAAGAGCAAGGGGGATTTCAAGCTGAAATTCTTCAGCAGATTCTTGAACAATTGGATGGGATTGAAGCTAGGAATAATATTCCTGGTGGGGGAGCAAATGCTCAAAATTTGCAGATTCCCAATAATCAGGTTATAGTAGAAAATCTTGTTATCAGGACTCAACTTAAAGACCTATCTAAGCTTAAAGGTCCATATTTTAATGGAACAGACGCTGGTAATGAAGCAGAAGCTTGGCTTATAAACATTGAAAGATGTTTTATTCTGCATGATTATCATACTAATGTGAAAGTTCGCTGGACTGCAATGCAGTTAAGGTCTTTTGCATCTATATGATGGAAAATGGAATTAGAACACCTTGGAATTCATATTTCTCAAGTCACTTGTGAATTGTTCTTAGAGAGATTTCGGGAAAGGTTCATGTTTGAGTATTGGCAGCAATCTAGGTCTGAGGAATTCTTTAACATTGCATAAGGTAATTCTTCAGTGGAAATGTATGAAAGACAGTTCTTTCAGTTAAAGAAGTATTCTGGTTGGAATGAAGGTGATAGACCTTTGGTGCAACATTTTATCAGAGGATTAAATCCTAGGATTGGTGAGGAAGTGAGAATCTTCAAACCAAAAACTGTTAAAGAAGCTGCTGATCAGGCTAAACTTACTGAAATGAAATTTGGTTATTCTATCAAAAGCACTGCTAAACCACCAGTTCCTAGCAGTAATGAGAGTCAAAAACCTTTCAAGGATGATTCTAAGGCAGCACCTAGTAGCTTTGTTAGTAAATCTCAGAAGAGGAAATTTACTAAATTTGCCAAATCAAACAAGAGTTTTAAGGTCCCTGATTTACCTAAATCTTTTAAGCCTGCTGAAAGTGTGAAGCAGAGTTTTGCACCGCCACAAGCAACTTCCTCACAGGATAAGAGCACCAAAAGAGGAGCAGAATGTTGGCATAGTGGGCATTTGGGTCATCTACAATGGAATTGCCCTCTTCGGGCAATAATCAGGGCAGGTCTAAAGCATCGGTTTCTGAAGCTACTGTTGGTGATTTAGGAAGGAACCACCGTATATTTGCTACTGTGGACCATAATCAAGCAGAACATCAGAACACGGTGATTGAGACCAAAGGTAATTTTCAAGGTACGAAAATTTCCATTTTATTTGACTCAGGTGCCACTGATTCTTTCATTTCTACCAATTTGGTTAATCTTTGTGATATTCCTATGAGAAAGGCTGAGTTGGTATGGCAAGTTGAGTTAGCTTCTGGGTCTAAGGTAGACGCTGGATTGTTTGTTGTAGGTTGTGAATTACAACTTAAGGCTTTTACCACTATAGTTAACCTCAGAGTTATTCCCTTAGGAACCTACGACATTGTTTTAGGAATGGATTGGTTGGAATAGCATCAGGCTGTTGTTGATTGTTATAAAAAGGTTATTAGATGCATTGACGATAATGGAGCAAACAAATTCATAATAGGGGTTAAGAGGCCTATCTCTATTAGGTCTTTATCTGCCAAACAACTCCTTAGGTGTATGCAGAAAGGCTGCAAACTGTTTGTTGTTTCGGTTAATGATTTTTCTGAACCTATGGAAAATCAAACCAATTTAGACCATCCTTTGCTGAAGGAATTTTATGATGTTTTTGTAATGGAGATTCCAAGTATTCCTCCCAAGAGAGAAATAGACTTTAGGATTGATCTTATTCCAGGAACTGAACCAATCTCTAAAACTCCTTACCGCATGACAGCACAAGAATTGGTGGAACTTAAGGTTCAACTTGAAGAACTTCTTGAGAAGGGACTGATTAGACCTAGTGTCTCTCCTTGGGTTGCACCTGTTATCTTCGTTAAGAAGAAAGATGGATCACTTAGATTGTGTATTGATTACAGACAGTTAAATTAGGTTACTATCAAGAATAGGTATCCACTGCCTAGAATTGATGATTTATTTGATCAAGTGAAGGGTGCTAAAGTATTTTCTAAAATTACTCTTAAATCTGGTTACCATCAGCTAAGAATTCAAGAAGCTAATATCCATAAAACAACATTTCGTACTAGGTATGGGCATTACGAATTCACTATTGTACCTTTTGGTTTAACAAATGCACCATCAGTTTTTATGAGTCTGATGCAGGGAGTTTTTAGAACTTTCCTAGATATATTTGTAATTGTCTTTTTGGATGATATTCTGGTTTTTTCTAACTCCTTGGAGGAGCATGAACAACATCTGAAACAAGTTTTTGAATGTCTCCAAAAGAATAAGCTGTATGCTAATCCCGAAAAGTGTGAATTTTTCAAAACAAATATAAGTTATCTTGGACACATTATAACAAGTGATGGAATAGTTGTTGATCCAGCTAAAATTAGAGCAATTGTAGAGTGGCTTGCACCTACAAATGTGTCTGAAGTAAGAAGTTTTATGGGTTTAGCCAGTTACTATAGAAGATTTGTAGCTAATTTCTCGAAAATAGCTGATCCTATTACCTCTCTTCAGAAAAAAGGTAAGAGGTTTATTTGGTCGAAAAAATGTGAAGAAGCTTTTCAACATCTTAAAGAATGTTTGACTAGTGCACCTGTGTTAGTTGTGCCTGATTCCGGTAAAGAATTTGTGGTTTGCATAGATGCTTCTTTAGATGAGCTGGGAGTAGTTTTAATGCAGGAAGGCAGGGTTATTGCTTACGAGTCTAGGAAACTCAAGGATCATGAGATTAATTATCCTACTCACAATTTAGAACTGGCAGCAATAATGCATGCATTGACTAAATGGCAACATTTTCTCCTTGGACAGCATTTTGATTTACATACTGATCACAGAAGTCTCCAATATATATTTACACAACCCACTCTAAATGCACAACAACACAGATGGATGGAATTTTTGTGTGAATATAATTTTGAAGTAAAATATGTGCAGGGTAAAGAGAATAAGGTGGCTGATGCACTTAGCCAATGACATCATGAACTCGCTTCTTTAACTCTCACAGTTGATTTGAAGGAAAGAATATTGCAAAATTTGATTGCTGATCCTTGGTTTTTAGATGTCAAATCTATAGTTAAAAGTGGTAGCACTTTGGAGGGTAGTTACGAAGGATACTCTATCAACTCTGATGGATTATTAATCTTCAGAGATAGAATCTACATTCCTGTAGTTGGAGAGTTACAAAATTTGGTTATGTTTGAAGCTCATAAAGCGCCCTATTCAGCACATCCTGGTGTTAAGAAAATGAATGCTGATCTTAAAAAACATTATTATTGGCCAGGTATGAAGAGAGATATTGCAGATTTTGTGGCTAGATGTCTAGAATGTCAAAGGGTGAAAGCTGAACATCAGCATCCTGCTGGTTTACTTCAGTCGCACAGTGTACCTGAATGGAAATGGGATACCATCTCCATTGATTTAATAGTGGGATTACCATTAATAGCTAGACGACATGATTCAATCATGGTTGTTGTTGACAGGTTAACCAAAGTTGCATATTTTATACCTGTAAGATCTTCTTATAATGTTGCATCTGTAGCACGAATTTTTATGGAACAGGTTGTAAGACTGCATGAGATTCCAAAGAAGATCATATCAGATAGGGACCCAGTTTTCACATCATCACTTTGGAGGTCTATGCAACGTGAACTTGGTACTCAACTGAATTTCAGTTCTGCATATCATCCTGAGACTGACGGACAAACTGAGCGTGTAAATCAGATTCTTGAAGACATGCTTAGGATGTACGTCATGGATAGACAGAACAAATGGGAAGAATTCTTGTACTTAGTTGAGTTTGCTTATAATAACGGTTATCACAGCTCTATAGGTATGTCCCCTTTTCAAGCTTTATATGGAAGACCTTGTAGAACACCTTTGAGTTGGGATAATCTAGAAGACAGAATTCTCCTAGGGCCTGACATGCTCCAAGATCTAGAACAGCAAATGAGACGAATCAGGGAACATCTTACTACAGCACATGATAGACAGAAAAAGTATGCAGATTTGCATAGGATTGAGCGTCGGTTTGTGGTTGGGGACAAAATATTTGGATCTAATGCATTCATTATATTCATCAAGTATGCTCGCCTAAATGATAGTTTAGGAAAATCAATTTTGTATTCAAACTTTTCTTTGAATAAAACCATAGTTTAGGAAAATCAATGTACCTGTAATTTTTGAAGGAAGACTGTGTAAAGTTAAGTAAGCATAGCATGGCATTGAGTGAATGTCCAATTCACATCTTTCCCACAAATATTATTTTACTAACTATAGCAACGTGATCTTTCCCACTGGAAGGTTGTGAATTGTTACAATATTGTTTGGTTACACTGAAGAAAATGCTGGTGGAGTTAAGCACAATGTAGACGTTACATAAAGATTTAGAAACATTTGGCTCACTTAGTTGGCTGAAAACAACCTTCCTTTTAATCATTTGTACTTTGGAAAGTATTTTACATTACTGAAAGAGTAGTGTGGTCTAAAAACTTTGTTAAACAATGTCTCTATAGTGAAATGTTTGTATGTAGAACAATGTGTTTTACCTGCTTTGAAGGAAATTGGAGTTGATGTTGCTGAATTCTAGATTTTTTTTCCAATGCATCATTTTGCTGCGAGCATCTGAGTTTTCTTGTAATGTAGCTGGGTTGTTTGGGGATATAATACGGAGATGTAACCATTGCCAATACCTAAAGAGAAAACATTATAGTTTGAACTCAGTTTGCAATTGGAATTTAAAGTCTATAAATATGAAGTAAAACTTTTTTTTGTCAGAAATTAAGATTTAGGAAAAATGAAAAACAAGCATACCTGGTTGAATGTAATTGTTAAGTGTTTACCGCATAGGTTAATTAAGAAATGCATACAGATAATGGACACGAACAACAAAACTCTTTAGATTATTTGCATATGCCAGACATTACATTATCAGATATCCAGATGCTTTACAATGATCTCTGACGAGGTATAAATATTACCGCCGAACCTTCCCGAAGGAGTTCGTCGGCCACAAACATTATGTCCGCTACAAACTATTTACTCGTCGGCTACAGAATATAGAAACACCGACGACAATCACTCCGTCGGCTATAGAAACACTGACGACAATCCAGTCGGCTGACACCATCCCCCCCAAAAAGAAAAGTTCTCTTGACAACTAACAAAATATCTGAGACAAATTAACAAACAAAATATATTAATAGAGTGACTACAACAAGAAAAATCTGCTTTTGTCACATCACTTCCACATTCATCCCGGTACATCTGTAGCCTCTGCTAACATAATACTGTCTCCTCAAGTTGACCTTGATAGCCACCTGTGCTGCTTTCTCTACTTCCAACACTGGGTCCACTGAGCTAAGTGTCGTTGTACTGCCTCTTGGATGACCCACTCCTCCTAAGCTCTCTATGCATCCACCAAGACAGCCTTTCGGCCAACACCTACTCCCAGTGCCTCTGGTACACAAACACTCCATGCTTGCAGTAGCTTCAAGTCTTCTCAACTGGTCAAACTCCCACGACTGATATTTGCAACGACTGGGGGTCTAGGGGGCAATGCCCCCGGCGGGGTCGAGGGGCAGCGCCCCTTGTCGCCAAGAACAAATTAGCACTCCGAAACCTACAGAAAAGTCCATAAAACACACCATTTCTATCAATTTCTTCTGATTCCATTCTCCTTCTGGCAACCACTGATTTCCCTTCCCTTTGGCATCATCTGTTACTAATTTCGAACAATTTAAATTTGTAGTCGTTTTTTTTTTTTTTTTGTAAAATTCCTATGCCTGACATGAACCCAACAAATGAAAACAACTATCATTGCCTTCGATGAAGCCGTCTCTTCTTTCCTCAACCGCGGGAATGAACAACTCATGGCATTAAAATAACAACACTATCTCGTGGAAAAACACTGCCGAAGTCTAACACTTTCGCCGAAGAT
Organism: Cupressus sempervirens; assembly: GCA_028749045.1. Classification (NCBI taxonomy): domain Eukaryota; kingdom Viridiplantae; phylum Streptophyta; class Pinopsida; order Cupressales; family Cupressaceae; genus Cupressus; species Cupressus sempervirens. Next base: position 464,703,297 of record CM053793.1, read on the forward strand.
GGAGTGCAATGCCGTAGAAATTAAAAACACTCGCGGAAATGAATGCGCGGCTTAATAAAAAACTTCCCGTGGAAAGACATTGCCCACGGAAGGATGTCCGCGGATCAGCCCGCGGAACACACTGTCCGTGGGACAGGGGTCTGCGGGACACCCAGTCCGCAAGATAGTGATCCACGGAACTGCCCACTAGACACCCAATCTCACCAATTTGCCGTCCATATCATCACCGTCTACCATACGGTTGCCTCTACCAATTAGTAGATGCGATCACTTCACCGTCTCATTCTCTTTGCAATCGCTGGTGCGCTCGTTAGTGCTCAACCAGTGCCAGTGGTATGGGTGTCTTCAATCAGCTTTTTAACCTCCGAACCCGAATTGGCATAGACCAGTTAGGAAAGATGAAATTAATTTAGAAAAAAGGAATCTCCGCGACCAGAAACTCCGCAGCCTTTGAGACAACCCTGTGGGAAGAGGAGTTCATTGGGTTGCTTCCGCGGACAGCCTGCCCGCGGGACATAGTGTCTGCGGACAAGCTACCCGCGGGACACCATCCGCAGACAGCTGCCCGCGGGAACACAGTCCGCAGGACTTACTCTACTTCTTTTTTTAAAAAATTTTGCCTCCTGACCTCGCCATTCTGCAATGATGACGAAGGAACCATCAGATTATTCTGCGACGGTGACGGCGACGGCATCTTCCTGGCATGGTAGGATCCGTTGACTCCGTGAGGTACCTCTTGCCTGTCCAACGTCCCTAACTTTATCACTCGATTGTCGCCGACCTCCCGGATCTGATATGGTCCAACCCATCTTGCCTTAAACCTTTCTTGTTTGATTTCATTTCAACCGTCGTACTTGAGTACCAACTGCCCCGGCTGAAACCTGTTGAGTTTGTCATGCCACGCCTTATGTCTGTTTTGTGTCACCTCTGTCACCCACTGTGCCTGTGGTCGTCATGTATCTAGATTATTTCTTTGCCGTCGGCACCCTTGCATTCTTTTCTTTCTGTGCAGTCTGTTCACCACGTATTGGATGGTGGGATCTTTCTTTCTTCTGGGTTTGGACTGGATGTTCTTCTCCTCAGCTTCTGCCTTTCCTCCTTCCACTTCTCTATATTCATTTTCCCTTGTTTTGTCACCTTCGTCGATCTTTAACATATTGCAACTCGAAAACAATTCGTAGTCTTCTATCTGCCAGTGGAGAAGGCCATTCACTGAGTCTAGGTCATTGTCATTCGATCCTCCTAGTGTCAATACTCCTTTGTCTGGTTTCATTCTCCTCTTTCCTTTGTTGTCATTTCCTTCGTCGTCACTGTCACCTTCACCTTCTGAGTTTGACGATGTTGCCTCCTCACCTACCATTTGTGTGTGCAGGTCAATTATGAATCTTTTGCCTCCGCGTTCCATTGATAGGGTATTACATTTCCAATCATGTTTTACTTTTGCTTGCACCAACCAATTACGTCCCAGAATAGCATCATATCCTTTTCTTCTCAATGGAATGACCACAAAGTCCAATAAAAATGGTTGCGTTCTAATAGTTACCGGTTGCCCCCTCAAGGTTCCCAACGGTTTGATCCCGTGCTGGTCTACCGTGAGCAACTAGAATGTAGGTGGCCACAATGTTGGCTTTCCCAACTTCTTCCAGGTCTCCTCCGGTAAGACGTTTACGCCAGACCCTCCGTCGACTATCGTGTATGTGAGAACATGTCCGAGGATCCCCATCTCGACAACTGTCGGATGCCGTCCGAATGTAAGTGCCAACAGCATTGGGTCTGTTGTCGTCACTTCCCTACTGTCCCTTCTTGTGTCCTCCATTGCTTTCGAAAATGGTGTATGATTCAGAATGGCTGTTCGTAACTGGGGCATTGTGAGAAGGTCACTTATCTTGACCGGTACCTTCGTTTGTAAGATCTGTCGTACGATGTTTTGTTCCGCGTAGTTCCTTGCCATGGTGCCGATGATGTCTTTTAACTGAGATGTCTCTGCGGACGATGCCGGGTCCGCACCATCTGCATAATAATTTCGGTGTGTTTGCCGTTGTACAGTCCCGCGCAAAATGACCCCACAAATTACATGCTCGGCATTGAACAATCGGTCGTCCGCTTGCATCATACTGGATTCGATTTCGGTTACCATTATTATTGTTATTGTTTGCATTGTTGTTATTTTGCCCTCTACTATTATTCCTGTACCCACCCGAAGTGGCACCATCAATGTTTGCATTTCCATTCCCTCCTGACGTGGAAGCTGCTTGTGTAAGAAGCACTTGCAGAGATCCTCTGGTTTTCATGTTAAAGGGGTATTCCTTTGTCAAGTGGCCCATGATCTGACAAATGTCACATAATTGGTTCTTTGGACAGGATCCTTTAGTGTGACTGTTGGTCTTACACTCTGTGCACCACAGCTCACTACCTTTTGGCTCCTTTTGCATGTTTTTAAACTCCTTCATCATGCGGATCATGTCCTTCTGTAAGGCGCGAACCTTCTTGCTACTGCCTTCATCGTCGTTGCTATCTTCTCCGGTAGGCTCGTCGTCATCAGAATCAGATGAGCTAGTGTTCTTCTTCTTTGTTTTCTGCTCACTTTCAAGGTCCAATGCTCTGTTATAAGCTTCCGTGTATGACGACGGCGGCACAATTTTCATTTTCTTTTCCAACTTCGAGCGTAGGCCTTCCACGAACCATCTTTTTTGAAGTTCGTCTGCTGGCTTACTTTCCATTTTATTTATCAAATCTTTCAATTTCCTAGCGTAAACACGGACGGTTTCGTTCTTCCCCTACTTAGTATTGAAGATCTCTGCTACAATTTCATTATCATCCCGCAACAGTTTAAATTCTGCCAGAAACTCTTTTTTAATGTTATCCCAACTATTTAGCTTTTGTGGATCTGTATCAGTAAACCAATCAATTGCTACGCCTAGTAGGGTGGTCGGAAATTGCCTCATCCAGTCGTCTTCATCAGTTATCCCATTTGCTTTCCAGATCGTTTCACATGTTTTGCAATGTCGAATGTGATCAACCGTACCATCACCATTGAACTTCGGCAGTTTCTCTTTTGGTCCCGCCATCATGATTGGTTTCTGTAAACAGGCGTTGCTCGGTCCTGCAACACTGGCACTCTTAACTCCCACATCGACGGTCTGCACTCCCACACCGGCGGACTAGTCTCCCACACCAGCGGACTGCACTCCCACACCGGCGGACTGTTCTCCCACATCGGTAGACTGGTTTCCCACACCGATAGACTGGTCTTCCACATCGACGGACTGTTCTCCCACACCAGCGGACTATTTTCCCACATCGTCAGACTCAACAGCTGCGAACCTTAGTGATCTGAAGTTGTCCCTTGCGGAAGTATATCCCAGACGAAGAGTTCACTCCACGCTCTTGCTTCGTCGGCACTTCGAGCCGTGCGAGTCGATGCTCTTCCTTCTGGATTCTCTTCCCTCGGCGAACACAAATTCAAAAACTCCTCCCATGCTTCTTCCACCCATTCCACCCGCTGCCGAGTTTCCTCCAACAATTCTTTCGTGCTCCGGTTTCTGTTAGCAATCTTCTGAAATCTCCGTCGGCGTTTGGCTTGCTGTGCCAGAATCAAATTCTCTTGCACAGTACAGATTCCATCTTTTCCCTTGGCCTTATTTCGATCCTTGTTAAGCTAATTTGGCATTAATCTTCATTCCTCCCACCTTCCAGGTTCATAAGGCAACGGCGCCAAATGTTTACTGCATAGGTTAATTAAGAAATGCATACAAATAATGGACATGAACAGCAGAACTCTTTAGATTATTTGCATATGCCAGACATTAAATTATTAGATATCCAGATGCTTTACAATGATCCTTGACGGGGTATAAATATTACCGCCGAACCTTCTCGAAGGAGTCCGTCGGCCACAAACATTATGTCCGCTACAAACTATTTACCCGTCGGCTATAGAATACAGAAACACCGACGACAATCACTTCGTCGGCTATAGAAACACCGACGACAATCACTCCGTCGGCTACAGAAACACCGACGACAATCCAGTCGGCTGACATTAAGTACCAGAATTTGTACCCAGTACTGAACTGAAAAAGTTCAATAATCCTGACTTAACATGGGAATCACTTCACTTTGTGGGAAATGCAAATGAAATGAGACCTCCGGATTCTAGGCCGGTTCCTATTGGATATTTAGTGATATTTCCAAGATCCTAATCTAAACTTCAGGGAAAAGGGAAGAAATTGCTGAAAATGAACCTAAGCCTACAACCTAAACTAGGAGATGGTGATACACCAAAATGATATGGAAAACTTAAACACACTTAACAAAGAAGGATCAGACAGCTACTTGGAGTACATGCAAAAAAACACATCTTTCTGTAAGACCTACATAAATAATTTGTAATAAGGTTTTAAAACACAAACTACAACCTGCAGGTAGACTTACTTTCCTACACTCAGGTGCTGAAATGTGACAAACTAATAAGGAACAATAAAAGCTCAAAAATTACTTCATCAAATCATTTTGATACACACACAGAACTGTAGGAAGAAAGAAGGCTTAACAAGTAACACCAAAATAACATGACCACAATTTTGTCACCTGCATTGAATTTCCCAAGATGAATTACAAATTTTGCCAAAAAGAATAAGGACTCAAAATAGAAGTCACATCCACTTCTCTGCATAATCAGAACTCCTCTAAAAAATGAGTTGCAAAACTCATTAAGTATAAAACCAACACTTGGGTTGAATGCAGAAAGAAAGCCTAAAAATCAGGGCTCAGAAACTTCCAAAAATGAAGTTTCATAACTCTTAAGACTTTACTAACCCATAAAGAACCCAATGAGTCACATAAAACTACCCCAAAAGATCTCCAACAGCCAATAAAGGCTCTTCAATTGCCATAATAAGTTCAAATTCGACCCTAGATTCCTTCCTAAAAAGACTCTTACTGTTTTCATTGACTCCTTCATTTTGCATTAAAATAGAAAAAAAATTAAGTGACTTATAACTATATCACTTCAATAATTTTCTTAACAAATATAAATTTATGCAAAAAGAAAGGATTAACCAAAGCTTAAAATCCCTCATCATGACACAATATAAACATAAAGTTTAAAGGGAACAAATCCCATAAAAGACCCCCACTGGCGGATTTCAAAGAATATGAAATATGGAAAAGGCATGTTATATGGTGTGAATACCCTAACTTCTCCTCATTTTGCATTTCCACATTAAGAAGGATCTGGATCTGCGGTGAAGAGGTGAGGTTTTGAGTTTTTTGCTTTCATTCCATGATCGAGCCACTGCCTAAAGGTATGTTTTACTGGTATCTTTTGCTGGATCTTCTATTCATGTCGCCATGAAAGATTATTTGCTGTATGTATACTTACAAAACCCGAATAGTTTTCTTATAATTTCATGGGGAAGTTCTGTTGACTGCCATTGTGTCTTGCCAGAAGCATGGTAAGACAATTACTTGAAGTAATGAAGTATTTCTTGATGCTCTTTCATATTTGCTGGAAATTTGAAGATGATTTGCTCATGAGGAAAACTTGCTGAATCTTGCTGGAAATATGAATTTGTTAGTTTTCTTGCTGTTGGTAATCTTTTAATGCCGCCATGGAAGATTTTGTTGATCACTCTCCACATTCTCTTGCTATTTGGAAGCTGCCATTAATATTATTTGCTGGAACATAATATCAAGGGTTTGCTTGCTGGTTTTAAATAGCTGCCATGAATGCATCTTGAAAGTATTTTTCACTTTTTTCACATTGAAATATATGCTGTCAACATGTGCTGTAAATATGAAGCTCGTTTTTTGAAGCTTTTATCATTTTGCTGTTCGGGTTTTGAAAACTTCATTGTTTTAATGGCTCACCACTTTGTTGTTTCCTGTTCCAAGTTTTTTTCAGCGGGACAACGTTGACTAAGCCCATTTCCATTGCTATCTTTGCATTATAAAATCGGCAGAGAAACCACATCTCTTGAGTTCTTTTAGGCCCAACCAAATGAGCCATTGCAATACATCCATAACCAGCATCAAAGCTTCCTACCTTGGGACCAGTTTGACCATAAAAAGCATTATTTGCTGCAACTGTTAAATTGCAGACCATGTGCAAAATATGCCCACCACCAACTGCATATCCTGCAACCATTGCGATAACCGGTTTTGGAAGCTACCACTGGAACATTACATCTCAAACATTCAGACGCCCAAAGTTATCTTGATCAGCATAGCCGTCAGGTCCTTACAATGCCATAAATCGGCGGCAGATATGTATGCAAACCGTTTTACACCAGATTCAGAAGCTTCTTAAATTGCTTGGATATTTGCCCTTCCATGTATTTTAAATATAGCTTCATATATTTCCAATTTGGTAACAGATTACCCTTCTGATAAAATATAAGAAATAGGGTCATTCATTCCCCACATTTGAACTTTATGTGCGACAAGAATGTCATCAGTTTCAACAAAAAGCTCAAAGATGAATCTTTGTACTAGAGGATCTGGCATCTCAATCACCCCATGTAGATGTAGCATCTTTCTTACCATAATAGTAGTCAAAACATGAAGCTGAGTCAGAGTGAGAAAATGGTTCCTCATTAGAATCAGAAATAGACAATGATGGCAGCGAACAATGTATATTCTTTGATCCCTCATATTCTTGGGGCATTGTTTCAATACCACAGAGCATGTCTTTGGAACTCGAAGAGAAAGCAAAGACTTGTGTCAAGATTGACATCATTTGAAACACTACTACACAATCTGCCATTCCAGTCTTTAAATGTTTACATACACATTTCAGAAGCCTCGACCTTCTGTCCATTATATACTTTTTCCTGTGGTTTTAAAAAAATCTTCACACAAGTTGGGAATCTGAAAATCTCCCATCAGTTAGGACTTCCTCTACCATTTCTTTATTTGTCTTTCCTGTTTGTGTTTAAAAGCATTGTTTGACTATGTATCAGTTCAGTAATAAGTATAACAGAATTGTTACTGCTGGTCTTCATAGCTTCTTTCTTTTCGTGAGATTCATCCCTCCCTAACAAATCAATGTCATCATTGAAGGTGATACCATTGCTAAGGTTTATCTCTCTTGATGAAATCCAGAGCTTGTCTCCACAAAATCTTTCCATGCCACCTAGTTGTGTAAGCTCTTGGAGATGCATTTGGCTGTAACATGCTCACTCAGCGATTCTTTTATGGAGCCTTCCTTTGCCTCAATAGCATATCACTAGTGTTATGATCTAGTTCCATGTTGCCTAGCTCTTTGTTTCTGTCTGCTGTATGGCATGATGTTTTTTGTGTTCATTGCATTTCTTCTGTATATATATATATATATATATATTTTTTTTTTTAGCACTTCATTACTGATATCTTTTCCAGTTTTATGCAAGTACAACATGAATGAAATGCTTTCGCATTTGAGGGGAGGTGAGCTGGCATTGCTTAGATCAAAATGATCTAACTCATTTTCTCTATTTATTGCAGGATCCTGGACTTTGTGGAGCTGGAGCAATGACTGAACCGGAACGCAAGCATGCAACGGCCAGTCATAACCAGGCAATGGCTGGCTCCTTATGACCCTTATGCTACTTCATTTCATTTCTTTATGTACTTTCACTGGAATAGTATAGGATCATTCTTTGCAATGAAAGCTAGTCTCACAGCTTGTGTGAGAAAACATGTATATTCAGGTTTTAATTTCATTAAAACTTTAGAAATATTAGTTGTATATTTTTTGATGAATAATACAAAGACATTCTTGATTGAAATAATGGCATTCATGCGGTTTCTCTGTTTTCATACTTAAATTTTTCACGTGTGCGAAATTCGAGTAACAGTAATGTTCGATGGTAAGAGTTGAATTTGCTGGAAACATTTAATTAATAGCAGGAAGGAGATTGGCGTGATTTCCAATGACTTCTAATGTTCTTGCTGGAACAACAGGAGTTGAGTATTTGTTAGCTGTTTGAATAAATTTGCTCCTATTTGAATCCAATGGAACATTAATCAAGTCTTTTCTTTTTAATGCTTAAAACTAAGTGTAATTGATAAATGTGTAATGAACAAGTAAAGAGTACCTAGTTTTGCTTGTTATATTGCAATTGAAGCAGTTGCATCATTTCTTGTAATTTTGGTTGTGATTAGATCTGGAACATTATACCTGTAAATAGGGGAAAGTCTATCAGGAAAAACTGTTTCCACTGAAATCCAAGGGGATGTTAATCAAGTCTTATCTTTAGAGTTGCCAAAATTAAATGTAATTGATAAATGTGTAACCAACAAGTAAAGAGTACCTGATTCTGGTGGTGATCTTTGCAATTGAAGTAGTTGCAATTTTACTTGATGTGCTCCAGAACTTGAACAACAGAAGAGATGAGGTAAGCAAAATTGGAATACATTAAATAGAGAATAATAGTTTTGGATAGTTTGGTACATAGCAAGGAATACAGTGTGCGACATCATATTAATAAGGTACCATTTCTTGCTATAAATACATAATGTATGGATAGAATGTGGAACCATCATAATCATAATCATAATGTGCATAAGAAAAGATGTTAAGAATAATAGCAAACACAACATTTCGAATATCATTAAAAACATAGCACCAAAATAATTTGTAGGATTGCATATCATTTTAAATGTTTTGAATCGATTGTAAACAGTAGTGTTGGAACCATCATATCGTGATGTGCATTGGAAGATGTTAAGTGTAATAGCAGAAACAAGTTGGAATTGACTGCAAAAAGTAATGTGTACATTGTGGAAAACAAAGAGGGAGATGAGAAACAGAGCGTGCAGTGCATGAAGAGACAGTCCTTTGCATCTTGGGTAGGCTGAAATCTTTCACAACTTTGGCTTTTCTAAGAATAAAATATCTGTAAGATTAAATTTGTATGTCTTTTTTGCTTATTAATGTTTCCCAAAAATTATCTAAGAAAATTTGAAACTTAGTCTGTTTCTTAAGTGCTGTTTATACTTGGTATGTTTTCTTTAAAAAATTCAATATATTTCGAAAAGTTATATATATATATATATATTTTCAAACTGGTGAATTTTAAAAATTGTTAAGGCTTGCAGAAGACATAGCTATTGCAAACTTAAAACCTCTAGAATGTAATAATAATATATTTTAAACTGTAAAATGAAAACGACATAGCAGGATCAACCCACTATAAGGTACACAATATAAACATCTTTAACTACGTAAATTTTTTCATATGAGAAGATGTTTTGAATTTTTTTATTAAATGAAATAAATATCTTTATGTTTTCAAAATTTTGATTAAATGAAAAACTATAAAAGAAGAAAGAAATATTTATGAAATTTTTTGGTATAAAATAAAATTGTTAATGAATAATAAACTCATAGTTAATAGATCTTATTAAAAAAAAATTAGCATTAAAGAAACTAAGAGATTGTGGGGATAGAGAACATTTAGGTATATGGTCAAACAGAGCAGTGAAAAGAAGAGGGGACAGAGAACATATGGGTATATGGTGAAATAGAGCACTAAAAAAAAGTTCAAAAATATACAATGTCTGCTGAACAGTTACATATTCAGAGTAATCAGCATATATATTGAGAGTAATGGATTACATTAAAATATTGATAGACATCTTCTGCAGAGGCTATTTGAAACAAAAGTGAAATAATGTAAAAATCATAAAGAAATGCCTTTGATTCCTAAAATATTTTTGGGATGCCTAGTTGGTAAAGAGGCAGAGAAAATCCTTTTATAAAAAGCCAGCATTTGATTGACCTGAATAAAAAGCACAATTGATGATTTTGTGACTTATTTTGCTGCAGTTTATTTGAGTGCATTACAGAACAAATAAAATGTGACAGTCACATACCTTTTTGTAAAGAAAATGCAGGTCTACATGAGAGATGCAGATTAGTCATTTCATATATCTGTAAATGAAAACTATTCTTAAAATGCTCAGCTCATGCATTGATGCCTGGCAATTAGGTGTTAATAGTGTCAGGAGACTAAATTGTGCATGTGACAAGTCAACAGATTTTGAGGAGAAAGTAATAAACTTAATCCCATATCAGAAACCATCATACCAAGAAACTATCAAGCTAACTCATCTTAATCCTATGTTGATCTTGAATCATTAAAGTCTTGTACTTCCAAATCCAATGATACCAAAATAAAAGTGAATGAAAGAAGTAGAAGAATAAAACATGAGAGGAATATTATCACCTACACTTCTATGATTTCAGGCCTTACACAGTGCAGATGGATGTGTGAGGCGGTTAAGCTCTTTGAGGGAACACCAGATTCTAATGTGATGTCATGGACTGCCATGATTTCAGGCTATTTACAGAATGGGTTTGTGGATGACGTTCTTCCAGCTTGTACCAATTTGACAGCTCTCCCTATGGCATTGGAGCTTCATAATCTAATAGTTAAGCACAGAGTGGGCAATTTGAAAAGGCCTTAAAATGTTTTCAACTTATGCAACTAAATATTGTAGAGCCAAACTCTAACACTTTTTCTAGTATCCTTCCAGCTTCTGGAAATCTGGCATACGATTCTAATAGGCAGCTCGACCAGGAGGCTAACGATGCTTGACCGGTGCAAAGGTGGGACCGTGGGAGTTCTGGCAGCAATGAAGACTTCGGATATTCTCTCTAGCGTTTAGACCGGATGAAGCTGCCTTTAGAGTAATTGTCACTTTCGTCGCCCATAGAATTGTAGGGACGAATGTTTCTCAACAAGAAATTGGTCTCTACCTACTTTTCTCAGTGGGGTCGTGAGAACCTTCTAGTTAGACTAATTGGGGAGTGCTCTTGTAGACATGTATTCCAAGTGTGGGAGAATAGAGAAGACACGCAAGACGTTTGTCAAAATGCCAATTTGTGACATAGTTCTGTGGAATGTATTTCTTGCAGGGTATGCCATTCATAAATCTGTGAATTTAAATAAGTATCAAAAGGTTTTAAACAATTCACAACTACAAAATCTATTTCATCATGAGAATTTCTAAAGTTATTGATTCAGGGGAAAATATCGCTATTATGTTGGGAAAAATTTAGGTATTTTTTATTACGCAATCTTTGACAATTAAAATATCAAACGAAACCTTGCACAGGAAACATTCGCTTGGCTTGTAAAGCAGGCCGTTGTGTTGAAATACTACAAAGAAGTCTCGAGTTGGAGGCCAACATGGAGCAGGGGAGAAAACTGCTCTTTTTATTGAAACCACTGTTGGGACAAAGTGAAATCTAATTATATCGACTTGTGTCTACATAGTTAATGGCCCGTAATCTTAGCGCACTGCCCTACTCCGGCATCATAAGCTCAGTGTGTCTGTGCGGCTTCCTCATCGGCCAAGAGTCGCACACTAAAACTAAAAGATTTTTTGGAAATCCCCATGAGCGTGAGGTCCTTTCCATTTGTTTTTTTTTTCTCTATTTGAGAAAAGTAGAAGAGGATTCCAGTCATTAAGCCGTTCATTAATTTTTTGTACCATAAATCGCAGAAAACAATATGGAAATACCCTTGGCCATTGCCCAAATCACTGCAAATATACCTAATCGCGCAGTCTGTAAAACCTGATTGGTGTAAAACACTCATGGTAGAATTGAACGGACAATGCAAAGAAGCTTAATGAAAATAAAAAATTAAGGAAAACCCAGTAGAATCATAATACCAAAACTAGAGGCCCTTAAAACCAGAACACAGAAAACGACAGCCTATGTAGGAGGATTCAGTGCTCAATTTGGCTTCCGAACTGCTGTATCCACTAATGGCGCTGATCTTCTCAATCACATAATCAAAATGCAGAAACGTAGACAGCTGTTTCATAATACAAAGCAGTTTTATTTAATGCCTCCAGTTGTATGTTTAATGCAGTAATAATAATGACCTATTCCAGACAGGAGCACTTCCCATTTTCTAGATTTTATTTGGGAATAATATTTACTTATTTATACCCTGGACTTTTTTCATTTAATGTTTCATAAATAACAGAGATTTGAGATGGCTTTCGATGACATATGTTCTAGATTTCCCTGTTTTATTTTTATTTTTATATAAATCTATTTTATACATTGCCTTTTATCCAATCGACCAATAGAATTTAAAGGAAATTGCATTTATCAATTTAGAACATACATTCTAATTAATAAAGGTGCTGCAGATATAAGTAGATCTTGGAATATTTTGAAGTTGAATAATGAGGCAAACTAATGTGAATAATACAAGAGCACTACCTGGTTAGTCTAACTAGAAGGCTCGAAGGACCCCACGGAGAAATGTAGGTAGAGGCCGATTTCTTCTTCAGAAACATTGGGCCCTACAATTCTATGGGTGACGAAAGTGACAGTTACTCCGACGGCAGCTTCATCCAGTCCAACCGCTAGAGAGAATATCCGAAGTCTTCATCGCTGCCAGAACTCCCACCTTTGCACCGGTCAAGCATCGTTAGCCTCCTGGTCGAGTTGCTTATTAGAATCGTATGCCAGATTTCCACAAGCTGGAAGGATACTAGAAAAAGTGTTAGAGTTTGGCTCTATAATATTTAGTTGAATATGTTGAAAAATTTCTAAGGCCTTTTCAAATTGCCCACTCTGTGCTTAACTATTAGATTATGAAGCTCCATAGATGGTGTGAAAATCAGATCTTCAATAGGAAAACTTCATAATCAAATCTCAGATTTAGATGAAATCACAATCAAAATTATTTCATTCCAACCAAGGAGGAATTTAGTGTTTGGAAACATAGAAGGTTGTTTTGGAAGGGAAAAGCTTGATACTTGTTAAGAAACCTTGGTAGCATGTCCTAAGGCTGGTTGGACTCTGAACATACCTTGGACAAGGCTATTAAAAGGCTGGTTGAAATCCAATGATGCTTGGGGCAGATTGTGTCCAAGAACCTTCAAATTTCCACCAGCCTTTAGATTGTTAACTCAAACTTGAAACTAAACCATCTCTTCTCAAATGCAATATTTTCTAGTAGGCTGGTTGAAATCCAACGATGCTTGGGGCAGATTGTGTCCAAGAACCCTCAAATTTCCACCAGCCTTTAGATTGTTAACTCAAACTTGAAACTAAACCATCTCTTCTCAAATGCAATATTTTCTAGTAAATGCAAGTTAAAATGGTTTAAATTGGGCTAAAAGTAGGAATTTTCAAGTTGATTTCAACTATTTGTTTGTGTAATTTAAGGGTGAAAATGTAGAGTTTATAAGGATTTCCATATCCAGTTCACAAAATTAATGTAATAATTTTGTTGTTTTGCAAGGAGACTATGGAAGAAGATGCATGAGAGCAACGAGGATGACAAGAGCACAAACTGCAAGTGGAAAATGGAGAGTACAATTGGTTACAAAGGGCGAGCCTTTTATTAAGAAATCAAGCAAGATGATGTTCAAGGTTGAAGATCAAAAACAAGGATGCAAGTTCAAAAGCATGACCAAGGCAAAGATCGAAAACAAGGATGTGCAAGGAAAATGAATAAGTCTACAAGTAGATTATTGAATGATCAAATTACATGAAATAACACATCACTTTGGTAGGACATCAAGATTTCAAGTACAAGTACGCTCAAGCCACTCCAATGAGAAGATTTCCAAAAGATAGAGAGGATTCATGAAGATGAAGCAATTGGGGAATATAGACCATCACAATCAATTGAAGAATTAATAATGTTGAGTATCAAGAGATGGTTCTTCATTTTCAAGGAATTGATCAAGTTTACAAGATAAGCATGTTGAGGTGGTGCCCACTCATCTCCAACCAATCAGAAGACTTTAGTTGCACATGTTCAAAGTCATCCAATTAAATCATTCCAAGTGCACATGGGGAGTCTAGTTAATGCTTCTACCTAACCAATTTTCTCATTGATCTACAAAAGCAATGTAATTTTCTCATTGGCCCACAAGATGGTGCTTTTATGTAATTGGTCGAGCATTTAATGCTTGTAGCTTGTAGTTACATTAGGGCTGTCTTGAATTGATCCTGGCCATTCATTGTTCTTGGAACAGCTATAAAAGGCAAGGCCTTATCATTTGTAAGGGAGAGACTTAGTGAGATTGTTGCTATAATGCTTTACCAAAATTATTTGTTCTTCATTGTTTTTATCATGGTGAATGCAAATTTTTGGAGTATTGCATGGTTTCTACTTTTCTTCACTTAGAGTAGGATTTTCATTTATGTTGAGCAGAAGTAGATGAATGGAAGATATTGTTGTTGGTTAATTGTGGTGAAATTAATCTTCATACCTTTTGGTACTTGTTGATTACAAGTAGTAGTGTTAGGTTGGTTTGAATTAATTGCAAGCATTTAACTTCAATTGGAGATGTTCATTTGGATTGTGCCATCATTGGGTATTTGAATGAGCATTTGACAATACGAAGATCATCTATGCATCCTTAGAAGAAAGCCTCCTTTTTGTAGTTGATTTGGCAAAGCAAGGACTGGTTAGGTTCTGTCATTAGAGCTAGATTAGATTCTTAAATCTTCTATTCGGTTTGCAATTTGTTTGTTTAAAGTAGTTGATGAGCCATCATTTCCAAATCATTTGCATTTGCAAAATTAATATCCATTGAATGAACAATGTAAGTCACCAAGTGACACCTAGCATATCACATCATTACAATTGAGTTAAGTCCACAATAAGAAGGAATCTTGAGGTTTTCTTAGTTGATCACACAATCATATACATTGTTTAGCATCTAAGCTTTCTTATTCAAGAGAGGATTTGATATTTGGTGTTTGATCTCGTAATACTATGTCCAATCCTGCATGTTGAAGTGGTCACAAAACTCGCATGAACAAGTCCACCCAAGATAGACCCAAATTTGGACCATAGGTCTTATTTGGAGGAGGATGGCGTAATACATGCAGACTTGGGCTAGGATAATCGGAAATGGATGTCGAAGGGCATATATGTTGAAATATCTCCTACGTAAGAAATGCATTAGGATGCAATTTACGATACTACAGTTGTATTTACGATAATATTGTTACAACACAACTCATTGGGTGTCTCATTTGGTATGGCTCCCTTTAGGGCACTTTATGGCTATAACACTACTTCACTGTAGATTTGATCCTTATGGATGGTAGAGTTCCAAGAGCAAAAGATGTGGTACAACCAAGCATAGATGAAAAAATTACAGACTTCTGGGGCAAGAAATTGTTTTCTCGCAAGAAGTTTTTGCTTGCGAGTAGTTTTGACTTTTACATGTTGAGTTTTCTCACTGAGTTGTTTGTGGAGTTAGTGACAAAAACTTGCCAAAACTTTTGCAAGTTTGAGCCATTTTCTTGACCGTGGCTGTATAACAGACTTTGACATCAAAATGTTTTATTGTCTCTTTATCATTTCTTTTTTTCTGTCCAAGCCACAAACACCCTTTCAAGGTATTGCAAGGTCATTTGCAAATATTTTAAGTCAATTTGGATTGGATTAGCAACGGAGTTCAAACATGCCTATTTTGGGAGAAAAATGCTTAAAAATGAAGAATCCAAAGGCCACGCAAGAGGGAAATGTGCTTGGTGGCAGGGTTTTCACCTTACGACCTCACAAGAGGGGTTGTCCCTAGACCCTAATTGGGGGTACTGCCCCTAAACCCCTGCTATCGAATTTAAAAATGAAAGGAACAATTGATGGGGAAATCACATCGAATTAAGTTGATGCTTTTATACCTACTTTACTGAGTTGCTCCTTGTCCCCATTCTCTCCGTCCTCGACAAGTGGTGAAACATTGTTTTATCTCACTTTTGTTGCATCTAGGTTTGTAGAAACTCAATAATGGCATTTCTTGAGTACTCTAAATTGCTTTAGAGTGTAATGAGCAGGATTTAACACCATTTTTCTTAGGATGGAAGTCGAGCCACAACTAGTTGTGTCAAGTAAGGAGGCATAATCATAATGGACTCCTAGGATTGGACCCTCTACTTCTCCCCTAGTTTACACTAGAGTTGGGATGAACAAGATGTAAATTGTTTTGATGTTGTATTCATGTATAGTTTTGCAAAGACAGTTTGCTATTTTAATTTCGCTTTAGATTCTCAGGCTACTAGTCATCAATATTCCACATGAGGATGCCATTTTGTACCCAATATGCATTTTAATATATCTAGACTCAGCTTGTTTACTCATTTACTGACTTATTAGATGCATCTCCTCATTGAATTTTGCAAAAAAAACAAAGCTCTAATTAAATTTAAACAAATTTTTTAAGTTGCCATGTTTTTTGCTGAGCTCTTTTTGGGTCTTGGCGAGAAGTTATTGAGTCCGAGTATTTCAACTATGCAAAAAAGTATGGATACCTTGAAGTATCTGAAGGAAAACTCTGCAGTAGGCCCAAAATCGGCAAAATATATCTGCTTATAGGCACCAAGCTGAGGGTTTTTGAGGTTGGTGACATGGTGTTTTTGAGTTTGCAACCCTATAGACCATCTTCCATCAAAGCGAGTGGAGATGAGAAGATGAAGCCATGTTTTATGAGCCCTAAAAGATTTTAAGAAAGATTGACAAGGCAACTTATGAGCTGGAACAGCCAGCCAACTACAGGATTCATAATATATTGTATGTTTTGTGCCTCAAGAAAGCTCTTGGACAGCAGATTACTTCTCAATAGTTACCCCCACTTGGTGAAGGAAATTTAATTCTAGAACCTGAAACATTGTTGGGTGTAGGTTAAGAAACAATGTTGTTCTTGAGTATTTGGTGAAATGAAACAGCCAGCCAACTACAGGATTCATAATATATTGTATGTTTTGTGCCTCAAGAAAGCTCTTGGACAGCAGATTACTTCTCAAGAGTTAACCCCACTTGGTGAAGGAAATTTAATCCTAGAACCTGAAATATTGTTGGATGTAGGTTAAGAAACAATGTTGTTCTTGAGTATTTGGTGAAATGGAAAGGTCTTCCCCTTGAAGATGCATTGTGGGAGGAGGTTGAGATATTTAAACATCCCAGTTTGCAATTGCATGAGAACAAGCAATTTTGGGATGAGAGGATTGTAATGTCCTCGATTTAAGGCTGGGTTGACTAGCCTGTTTGGTTTTAACTAACACCACATTATTTTAATTTTTAAATAAATAAATAAAGAAATTATTAAATAAATAATACATTAATTGATAAAATTATTAATAAATGAAGTTTTCAAATAATTTGCTTGAAGCTTTGGGAGGCCGATTTTGGTAATGTCTGATGGTTTATTTCTGTCTTGGCCATCCTGAGATGGTTAGTATATATAGGGGATGTTCAGGCATTGTAGATTGTGAATTCAGGCTGCATTAAAATGAATACTCTTCTATCTGTGACAGAAACCTCAGAGGAAAAAGAGGTGAGACGAAAGCTTCAAATTCACTTCTTTCATTTAAGCAATTATACACTTGTTTCTACAGTAATCATCAGTATTTTCAGGTTGGAGAAAACAAAGATACGAAGGAGTGAGGACGCCATCTGCTGATATGCCTTTTGGTGGATTTCATTCCCTTTGCTTTGTGTCTTACCAACACCAGCAAAGCAGGAAGAAAGGGTAATTTGGAGCTGTCATTGGGCTGTAATGATTCAGATTAGCATTGCTCTGAGTGCTTCTCATCCAAGAAACCTAAGAAGAAGATGCACAACACTGAGTTCCGCCATCACTAAGGGAAGAAGAACAGACCATTGTTCTGAGGCATCATTGGGTTTTGTGACTACTGGCTGTGCCATTTCCAAGTTGCAAGGTTATAATTAGATGTCTGTGGAAGGAGCCAATGTCCTTGCCAATACCAGGCAGGCCAGTTAGTTTCAGATTTGTTTGTCACTGTTATATCTGAATTAGTTTGCTCCTCAATTTCTGGTTTGAGCAAAGTTTATGATTAAATCTGAATATGTAATTCCAAGGATGTTTTATTTTTATATCTGCATCTGTGTATTCACTGTGCAAGCCAGTCTGCTGAGGAATGAATATAATGTGTTCTGGAGGAATTTAATTATTGGAATATATATTGGGAGTCAGTAATTTTTTTAGACTTGCAAGGTTATTTCTCAGTGATATCGTTGAAATCTGGAAACACTCTGAGTTTACAATCATCTTATTCAAGTCTTAATTGTTCTGAAGTTTACATCTGCAACTATTTTATTCCTGCATTAACATCCATAACTCAGGTGTTTTAGATTTGTCCATATGATAATTATGCAGTGTTCATATTTTAGTTGCCAATAGTTATCAGTATTCTATGCAGACATCCCAAAAATTATGCTATAGGAAGAAAAATGGAGTTTAAGAGTTGGAGACTTCGATGTATGCCATATCAAGGACAGACAACATAAAATAACCATGTTTATATATTCCTTGTAACTCTACGTTAGGTTTGACATCATTTTTTCAGCAGAATATGTTTTTCTCTGACATTGAAGGAATAGCAAGTATGAGGATACATGTAAGCCACCACTTTTGATGACAGAATTTGGAAAGCATCATTTTATGTATATTCTTTTGCTTGTGTTCAATAGTTAGTGCAAGTGTCAAAGCTATGATCCCTTGAGTCAGTTACATGGTTATGTGTGTTTGAAAATGGATTAAGATAACTATGCACATGTAAGATACTATTTTTAAAATAATGTTGCTGGTTACAATGCCCTATGCACTATTTATCTCACTTGATTTCCTTTGATCTTTAGGAGCTAATTTTAGTTGTCTCAGCTTCGTAGTGGTTATTCAAGCTGATAGATATCTATGGCAGAGAGCAATTTGTGTCTGGATGGTGATTTTGAAAATCACTTCTCTTCAAGGCCTATTATAGATGATGGTGCGATTGACAGTAGAAGTGACAAAGACACTAATTTCAGTCTGAACAAACAAGGCTCCAGTCAAGATGTGTCCGCAGGAGACAGGTCTATTAATTCGAATCTACAATTCACCTGCTTTACCGAGGAGCCTCATGATGCTACCCTTCATTTTCAGATCATAAACCTTTCTAAACAGGTACTCTTTTCCATCTTGAAGAAAAGTGTAGAAGCAGGGCTTGTCATGTATTTCTCATCCTATTTATAGCAAGGGTCCTACCTGCCTACTAGCCTGGTATAGAGTTATGGCATTGTGAAAAAATGAATTTGTGTTAAACTTTAACTTTACATTAGAAATCAAAGAAGCAGATTTTTAGAATTCATTTTAAACTTCTGTTTAGATATGCCATTTGATACACCAGTCAAACTCACATTTGAGTTGAAAAACAATGTTCAGTTACAAATGAGAATAAAACACAAGTTTTATATAATGGAAAACATATGAATAAAACATAACCTGTTGAATAAAATGGAAAATACATTTGAATAAAACACAAGTTGTTGAAAAACAAAATCCCTTTTCTGCAATTCTTTTGCATTATCTTTTTTCTTGTGCTTACATTTTCCCAATTTAACCCGAAATTTTGAAGACCACTTACACTATGGCCATGCTGTGCCATTGCAGTGCAAGTATCATGCTACAATTTTTGAAGTCATGGGAGTGGCTGCATATATAGGGAAAATACAGTACAAGATGAAAGAGATAATGATTATGCCAATGTGTGACAATGATGAGCAATGATCTATGTGATCAGTACAAGAAAAGATGTTATAATATCACAAATGGTTAATGGCCGATGCTTTTTAGCTTCAAGTTTATGAAGTTATAAATAAAATAAAATCTAGGAGAAGCTAAACATGTAATTTAAGGAATCTATAAGAATGATAAGTGCAATGTGGAGGCAGAGCTCAGCAAATTAAAGATAACTTTTGATTAGAGTTTAAAGAACATTGCTCCCTTGCCTCAACAATTTATGCCCATGATCAGATGTTTTGGAACTCAAAATAATGACATTTATAGTTTTCCTCTTCCTGATAATGCATCATGGAGTGTGATCTGAAATGTCAATGCAAAAAGCTACCATACAATTATATTCAGAAGCATTCTCCATCACTATTTATGTCTGTTATTCTTCATTAAGTGCCTAAAACATGAATATTGTCTTTTGTGACATTGCTTTCTTTAGGGGATAGTGTACCCATTGTGGTCCTTGTCATTATGTAATTTAGTGCAACTGAGGTACTTATTTAGGTTTGACATTGTATGGTTGTGGTCTGTCCTTCCATCTGTTTCTATCCTTATGGGCTTAAATCAGCCTTCTTATTTGTTCGTTATGAGATTTGTATACTCGTAGTTAAAGTAGTTTTTCTAACTCACGAATATCGTTTATGGCTTGTTTTGATATTATGTCTATCACATGCCTCAGTTTGTGTTATTACGTAGAATATCAGATATTAGTTTATAGTTCTTTTCTTGATTATATATCAGCTGTATTACAAAGGATATTGACATTGTCTAATTATAATTGCCTCACATTACATATTTATAGAATATTTATCTTCTTGATTGCATATCATTTATATTACACAGTATTGGCACAAATTGCATAATCTCACACGCTACATACTTTTCTAGTAGTATGTTATTAATGAACCATTCTGCATCAATATGACATACGAAACTGCCAACTTTTTTAGGTATAATCTATAATCCTACATGCATTTTAAAGCTTAGTGGAGCTTTATCTGTGTAAGCTATAAGCTTTATGCCTTAGAATAATTGAAAGGTTGCAAGCTATTGATCCTTACAGTAATATGTTGTAGTTGCAGAATTCTGGATGCTTTTGCTCTGTCAAGGTCAAAAACTTATATTTGTCATATTTCTTAAAAGATATGCTACATGCTAAGGTTAGTGCAACTCCAAAGCTGTACATATTTCTTGTGAGATAAAAGCTTATCAAAGGTTGGGAGCTCCCAATTTCCTGAACACCATCAAATGCTTTCTCACACTATTCCCATGCATTCTATTTTTAAAGGGCTTCCCAAGAGAGTCTGTTCTCAACCCTTGCACAGTCATTGAATAACAAGCTAAGCTGTTAGTGGGAAGGAAAAGACAAACTAGTTGTTTGAGGCTTTAACATGCCTGAATTATCTGTTTATTGAGACTGATAAAAAAGATGCTTCCTTTTGCTTTCAAATAATCATTAATAATTAAGGTCCCAAAAAGCTGCCTAAAGAAGAATTCGATGTTCTGCAATGATAACATATCTCCAGGTTCTCTTCCAAAAATAATTTTTTTATTATCTGCCCATATGAT
This sequence comes from Cupressus sempervirens, assembly GCA_028749045.1. Classification (NCBI taxonomy): domain Eukaryota; kingdom Viridiplantae; phylum Streptophyta; class Pinopsida; order Cupressales; family Cupressaceae; genus Cupressus; species Cupressus sempervirens. The sequence goes on from CM053793.1 coordinate 464,724,414, forward strand.
TAGGGCCTATGTGGATCACCTTAAAGAGCACACAGTTATTCTGAAGTGGGGGAAATCAGTATAACATTAATTTTTACCAATTTAAATTTTATCAACTGCAATAATTGTTTACTAAATTCCAACATCATGCATACAAGAACACATTAACATAATGTTTCCATGGAAGTCCTAATGCGAGAAAGCCACGACAAATTAAAGCTTTTATATAATTTTTTTAGTTATAAAGTTCGTAGGAACCAACCCTTTATTCAAGTCGTGAGTGCCAGCTCATTAGAGGCACTAAACCCTCCTCCACTTCATGACCATCAATTCACTAGAGGCATCAACCTCACTACTTGAGCACCATCTCAATAAGAGACACCAATATCACCAATACGAAGCATCAGCTTCACTAGTTCAAATTTCCACCCTTTCAAGGTTGCTTTGACAATGGAGGATGGATGATCTTATTCTTTTCAAATTATGCTATGGTACTTGTTGCCCTCATTTCAGTCCCCTATCATTTTTGCAGGTAATAACTTGTTTAATTTGAGCCCAAAATGTCCAAGTCCAAGTTATGCAACTACGGCTTAGGTCTAGTTTAGAGTTCAAGTCAAGTCTCTTCTCATTGGGATTTCGGGTTTTCCCTTTCCCTTTTGCATCTCTGGTCGCGTTGCGTGGGTTAGGTAAAAAACCCGTGTTCAAGCCACCTGTGTAGTCCTCATTGATGCAGGCAAGGGATGAATAACTAGGGCCAAAGGCACACCCAGCTATCCAAACCACCCTGCAAGAGTTAACACAATGGAAGAAAACACGAGGAACAACACCAAAGAAAGAGAGAACAAGGATATATGTATTGATTCATCAAATATTCAGCGTACATGCCCAGCTGTAAGACCTTCTGGGTTACGGCCAATTACAAATGCACAACTTCCAGATCTCCAAATCAGCTTTTTAAATTCACATATCTCTTTTCTTTTGAACTCTCCCCAAAAATTTGCCCTAAATCTAAACCTAAACACCCTACTTATACTTGCCAAAATGGCTTACGGATAATTCTAGAACATAGAGAAACCACAAGTTGGCCCTCATCAAGTATAATTAACTATACCAAAATTAAATGTGAGCAAACTCAGCCCAATTGGAACTAGTCAGAATGAACTAATGTGCAGGATTACAAAGAAACCCAGGATGCTCCTGCATCAGACAACCAGGGTTGGAAAAAAAATGATTCTCCTGAATCATGCAAGTGTCACACCCTGAGCTGAATCCAACTCAGACTGAGAAATCCATGTAGCATCTTCAACTGGTCTATTCTTCCACTTCACCAAATATTCATAGTAATCTTTTCCTCCTGTGCTGTTACCAACTCTTTGATCCAATATCTGTTCAACCTCTTCGATTTGCTTCTTAGGATAATCATCAGGTACAGCAATTTCATCCTCTGACTCATGATACTTATACAAATCAACAATATTGAATATAGGAGATATATCCATGTCATCAGGTAACTCAACTTCATAAGCATTACCACTATTAAACTTTTTCAAGATCTTACAAGGTCCAAATTTCTTCATCTTCAGCTTATTGTATGTTCTAGTTGGGAATCTTCCTTTCTTCAGATGAACCATCACCTCATCACCAACATGAAAATCATGGTGTCTTCTAGACTGATCAGCATTCTCTTTATACTTCTGATTACTTTGTTCCAATCTCAACTTCACTTCCTTATGCAAAGACTCCATAAAATCAGCAAATTCTTCTCCTGCAGCGCTTCTCTTTTCTTCACCAACATCTCTCAAATCTGATATGCCTCTAGGATGCATTCCAGTAACAATCTCAAAAGGTGTCTTCCCTGTACTCCTATTCACAGAATTGTTATATGCAAATTCAGCTTGTACCAATACAATCTCCCAATTACTTGGCTTATTCCCAACCAAACATCTTAGCAAATTACCCAAGCTTCTATTCACAACCTCTGTCTGTCCATTTGTTTGTGGATGGAATGTAGAACTAAACTTCAACTCAGTACCCATCTTCTTTCACAAAGTCTTCCAAAAATATCCAACAAACTTACTGTCTCTGCCAGAAATAATACTTCTTGGTAATCCATGCAATCTCACAATCTCTTTAAAAAAAAGTTCAGCAACATGCTCAGCATCTGATGTCTTCTTACATGGTATAAAATGAGCCATCTTAGAAAATCTGTCCACTACCACAAATATGGAATCATACCCTTTCATTGTCTTAGGCAATCCAAGAACAAAATCTATACTAATGTCAGTCCAAGGTTTCTCAGGAACAGTAATAGGTGTATACAAACCAGTATTTTGACTCACCCCTTTTGTAACTTGACAAACTCCACAACTCTTTACAATTTTTTGAACATCCTTATACATTTGTGGCCAATAATATTTTTCTTTCAGCAAACCCAATGTCTTATCAATTCCAAAATGTCCAGCTAATCCACCACTATGCTTTTCCTTAATTAGATTCAACCTCATAGAACTTCTAGGAATACACAACTGAATGCCTTTGAACAACATACCTTTTTGAATGAAATACTCATCATACTTACTTATGCGATCTGTTAGATTTGCTGCTCTGCACTCTCTCCATGCCTCAGAAAAATTAGGATCAGCATCGTATAACTCTTTCATCTCATCAAAACCAAGAACTTCAATCTTCATTTCAGTCAACAAAGAACGTCTTCTACTTAATGCATCAACAACTTTGTTAGTAACTCCACTCTTATGCTTAATCACAAATGTAAAACTCTGCAAATATTCAACACACTTCATATGTCTTTAATTCAATTTATGTTGACTTCCCAAGTATTGTAAAGCTTTATGATCAGTATACAACACAAACTCCTTAGGCATCAAATAATGTCTCCACTTCTTCAATGCTTGAACAATAGCATAAAACTCTTGATCATACACAGAATATTTCCTTCTAGCATCATTCAACTTTTCACTAAAGAAAGCAACAGGCTTACCTTCTTAACTTAATACAGCTCCTATTGCATTACCACTTGCATCACATTCAACTTGAAATACTTCATTGAAATCAGGCAAAGCCAATACCGATAATTCTGCAACCTTTTGTTTCACAGTCTCAAAACTCTTATCAGCTCCATGTGTCCACTTGAATTCCTTTTTATCTCCCCTCATTGTTTCAGTCATAGCATTGCAAACAGCACTGAAATTCTTTATAAACTTTCTATAAAAACTAGCTAAACCATGAAATGATCTTACCTCACTCACATTCTCAGGTGTAGGCCATTCCAAAATTGCTTTAACCTTCTCAGGATCCATCTTCAAACCATTAGCTGAAATCACAAATCCCAGATACACAATCTCCTCTTGCATAAAAGAACACTTTTTCAGATTAATCAGCAACTTTTCCTCTTTCAACCTCTGCAATACTTGTCTAATATGCTCAAGATGTTCTTCCTTAGTCTTACTAAATATCAGAATATCATCCAAATAAACAATCACAAACTTACCCAAAAATCTTTTCAGAACTTCATTCATTAACCTCATGAAAGTACTAGGTGCATTAGTCAAACCAAAAGGCATAACCAACCATTCATACAAACCATCTTTTGTCTTGAAACCAGTCTTCCATTCATCACCTTCTCTGATTTTGATCTGATGATAACCACTCTTCAAATCAATCTTGGTAAAATACTCGCTCTACTTAAACAATTCATTATGTCATCCATCCTTGGCATAGGAAACTTAGATTTCACTGTTATCTTGTTAATGGCTCTAGAATCAGTACACATTCTCCATTCTCCATTCTTTTTAGGTGCTAATACAGCAGGTACAGCATATGGACTCAAGCTTTCTCTGATCAAACCTTTCTGCAACAACTCATGCACTTGTTTGTTAAGTTCTTCATTCTCTATAGGTGTCAATCTATATGGTGCTTTGTTTGGCAAACTTGCTCCAGGAATCAAATCCATACAATGACTTATACTTCTTATTGGAGGTAATCCATCAGGAAGATCATCAGCAATAATGTCTTTATATTCATTGAGCAATTCTGCAATTTCTTCTGGCACTTGGTCAATACTACCATCTGTCACTCGGTCACCACTATCTGGTACTCGGTTAGCATTATTCTCTTGCACATGGCCTTCATTGACAAAACTTGGTTTTCTTGAAATTATGGCAAAACAAACGTGATTCTTCTTCACTTCCTTTTCAAATTGTTTCCCATTAACCATACAAATCTTTACAGTAGTACAATTAACCTCATCTGAAACTTCAATCAAAGGCAACAATGTTTGTTTCTTCCCATTCACCCAAAGAGTATATTGATTCAATCTTTCCATCATGTACAACATGTCTATCATATTGCCAAGGTCTACCCAACAAAATATGACAACAATCCATGGGCATAATATCACACAAAACTTCATCAACATAATGTCCAATTTTAAATTTCACAAGGCATTGTTCACTTACCAATATCTTATGCTCATCTTTGATCCATGAAACATGATAAGGTTTGGGATGTTTTAGCCTCTCTAACTGCAACTTGGTAACCGGCTCTTCTGATGCCAGATCTGTAGAACTCCCACTGTCAATGATCACTTTGTAGCATTTTTCAGCCATCTTACATCTTGTCTTGAAAAGACTTCTCCTTAAAACAGGTTCCTCATCACTTTTTTTATTACATAAGGTTCTTCTCACCATCAGATTTTCTCCAACCTTAGGTCCACTTGGTGAACTTTTAATGTCTTCTTGAATCACAGCATTTCTATTATTCTGTCCACTTTCAGAGGATCTACATTCAAAAGATCTATGCCCTTCTTTGCCACATCTAAAACAATTACCATGAAATCCACTTCTAGAATAGGAATTACCTCTTCCCCGGTAAGAATTAGTGCCTCCTTGGTAAGAATTACCACCTTTCCATTCGGTCTTGCCTTTATCATCACTCTTCCATTTAGATTTTCCTTTATCTTGCATAGAATTGTCAGATCTACTACTTTCTCTATAAGATCTACCTCTACCTCTTTGGAATCTACCACCTCTACCTCTTTGTCTTTGTTCATGCTTCTTTGTCAAGATTTCCTCAGCCTTCAAGGCATACTGGTATGCTTCTTCCACATTTTCGAACTTCACAAAACTTATCTCATCTTGAATTCCACATCTCAATCCATTAATGTACCTTGCAATTTTCTCAACATCATCATCCACATGTCTGGATTTGATGTCCAATCTATAGAATTCCTCGGTATATTCTTTCACAGTCATGTCCCTTTGTTTCAAATTTTGCATCTTTCTCAATAAGCTAACTTGGTAATCAGCAGGAAGGAATTTGTTCTTTACCTTGTTCACCATCTTGGGCCAAGTTCTTATCTTCTCCTTTCGTCTCCTTTGTCTATCAGTTTGCAAGTGCTCCCACCATAATGATGCATGACCTTTCAGCCTAGTGACTGCAATCTTCACCTTTCTATTATCAGGAGTGTTTTCATACTCAAAGAACTTCTCCATATTAGAGATCCAATCCAGCACAGTATTTGTATCCAATTTTCCATCATAAGGAACAACTTCTACAGCAGGCTTTGAATTTGCCCTAGACAATAATCGCAACAATGTTTCCTCATCTCGATCTTCTTCAGGTTCTGGATTATGGTTTGGTGCTGCTGCTTCATCATCACTTGCATCTTCGAGATGCGCTCCACTCCTCTGGGCTGTCTCCACAACATCTAATCTGGCTGCAATTTGTCTTAACTGATCCAATATAGCGTTATCAACATTATTTCCTCTACCACGAACCATCTTTACAAATCAGGTTCTTGCAAGATCATAACCCTCTGCAAGTTATAGGTCAAATCCACAGATCTGCCACCCTACAACCAGATCCAAATTAGGGTTCTACACGATCCAATCTCCACAAGGATGAACTTCGGGCTTTGATACCAACTGATGCAAGCAAGGGATGAATAACTAGGGCCAAAGGCACACCCAGCTATCCAAACCACCCTGCAAGAGTTAACACAACGGAAGCAAACACGAGGAACAACACCAAGGAAAGAGAGAATAAGGATATATTTATTGATTCATCAAATATTCAGCATACATGCCCAGCTGTAAGGCCTTCTGGGTTATGGCCGATTACAAATGTACAACTTCCAGATCTCCAAATCAGCTTTTTAAATCCACATATCTCTTTTCTTTTGAACTCTCCCCAAAAATCTGCCCTAACCCTAAACCTAAACACCCTACTTACACTTGCCAAAATGGCTTAGGGATAATTCTAGAACATAGAGAAACCACAAGTCGGCTCTCATCAAATATAATTAACTATACCAAAATTAAATGTGAGCAAAGTCGGCCCAATTGGAACTAGGCAGAATGAACTGATGTGCAGGATTACAAAGAAACCCAGGATGCTCCTGCATCACTCATACACAAGGCAGCTGTACCTTACAATTCAGAGGTAAGTTTGACGACACAACTAAGGCTTTCCAACTGTTTAGAAACAATTGTTCCCCTAGCAATTGAGTGTCGGAGTGGAACACAAGGGGAATATCAAAAGGAACAATTTGTTAATCAAGTTTTGGCGACTCTATTGGGGAAGACAAACAGTTGCATATAGACTTAGTCACTAAGATTATGAAGGGAAATGGTACTCCCTCATGAGAATATAATCCTGGTGCTCCAACTGAATTTGGGTTTTCAGGACAAACACGAGGACATCGTTGGCCAACTGAATACCTTAGCGTGGAAAACAAGGAGGAGTCTCGAGGATTATAAAAGAGTGAGTCTGGTTTTAGAAGGAGAAGAGACGTTAGCTGAAATTTGGAGAGAAATCATCAAAGGCATAGGTTGAGACAGGGTCAATGACAAGTACCACATAATTGACTTGGTAGAGATAACAAAAGGAAACGAGAATATCTATCCAACCTGGAGTCAAAATGGTACACTAGGAGTGCTAGGGGGCAAGGTAAGATGGATTTTGTCTTTGAAGAATTGAAGAAAGCAATTTGTTGGAATTCATCCACCTGGAGGAAAGGAAAGGGGCGAGATAAATTCCATGCTTGACGATCTAAGTCAAATCGTCTTCTCGGTAATAAACCCCTTTTGTCAGAGTAAGAGTAGACTAGCTTCACCCTCGAAGTAGCAAAGCACAACGACATCTATTTGTCATGCCCTAACATTGGATGGAGTAGCTGCTCCTACAAGAGTTAATCTTCAACCAATTTCGCCACAACATGAGCAATGGCTGTATCTATACCATGGGGAGCCACAATCGGTCCCTTGAACTTAGCCATACATAATCACCTTCCGTGAGGTTCCAGGAAGCATTTCCCAAGATTTAGAGGTGATGGGAAGGTCCTGGCAGAAGAACACGTTGCATCTTTCTTTGGTGCGTGTAGTGTCGTAGCTCCTCAACATGAGGATGTGATTGTTTGCTTAGGGCCCATTTGGTTACAAGAATTGTTGAACGCAGAATTCATCTATGCTGGAATAAGCGCTCTTCTAGAATTCGTGCATTCTTAAAACTCGTTCTAGAATGTCATTTGGACTTGTTTGGTTGTCCTAGAAGAGGAGTCGGCAAATGCATATTTTGTGTTTGCTTGCAACAATTGAAATAGGAATTGGAATAAGTTTTTTCAAATCTTAATAATTTAAACTTAGTCTGATTATATTTTAATGGTTTTTAAAATGGAAAATTTATTTTAAGTTACTTCTTTCTTTGTTTAATTGACTTTATCACAACCTTGTGATTGTGATATATATGTTCATTGTTAATATTAAAAGTTAATATTTTGATGGCATTTTCTATAATTTTGATTACATTTTAATAATTTCATTAACAATAATATTGTAATTAAACATAAAACATAATTATAAATTTGAATAAAATATCAAAGCTAATATCATTTCATTTTTAAATATATTAAAGAAAATAAAAAATACAATTAGTGACAAGACTAAAGACTAAAGACAAATTTTTTTTTGTAAAGATAATTTTATCAAAATTAATGAAAAGATATCAAATCTGATACTAGTCTTTTTTGTCATCTTATAAAAATCGTCTTTCTTGTCATTTTATAAAAAATCCTTGTACAAATTTTAGCTATGCGCTTTTTTGCATATGTTCCCAACAGATAAGTGCAATTATAAGGCAAAGAAGACATCGTAAAAATAGAATTTCAGCCTTCAAAGCCTTGCAACACTTGCACTCTGTTCCTTCATCACGCACTGTGTTTGTTCTTAGCTAATTTGTAACAAATTTAAATGTATTAACAACCCTTTTCAAATTTGGGCAATTCCAAAATTTACGCCCAGGATTTGTTTGCATACTCACCCTCCCAATTTCCAAGCACGACACACATGGAGTTTTACACATTCCAGAGGCTTTAAGCAGGTATTTTGCTTACACCCACAAGCTCAAAATTGCCCTTTATTCGATCTACCAGTAAGCTGGATCCATTGTCTCAAGTTTTTGGAGCTTTTTCATCTTAAAAGTTGAACATCCTATTTCTGTTGTATAAACTATAGTAAGTTTGTTTTTAGAAGTTGAAACAGTCAGCAGACATACAAGTGAGGGTTGGGTAGATTTGATTGGCTTATTTCAATTTTGAACTGAACACCCAAATGCATTTTCTGACGTATAATTGGGCCGTTGTTTCAGAAAGCTCTCAACTGACATGTATTTGAGCTTTGGGTTGATTAGATTGGCTCATTTATCTCCTGAACTATGCACCCATATGCGTTTCCTACTGAATGATTGGAATATCGTGCCAGGAAACTTGCAGGAGATAGAGAGGTGAGCTCTAAGTGGATCAGATTGATTCTTTGTTTGCTTATGCCTCCTTGGCACTCATCTGCACTTACCTTTGTATAATTAGATTTTTTTTTATGTATATACAAGGATGGAAAAACAATGAGCATCGAGGAGAAGTGTAATATGGAATATAAAATCGTAGTACATAAATTGCTTATGAATAGGGTGGATACATGAATATATATATACACACACACACACACGTCTGGTCATGCCCCTGTTAGTCTCCCCCTAGAGACTCTTGGTAGCTAATGATGCTTAAAATGGTATGTAATAATTTTTCTTAAGAGAGCTCTGTACAGGCACATAGATGAACGTCCTGATTGATTTTCAAGGTAACGAACGGATTAAACCTACTTAAACTGAATAGCTTTCTTTAAGGGCCTTACTTCAGTGTTTCCGCAGGCTCATTAGTAGTGTGCATATGATGGTTTTGAAAATTTGGGAAAAAGGGTCCTATAGAGCCTCCTGTGTAACTTGTTCTGAGGGTCCTTTCAGGATAGGACTTTGTGCTACTGTTTGGCCAATTATGTCTGCTTGCAATTGTGGCGACTTTTATTTTGGAAGTTTCTCCAATTAGATCAGTTGATTGAATGAGGATAGATTTAGTTGTTTATATTTGCAGTTTTACAGCCTTAGTAAGTCTCATGGTGAAGCTGTGTGTGTTCCAAAGAGGAGGCATGCATTGAAATTTACAGCCTTAGTAAATCTCATGGAGAAGCTGTGTGTATTCCATGGAGGTCATCCATCTTGTTGAACAAAATATAGGGTAAATGTAAAAAGCAGGGGGATCTCATATATTGAATTGCTGTCTTGCTTGTTCGTGAACAGGGTAAAAATAGTTCTCAGGTTTAACTATCAGAAGGAAAGGCAAGTGATGGCAAAACATGTTCTGATAACTGAAAGACAACAGCTGCTGTGTGGAAATTTAATGCATGTATATCTTGATCATGGCAAAGGAAAAAGAAAATTGGAATGCATTATAATAGTTTAACTTGGAATCATTTTGAGTTGTTTTCCAATCATTTGGGTTGCCTCAATTCAAAGGAATTGCACAGAAAGCAACATGGTGGGCATTAAGCAAGATTACTGCATTAATCGGCACTAAGCAAGATTACTGCATTAATCATCATTGAGGCCAGAGGAAAAATATATATATATATATATATATATTTGGAGGAGCATGTCATGACATGCATCAATCCAGGGAATGGAACTGCGAGGATTATAAAAGTACGAGCTTGGGATAATAATTATGCGAGGATCACAAATATTGTAACTGCCATGTATGTAATAATTATGTGAGACAAATATGAACAAGAAAGACATATTGCAACTTGCCCCCACGCTTAAGATTTCATTATCCATGGAATTTGACTGTGTCAAATCACTTCTGAGAATCTCATTTGTGATTGGATGCACATATTGCAGATATCTATTGCACTATAACAATATATTCTCTTTAGTGGAAAGGGTTGACAAATACTAGTGATCAAAATTCAGGTGGCTAAGAAATCATCACATTTTGGGTACAATTGGGTCCGCAATCATCCTCAGTTTCATAAACTATTTGCGTTCAAAATACTACTTTCTAGGGGCATTATATTAGGCTCTCAAATCCTTGGTTAACTGAGAATTTATGCTTTCATTTTTGGGAATCTACCCATGTTGCCTCTATATTGGGAATTGTTTGCAGCAGCCGACTCACCATGTATCCAAGACACTGAACAATGAAGGAAACCAATCAGCAAATTAAACAGTCGAGTACTAAAATCTTGCATTGCAAAGATAGCATACAAACTAATAATTGTATTCCAGATGTACTAACTTCTTTAACGAGTTTGTCCATTTGAGCAAGCATGCAATTAAATTTTGTTTCCGGATAGAAATGTACGAGGAAAGCCACAATTGTATGCTACCATCCAATTGTAAGCTACCACGATTATAACTTGACAAAGAAAAGCATCTTATCGGGGTTGCACGGATAAAGAGTGTAGGAGGGATTATAGTAAGTTTTCGGAGGATTTTGCTCGTCGATGTGGAAAAACCCAATTATACAGCCCCTTTATTACTACTGCTCCCATCGACATAAACCCAAAATAGACAGAAAAAAGGAATTTGTAATGCATAATATGTTATCTCCAGTCTCCTCGGCAGCATTAGCGGAGAAGGCAACAACTTCTCTCCTTTTAACATAAGAAGAACCAGATGTTCCAAAGCCAGTGAAAGCATTAGCAGCATTAATGAAGGAATCATAATTCATGTAAAACTCATTTCCTATGCAGTCACCTCCAATTATAGAGTTAAAGACGTCAGAAGAAACTATTGAAGACACCCCTCAAATCCACTAGTTGTCTATGATTACACTGGCGATGTAGATGAATCTCTGTGGGCGCCTGTTATGGGCACAAAAGTGAAAGTGATTGAATATAATGCAACGGTTCAGATTGTGTTCTAGGGAACCACTATTCTCCAGGAGGACAACCATCCGATGCATATTCATGGTTATGATTTTTATGTGGTGGGAGAGGGGTTTGGTATTTATGTTGAAGCTAATAAGAGCTCTTTCAATGTGATTGATCCACCTCAACAAAATACTGTAGGGGTTCCTTGTTTACCGCATAGGTTAATTAAGAAATGCACACAGATAATGAACACGAATAGTAGTACTCCTTTATTCGCATATGCCAATAGATTACATAACTAGTGATAAGATCAGATAAGATAAGATGATTTACAATGTACCCAGACAGGGTATAAATACTTTCCGCCAAACCTTTTAGAAGGGGTCCGTTGGCCACATACAATAATAATCTATTTGTTGGCTACAAATCTTTACCGACGACATGAACTCGTTGGCTTGTCGGCTACAAAATCTTTACCGACGACAACACCCTGTTGGCTACAGTTTCTACCGACGACATCATCCCCCCCAAAAGAAAAAGTTGTCTCCGGACGACAATTACAAGATACTCGAGACAAATTAACACACAAAATACATTAACTGACTAACTATAATAAGATAAATCTGCTTCTGTCACATCCCTTTCACATTTGTTCTGTGCCTGCACCAAACTGGTCTCCAACCCACGATGCATCTGTAGCCTTTGCCAACACAATACTATCTTCTTAGTCAAGCTGACCTTGATAGGCACCTATGCTGCCAACTCTAGGTACATTGAGCCAAGTGTTGTTGAACTGCCTTCAACTGGATGATCAACTCCTCCCAAGCTCTCTGTGCATCCACCAAGACAGCCTCATGTCCAACACCCACTCCAAGTGCCTCTGGTACACAGGCACTCCATGCTTGCAGCAGCTCCAGGTCTCGTCAACTGGTCACACTTCCCATTACTGATATCCGCAATGACTGGGGGTCTAGGGGGCAATGCCCCTGGCAGGGTCGAGGGGCAGCGCCCCTACGGGGTCCTGGGGCAGCGCCCCACGTGTGCTCCCTGTCGCAATATAGGGCGGGATCTCGCTGCCAAGACCAAATTAGCACTCCGAAACCCACACAAAATTGCATGGAACACACTTTCTGTGATTTACTTCTGATTCTACACTCTTTCTGGCAACCACTGATGTTTTCCCTTCCCTTTGGCATTATGCATTACTCATTCCGAACAATTTGAATCTGTCAACGTTTTTTTTTTCTTGAAAACCTCCTGTCACCCTTCTTCTGTGTCTACCGGTGTACTGCAATCTTCTCGTGGGTCACCTTTCGTAGCAAAAGGACCTTCTGAACTGTTTCACTCGTGCGTCACCTTCTGCGGCAAAGGTGTCCGCGGACTCGTGTCCGTGGCCATGTGATCACGGGACACCCTGCCCGCGGGACACTTAGTGTCCGAGGGACACCCAGCCTGCGAGACACTTAGTGTCCACGGGACAACCTGCCCACACGACACTCGGTGTCCTTGACTAGTGCCCGTAGGATACCAAGTCCGCGGGACCACTTCTTCTTGGCAAAACTTTCTTTCCAGACACCTGCATGATCTCATCCACTAATAGAACGTAATCATACGCTTGAGTTATCCCCGTAACCACCATAGATCGCTTCTCCTGGAGTTTGTTCAGATTATACAATCTTTATCTCAGGCTTTCCATGTCGTGTACCATGAATTCCGTCGGTTGCCATTCCTTGCCGTCAATAGCTATATTCTTGATTTGAGAACCTTCACTCTGTACCGTTGAAGCTTTTATTAAACCCTTCCTCTTAGTTTCTTGTACAGATCGTATGATGTGTTTTCCTTGCTGCCGGCACCTTTCTACTACATTCGTGTTACATTGTAACTCTTTCTTTCCACGCGATCTGTTCACTGTGTTCCGGACGGTGGAATTTTTCCTTTTTCTGGGTTTGTATTGTATGTCCTTCCCTTCAGCTTCGGCTCTAACCTCCTTTCCTTCTTCCGCTTCTCTGTATTCCTTCGGGCATTCATTTCCCTCTTCTTTCTCACCTTCGTTGACCCTTAACATATTACAGCTCGGAAAGAGCTCGTAATCCTCCATTTGCTAGTGAAAAAGGCCATTCATTGAGTCTAGATCGTCATCTATTGAGCCTCCGTCCAATCGCAAGACTCCGTCCTAATCTGGTTCCATATGTTGTCTTCCTTCATCCTCCTCTCCCTCAGAATCTAACGACAGGGCCTCTTCCTCGACCATTTGAGTGTTTAGATCAATAACAAATCGCCAGCCTTTACTTCTGAGTGATAAGGTGTTCTTCTTCCAATTGTGTTTGACTCTGGCTTGAATAAGCCATCTGCGGCCAACGATGGCGTCGTATCCTTTTCTCTTCAACGGGATCATGACAAAGTCCAACAGGAATGACTATGTGCCAATCATCACCGGCTATGCCATGAGAACGCCCAGAGGTTTGATGCCATGTTGGTCCGCTGTGAGCAACTGAAATGTAGGGGGCCACAATGTTGGTTGTCCTAAATTTTTCTAGGTCTCCTCCGGTAAGACATTTACGCCAGACCCTCTGTCGACTATTATGTCTGTGAGAACATGTTCGAGGATCCCCATCTCGACGATCGCCGGATGCCGTCTGGATGTGAGGGCTAGCAACATTTGGTCGTCTCTGCCTGCAGCAATTTCTTTCCCTCTACCTTGTTCTCCGGGTATCCTTGGAGTTGGCGCAATATTTGTGAGGGCGGATCGGAGCTGGGGCATTGTAAGAAGCAAATCATTTATCTTGACAGGTATCTCCGTTTGCAAAATTTGCTGTACAATGTTTTGTTCTGCGGAATTCCTTGCCGAAGTGTTGGTGGTGTCCCTCAACTGAGATGTTTCCGCCTGCGATGCCTTTTCAATCTCCGCAATTTCCTCTTTTCTTCTGCTAGGTCCGGGTACTGTTTTGCTTGCCTCCACGTAATTGCCAAAACCTCTTCTTCATTCGTCCCAACAGTGATCAAGTTTACTCCCAATTTTGGACATTCGGCATAATCATGGTTGCCAGGTCCGCACCATCTATATAATAGTTTGGGTGTATTTGTAGTTGGACATTCCTGGGCAAAGTGCCCCCACAAGTTACATGCGCGGCATTGTACGATCGGCCCTCCATTCGCATCATACTGGATTCGGCTTTTGCTGGTATTGGTAGTGTTATTGTTTGCATTGTTATTGTTATTCTGCCCACATCTGTTATTCCTGTATCCTCCCGACGTAGCACCAGCATTATTGGTATTTTCGCTACTGCCTGATGGGGATGCCTCCTGTGTAAGAAGTACCTGCAGAGATCCTTTGGTCTTCATGTTAAAAGGACATTCCTTGGTCGAATGGCCCATGATCTGACAAATGTCGCAGAATTGGTTCTTTAGACAGGATCCTTTAGTGTGACCGTCGGTCTTACACTCTGTGCACCACAGCTCACTGCCTTTTGTCTCCTGCATATTTATAATCTCCTTCATCATGTGAATCATGTCCTTTTGTAGGGCGCAGACCTTCTTGCTACTATTTTCATCATCACTGGTATCCTCTCCCGAGGACTCGTCGTCATCTAAGTCGGAGGAACTATTCTTCTTCTTCTTTTTTGTCTTCTGCTCGCTCTCCAAGTTCAGTGCTCTGTTGTATGCTTCTATGTATGACAACAGCGGTACAATTTTCATTTTCTTCCGCAACTTCGGGCTTAGACCTTCCATGAACCATCTTTTCTGAAGTCCATCCGCTGGCTTATTTTCCATTTTATTTATCAAATCTTTTAATTTCCTGGCGTAGACGCAGATAGTTTCATTCTTCCCTTGCTTGGTATTGAAGATCTCGCCAACAATTTCATTATCATTGCGCAATAGTTGAAATTCCGCGAGAAACTCCTTTTTAATGTTATTCCAACTATCTAGCTTCTGCGGATCTGTACTTGTAAACCAGTCAATCGCCACTCCCCGTAGAGTGGCCGGAAATTGCCTCATCCAGTTGTCTTCAGTAGTTATGCCATTTGCCCTCCAGATCGTTTCGCGTGTTTTACAGTGTTGAATGGGATCAGCTGTACCATCGCCATTGAACTTCAACAGTTTTTCTTTTGGTCCCGCCATCACAATTGGTTTTTGTAAACAGGTGTTGCTCGGTCTTGCAACATTGGCACTGTTCACTCCCATACTGTGGCTTTGCACTCCCACACTGGCAGTCTGCACTCCTACACCGACGGACTGCACTCCCGCACTGGCGGACTGCTCTCCCACATCGCTGGACTATTCTCCCACACGGGCGATCCGCACTCCCACACCGATGGACTGTTTTCCCACACCGACGGTCTACACTCCCACATCGGCGGTCTGCTCTCCCACACCAGCGGATTGTTCTCCCGCGGTCTCAACAGTTGCGAACGTTGGTGAAGAAGGATCTTTTGAAGCTGTCCCCTGTGGAAGTGTATCCCAGACGAAGAGTTCACTCCACGCTCATGCTCCCTCGGCACTCTGAGTCGTGCGAGTCGATGCTCTTCCGTCTGGATTCTCTTCCCTCGGCGAACACAAATTCAAAAACTCCTCCTATGCTTCTTCCACCAATTCCACCCGCTGCCGAGTTTCTTCTAACAATTCTTCCATGCTCCGGTTTCCATCGGCAATCTTTTGGAATCTCCTTCGGCGTTCGGCTTGCTGTGCCAGAATTAAATTTTTTTGCGCAGTACGGATTCCATCTTTTCCCTTGACCTTATTTCGATCCTTGTTTAGCTGATTTGGCATTAATCTTCATTCCTCCCACCTTCCAGGTTCATAGGGCAACGGCACCAAATATTTACCGCATAGGTTAATTAAGAAATGCACACAGATAATGAACACAAACAGCAGTACTCCTTTATTCGCATATGCCAACGGATTACATAACTGGTGATAAGATTAGATAAGATAAGATGATTTACAATGTACCCAGATGGGGTATAAATACTTTTCGCCGAACCTTCCAGAAGGGGTTCGTCGGCCACATACAATACTAATCTATTCGTCGGCTACAAATCTTTACTGACGACATGAACTCGTCGGCTCGTCGGCTGCAAAATCTTGACCGACGACAACAACCTGTCGGCTACAGTTTCTATTGACGACATTCTTGTCAATGGATGGACTTGTCAATTGTAAGCTACTACACAATTGTAAGCTACCATGATATAACTTGACAAAGAATATTGTCTGAAAAGAATCTTTCTTATACTTTAGGATCACAGATATAGGCAGAGTACACAAGAAAGTTGAGAATGATTGCATGGAGCCATGGGACATTTGGGTTCGAGTCCCATACAGAAAATCTGAGCTCATAAACAATCCCCCTACTTTCACTTGCAATCAGTTAGGAAGAAAAAAATGTCACGGCATATGAGCGACAATTTGGTGGGAGTCCTAGAGTTTGTGATAGTCTTGCTATCGATCCCCATTTTAGCCTCTGGCATATGGCTGACAAACAGGCATGACACCAACTACGAAATGTTTTTTGCAAGGCCCCATCATGACCATCGAGCTCCTAAAAATGGTGGTATCACTGGCGGGTTTGATAAGGGCTTGCTTTAGGGTTACCCCATTTTTTCCCTCCATAAGTTGGAGCATGTTGGCGGACCCGACCAAATATTAATTTTGGTTTACAAAAGAGTGGAATAGGCATAGGCTATTCCTATTCCACCTATTTAGTGGGAACTTCACCATGCCCATTTTGGGCTAAAATTAGAATAAATACATATCTATTCTACTTTTCATTTTTGCAACCAAACGCTTAATTTCCGAATTCACGTAGTCAAATTTTCTTATTCACATGCAATTCCGTCAACCAAATGAACTTTTAATTGTGGAGACGTTGGTGGATAGAGCTGCTGATTGGTTTCAACACTTACCTATAGGATGTATCACGAATTGGGCTGACATGACAAGGCACTTTGAAGCTAGATTTTAGAGTGCCGAGGATGAACATAACCTGCTTTCCTAGCTTACTCATCTGAAGAAAAAACCCACTATCACTATGCGGGAATTTGTAGCAAGGCTCAATAAAATTGTTAACAGTAAGCCAACCCTTGACAATTTGAAGACTTTTTTCCTCAATGCGATGTCTCTAGATATAAGTTTCAATCCAAGATGATCCTAGGTGGCTGATTTGGCAACAACTTAGATTACAACAATCAAACTAGAAGATTATGTTATCTCTGTCGAGAAGTGGAAGGAGGTGCAGATGGGAGTGAGCAACAATGATCCAGTGTCCTCCGAAGCCATGCCCAAAAGTTCTCAAATGAAATGATCGCTTTGAAGAGGCAAATCTCTAAACTCGGTCCCTCATTCTAACAACCCTACTAGAATATTCCAAGGAGGAACAATTGAGGGAAGATGTTGCAATTGCCTCCTAAGCAACAAAGACTAACTATAGAAGCTCCGCCTAAGAAGGGGAACATGTGTGTGTTTCACCTCACTACTGATCACGATGGAGAAACCTGTCTAGAGATGGAAATGTTCATGCAAATGAGTGTCTGGAATGAGCTAGTAGGTGAGGTTCCTGGATGCAAAGAGGATTCGACTCCTAATAGTGACTTTGGAAATTATTACTTGGAGTAAAAGTCAGATTTGGAAAGAGGAGATAACTGTTTTGCCACACTGGACAAAACACCATTGATTGTATTGACTAGGTGCTAGAACAACAAAATCTTAGTTGCCTCAACGCATCCTTGAAATAATGCAGTCGTGAGCAACTCCACCCAGGAAGCTGGCCCAAACACCTCACCATCCTGTACCATAGAAACGGGTAAGAATTTGAGCTCATTCGACATTGTTCCATTTTGTAAAGATGCTCAATTCTTTCTCCTTTATATTACGTGAAGTTAATCCTTCTAAACTTTGAAAGTTAGTAGAATACTGCAAAGAAGATAATAGGGGTGTTCATGCTTGCATAAATTCTCCCTCCAAAAAAGTGCCCTCTTTGTTGGAGTTCTTTCATGAAGATGACTCGTGTGTTTTGGCTATCAGTCTAGGACATAACCCCGAGCCTTTCTATGTGTCTTTATATATTAATGGGCACAAATTGAGTAATTGTATCATTGATTTCAATGTGATGTTAGCTTTGATAGCTCGTGCCCTTGGGCTACTGTTGACCAAAACTTTTGGTTGCTGCTACTCGATGGATGCCAAGCAGGTCCCCTTGGTAGGACAAATCAAAGATGCATAGGCGGCCTTGGCGGCTCACCTAACCAAGAGGTTTAAGTTAACGATCTTGGCGGCTAAGTTTCTGCAGGGACATGGGATGGGAGATTAAGCTAGATTGGTTGCATTATCCCAATCTCTAATAAAAGGATCAAGCTTGAGTTAGAGGAAAAAGTAAAGTTCATTGTGCTTAAGTTGGAGGATCCCAAAGCTCAGATCCTATACCAAGAACTTGAGTTTGGAAATTACATGCTATCCAATGATTCACCACTGCTTGAGGAAAATGAAGAACCCACAGGTGAGTCCCACATTTGGACATTAGAATTTGATGGCAGTTGTGCATCTGCTGGCTTTGGACCTAGCGTAGTGTTGACATCCCCATGAGGTGAGATGATTCACGTCACGCACAAGCTCCAATTCAAAAATACAAATAATAAGATGGAAGACAAAGCCCTCCTACTTGACATAGCTACTGCTAAAGAGAGAAAGGTGAAGGTCCTTAAAGCTCAGGTTGATGTTGAACTGATAGTCAAACAAGTTTGGGGCTTGTACACTATCACAAGTTGAAGAATTATAGGAACCAGTTTTGGGATGGGATTGGAGATTTCAAGGCTTTTTCTATCAAGGCCATTCGAAGAGACCAAAATGCACGAGTCAACTCTTTAGCCGTGTCTGCCTCATTAGTTCTTCTACACCTAGACTTCAAAGACCAAGAGTACAATGTGGAGGTCCTTTTCTGACCCAATGTGTTGGACAATGTTGACACCTGGCAAGTCTTTGAAGATGACCAGAAAATACAAATGTTCCTGGGGAACACATAAATGTTTGTGGAATAGTACTTCAAAGGGGGCAAGAACGCTTGCAAAGACTTCTCTCCAAATAGCAAGAAGGATTTGGAATGAGGGGTTGTTCAACTCAAAGGTAATAAGATCCCTCCTCATCCGATCTCTCTTGATAAACTTTTTGATAGACATGATACGTACATTCAAAAAATCGGGGCAAACAAGAGAAAACTACAGGTAAGTACAACAGTTAGAATATTGGGGACAAACCCGATCCGAGGTTCACTAACATCGGGAAATGTTGCACCAGAGAAAAAGGGTTGAAGCAAGGAAGTTGCTAGTAGCATACCAAGATGTGTTTTCTTGGGGCTACAAAGATCTGAAGAACTTCATGGGTGGTAACTTCAAACATCACATTCCCCTTAAGCAAGAAGCTGCTCCTTTCTGCAAAAAACAGAGGAATTACAATCCCATGGTAGCTAACAACATCTTTAGGGTGGTAGAGAAGATGCTTAAGGCGAGGATCATCTATCTGATCCACCACTCTACTTGGATCACAAATATTGTGCCAGTACAGAAGAAGAATGGAGAGATAAGGATATGTGTTGATTTTCAAAACCTAAACCAAGCTTCACTCAAAAACAATTATGTGTTACCTAACATGGATCATTTGTTACAAACCATGGCTGGGTCAAAAATAATGTCGATGTTGAATGGATTTTCTGGCTACAATCAGATCGAAGTGGAAAAGGGAAACCAACATAAAACAACATTCACCACCCCTTGGGGAACTTTTGCATACAACATAATGCCAATTTAATTAATGCAGGGGCCACATTCTAGAGAGCTATGTAATTGTCGTTAGGGGATCTGAAGGATAAAATCATAGTTTACCTCAATGACCTGATAATGTTTTGCAAATGAATAAAGGATCACTTGAAAGATGTAGAGTGTTGCAGAGGTATCAGGAACATGGAATTTCCTTGAACCCGAAGAAATCAACATTTTGCATTACCAAAGGAAAATTGCTTGGATACATTATCTCATAGGAGGGATTTCAAATTGATCTAGAAAGGGTTATGACTATTCAACAACTGAGCCTCCCCTCAAACAAAAGAGGGGTCACATCTTTCTTTAGGTAGGTGAATTTCTTAAGAAGTTTCTTCCTTGACTTTTTTGAAATTGCCAAACACATAGTGCATATGATGAAAGGAAGTCAAAGCTTCTATTGGAGTCCATTTGGTAAGCATGCTTTCGAAAATATAGAGGGTACCATTGCATGAGCCCCAATTTTGATTCATCCTAACTATACTAAGGAGTTCGTTGTCCACTACTACGCCTCAGAACATACATTGTCAACTATACTCATGTAGGAGAACAAAGAGGGGATACAAGCACCAATTGCCTTCATGAGCATCCCACTCAAAGATCATGAACTGAAGTACTCACAAGTTGAGAAGCATGCGTATACCATATTAAAGGCCCTAAAGAATTTCAGATTTTATATATTGCATTCGTATGTGTTCCAAAATAACCCCGAGCTGCAAAAAGGTGCCTCCAGGAACTACTTATGTGCTGTACACTGCCTCCAGAAAGAATGGTTCCTCCAAGAATGATGCCTCCAGGAACTACTTATGTGTCGTACACTGCCTCCAAGAAGAATGGTGCCTCTAGGAACTACTTATGTGCTATACACTTCCTCCAAAAAGAATGATACCTTCAGGACCTAGAAGTGATCGTACTCTAGTTTAGAAGCTGTACAGAATGACAAAGATGGCCATACGGATGCTAGTTATCTATACGGATGCTTGATGAGGCCATATGGTATGGAAAGATACCAAGCCGTACGATGTTTGTATCAGTCTGTACGATGGGAGGAATATGTATGCCATACAGTGAGTAAGGAGAGTGCGGGGTTGATAATAGAGGCCGTACGGGCAAGGATACTAGCCGTTCAATGGAAATAATGAAGAGTATGAAGGAATAAGAGATTACGGTTAGGAGTTAGCTGTACAGAAGAAGATGGGAGGCCACACAAATGGGTTTATGCGTCCAACACAGAGGTTGATCTGATTCATACGCAAACACAATAGTTCTTGATAAAACACACTTGAATGCGAATAATAATAATTGCTGAAAGATATTACTCCAATTTGCCAGATCCAAGCGACAAAATACATGCAAAAACGGAATAGGGTGAGGGTTGAATCCCACCGAAATCGCACGAGCCAAATAAGGAAGATCTTTCACTTCCAAAATGGTGACATCCCAAACTCCAACAAGAATTCGCATACAGAGAAATATAATCCAAAAGCATACCTACAAACTACCTACAAGCCATGCTTAAATACCCATCGGGAAACTTTTCAAGGGTGTACAAAGATAGCCGACAGCGATACAAACTACGGAAACAAAAATAAAAATGGATCTGAGATACATTAAATCAATCGGCCTGTTACAAAAGTTTAATTAAATACATTTATTTTATGATGGGGACATTACAGTCCTCCCGTCTCAAAATTTGCTTGTCGTCAAGCAAATGCAAACCCAGTTCTGGGAAACCTTCTGTAATCAGCTCCTTTAGTTTCGAGTTAGGCACTAAGTAGATCTTCCCGTCAAAGTAAATGATGTCATCAATAACCTTGTATCTTTCATTGAGTACATAACCATCCATCAACTCACATGCAAAAGTGTTCTTGGAATACTCGGCCAATAGATGGGCCCACCAATTATCCAAAGAATGCGGTGAGGTGTTGATTATCTTGTTTTTACTTGCAACGTCTGGGGCCAAATCCTGTTTAAAAATTGCCTCCATCTTCTTGATTGTGACTTCCCTCGATCCTTTATTTGACATTCCTCTTAGCAACACCTTTTTGCCATCTGTCTTGAATGAAAAGTCCATCCTTTTAAAACTTTGAGTGTACTGGTCAAGAGTTTCCAACCATTGGATGCCCAAAATGATATCAATATCAGCCAAATCTATGACAAAGAAATCATTTGCCAGGGTATAGTTTTCCATGGAAATTTGTAGCCGTGGGATCACATGAGTGCAAGTTAACAAGGTTCCTCCTGCAACCTTAACCTCAAATCCTCCATGCTCAACTGTGTGCAGGCCTTTACTAGTGACCAAAAATGAATTGATGAAATTGAGTGTGGCGCCACTATCAATCATGATTGGGACTCGTTTTCGGTGAAGTGTGCCGCGAACTCTGAAGATACCACCTCCAGTCGGTGTAGTGAGGGTAGTAATGGAACCCCCTTTTTGTATCAAGGCATTTATTCTCTCTTGTTGGGTAATTTTTTCGTTAGTCGCTGTAGGTATTTGTTCTTTGTCGTCATCAGGCATCACCTCAATGTAATGAATCTTTCCCTTCCCAAGGTAGCGATGACCAGGACCGCATAGTTCTTTGCATGTGAAACAGAGCTTTTTCCTCTGGAGTTCTTGCCGAGAATCTTCATCAAATTGAGGTTTTTTTTGAATTGGCTCCTTGTCTTTGTCTTCTTGTGGGGATGGTGTTGGTGTAACTGCGTGAGTTTTGGAGGAAGATGCAACCATGTCATGCATCTTCTTAATTGCTTCGTTGAGTGTACTTGGGTTGAACCCTTTGATCTAGCCCCTCTAAGGCTCTCTGAACCTATCCATGAATAACACAATTCGACGTCTTTCAGATATGTCTGTGACTAATATGGATAGCCTTTGGAACTCAGTGACAGAGTTGTCTACCGTGCCCATTTGCTTTAGCTGAGCTAGATCTTTGAAGTTTAGCTCAGGATCCTTCCCATTGAAACGATCAATGAGTCTCTCAGTAGACTCAACATAAGAGGTCACTTGGTTGTGGCTGAGAGTGACTAGTCCATGATGCCACCACTCATGCGCCACTCCTTCTAGATGAAGTGCTACGAACTTAATTGCTTCCTCTTCAGGCATTGGATTGAGTTGGTAATAGGTATCTGCCTTTAGGACCCACGACTGTGCGGTAATGACTCCAGATCCATCAAATGGCAATAAGTTCACCTTTCCGATCTTTCTCCTCAGATCATCATTAAAATAACTGCGATTTCCTCCGTTAGAATATCTCATTCTTAGATCAACATAGTCTCTGTAAGATATATCTCCTTCCATATTTGCGTTCTGCTAATCTTCCCGAAGTTTTTCTTGCA
The DNA here is from genome assembly GCA_028749045.1 of Cupressus sempervirens. Classification (NCBI taxonomy): domain Eukaryota; kingdom Viridiplantae; phylum Streptophyta; class Pinopsida; order Cupressales; family Cupressaceae; genus Cupressus; species Cupressus sempervirens. The sequence continues at coordinate 464,747,749 of CM053793.1, forward strand.
TTTCCTCAAAGGTGGCCTCTCTTCCTTTGTGTGGTGCTTCCGTCCTTGGAAGGAAGATGGGTATTGAGGGTCGGGAGTGAGAAGGTTGAAAGTTTTTCCTTTCGGAAACAGAATCGTCGCTATGCCCATTTTGTTCTTCTGTTATCTTTTCCTCGACCAATTTTGGTAGAGTTTCCTGCATAAGACTTTGGGTTTCGTTGATTTGCATTTGATTTCTATTCAGCTCTTTTAAAAGATTCATGAGTTCTGTCATAGGATCCTGATGATCTGCCATTCTATCAATAGGGTTATTTCGTCTTCTCCTCCGAGTATAAACTTGCATTCACTTCCACAGGTAGGCAAGATCAAAAGCTCTGATACCACTGTAATGTTCCAAAATAACCCGAGCTGCAAAAAGGTGTCTCCAGGAACTACTTATGTGTCGTACACTGCCTCTAGAAAGAATGGTGCCTCCAGGAACTACTTATGTGTTGTACACTGCCTGCAGAAAGAATGATGCCTCCAGGAACTACTTGTGTTGTACACTTCCTCCGGAAAGAATGATGCCTCCAGGACCCAGAAGTGATCGTACTCTAGTTTAGAAGCCATACAGAATGAGAAGGATGGCCCTACAAATGCTAGGTAGCCATACGGATGCTTGATGAGGCCGTACGGTATGGAAAGATACCAAGTCGTATGGTGTTTGTATTAGGCCGTACGATGGGAGGAATATGTATGCCGTACAGTAAGGAGAGTGCGGGGTTGATAATAGATGCCATACATGCAAGGATACTAGCCGTTCAATGGAAATAATGAAGAGTATGAAGGAATAAGAGATCATACGGTTAGGAGTTGGTTGTACGGAAGAAGATGGGAGGCTACACGAATGGGTTTATGTGTCCAACAGAGAAGGTGATCTGATTCATACACAAACACAATAGTTCTTGATAAAACACACTTGAATGCAAATAATAATAATTTCCGAAAGATATTACTCCGATTTGCTAGATCCAAGCGATGAAATACATGCAACAACGGAATAGGGTGAGGGTTGAATCCCACCGAAACTGCACGAGCCAAGTAGGGAAGATCTTTCACTTCCGAAATGGCGACAATCCCGAACTCCAACAGGTATTCGTACTGCAGAGAAATATAATCCAGAAGCATACCTACAGACTACCTACAAGCCGTGCTTAAATACCTGTCGGAAAACTTTTTGAGGGTGTACAAAGATAGCTGACGGCGACACGAACTACAGAAACAAAAATAAAAATGGGTCCAAGATACATTAAATCAATCTGCCTGTTACAAAAGTTTAATTAAATACATTTATTTTATGACGGGGACATTACATTGTACACTATAGCATACATGCTTGAAGTAGTTGTGAAGAGCATTCTCACCCAGCAAGATGCAGGATGCAATACTCAAGGAGCTTGGGTAGCAAAGGTACTAGAATATGATATAGACATCAAGCCTACAAAGCTAGTTCGTGGAAATGGGCTATGGAGGGAAATCGCAGAGAACTGGTCAAAAGAAGAAGACAAAGATATGCCAAAGGTTCTGATGGTAAGTCTCCAAGACTCATGGTTTTCTAACATAGCATACTTTCTCACATATGGAGAATGTCTCGAGGGTCTTACCCTGAAGCAAAAAAGAGACCTCAGATTGAAGGCATCGAAATACATAATTTGGGAAGACAAGCTCTGCAAGAAGGCCATTGATGGGACCTTCCTTCAGTGGGTAGATAAATGACAATAAGAGAGGTTGCTTTAAACTTTCCATGATGAAGCATGTGATGGTCACTTCTTGTCCACCATTACTACCTTTAGGATCCTAAGGCAATGCTATTATTGGCTGTGGATGTTTAAGGATGCCTATAGATGGGTGGCTCAATGTGAGAAGTGTAAAATGTTCATAGGTAAGCCGTAGTTAGCAGCTCTTCCCTTGAGGCCAGTAGTGATAGAAGGTCCCTTTCAGTTTTAAGGGTTAGATTTTATAGGCCCAATCAACCCATCTTCCAACTTGGGACACACTACATTGTAACCGCCATCGACTACTTTATTAAGTGGGTTGAGGCCAAGCCTACAAAGAAAACAACATCAACAGTGGTGAATGATTTCTTAAAGGAGAACATACTTGTTCGTTTTGGAGTTCCCGGGAAGCTAATCATGGATAACATTGCATATTTTTCTTCAGCAGAGATTACGTAGCTCTTCTTCAATCGTAGAATAGAGGTGGGGCACTCATTTTATTATTTCCCACAAGGCAATGGTCAGGCGGAGTTGAGCAACAAAACCCTCATAAACATTATGAAGAAGTTGGTCTTTTGCATACTTAAGAGAAATCAAAGACACCCCCATCGACTCTACCCTACCTTTGGAACCTACAACTCAGACCTTGGATGAGTTGATGGTTGGCCTCCTTCAAAGAACATAGAAGTGGGTAGAGTGAACCAAGGTGATGAAGAAGAGAATAGGAGGATCGCCTTCAGCTTCCAATCCCACACAAGCCTCTCCTGCCACTGAAAATCACTGCCACCACTAGCTCCTTAACCACCTCCTCTCTTGCATCAGGTCCTACACAAACTACTGGCAAAGGAGATGAACCTCCCGAGAAGCACATTCCCATCCATCCTACATGTGGAGGTGGCCCAGCCCCAAATATCAGAACTATAGGGGAAGAAGAGAAGGAAAAAGAAAAAGGAGAAGAATAGGGAGTCGAAACAGAGATTGGTGCTACTATGGAGGTAATTACTTTGGACGGCTTGGATGGGAGCCACCCAATCGATGGACCTGATGGAGACTCACAACCACTAGAGACCCCACAAGCTGTAGGACGCCGAGGTAAAACCGCTATTTTTAGTACTTCTACTAACGTTGTTGTGTTCCTCTTCTCTTCCAAATAGAAGAAAACTCCTTCAGTGGCAAGGAAGCTCTTTGATGTAGGTTCCCTCCAGTCTGCACTGAATGTCTTGGTGGAGAAGTCATGGTTGTAGAGTATGTTGGAAAAGAAAAGGAAAAGAGTTGAGGAAAGTGCTCTTGCCAAGGATCTAATTCCCCAGACAACACAACCATCTGCACTAGTCGAGAAGACGAAGAAGCTATGCATCTTGGCTGCTCTATTGAGAGATACCAACACCGACCGTGTTATGGAAATAGCACAAGCCCAAGGAGAATGAGATTTCGCTTCCCTTTCTCCTGTGGATTTCAGTGACATGAACTCTATCTGGCATGACACCATTGTTAGAATGTGGAAGTTCACCAATCGACATAAAGAGTAGGAGCTCGAGGAGCTGAAGATATCTAAAGCCCAGCTGAAGGCTTCTAATAAATAACTTTTAGAGTATATCAGGCAATTGCTCATCGCACTAGCATTTCTCCCATGAAATTCCTCCACCGTCAAGTCCTTCGACCCATCTGCATAGGAGTACAAAGCTCCGATTGCCAAATTGTAGAAAGAAAGGAATTTTGGCCAAATTGGGCGTGGATGGGTTGAGGATATGAAGAGCAAGGGCTTACCCTTGATTGAGAAGTTGGGCACCCTTTGAAAAAGGGTTGTAATTAAATGAGATTATGTTTCACCAATCTCAAATCCCTCAAGATAGATGTGGAGAAGTATAAAGATTCCATGTTACTGTTGCATGAAGCCATGAGTTTGGAGGTTGAAAAAGGCATTAGCTGGGGGATCCTGAAGAACATGATGAACCTTTGTTACATTTGATGCAATCTCTAGAATTTAAAAGAGAGAGTATGGTCAAGGTTGAGAAGCAATTGAGGAAAGTGCCTAATCTAGTGAAAAAGGAACGAACCATTTTTGGGTACCTTTGTAAGTTGCACACGGAGTCTAATGTAAGCAAAGACGATGAGGTGGTTGACATTGAACACATGAAGACTGCATATCAAGATTTCATAGATGAGTTGGTGCACCCCTCCAATTTCCAAATCTTTGAGCTCCATAAGTTGACCGCTTTAGATGGGATGCTGACAAAGGTGTCAGAGAAATTACAAGCTTGGGCCGACACCATTGAGGGGCTAGCTGCAGACTATGACTTTTGGTTGATTCGTTCGGCTAATGTACAAATTCCTGATGCTAAGGATCTCTCAACAATCTTAGGGGCAATGAAAATGTATAAGGCGAGGCAAGAAAGGGCCAAGCTAATTGAGCCAGACTTAATTATTGCTTTGTTCTATGACAAGTGTCATGCGCCTCCCATTTTGGGTTTCTCCTCTATCTTCTCGGAGATGCTATCTTTGCAACGACCGGAAGTTAAAGGGCCTATATGTAATGTTTTGAAATTCAATGAAAGGGATCGACAAATTTTGGTTTGAAAGTCTCCCCCTGTTGCAAAGACCGACTGAGTGAGTCTCGAGAGTTTTACCATTGTTTGTTGTTCAAATAAGTTAGTTATCTCTATGTTTTGCATATGGGAAATGGACATAGATTGAATTGAATGGGTTTGAATTCGAAGTGAAGTTGAATCTTTCTTTTTAATTCATAGTTAATGGTAATCAGAGTGTTACTACGGCTTGGTTATGTTCCTTTTACTTTTCGTTTGCATGTGTACATGTTAAACAATTATATTCATTGAATTGTGTATGTGGAAATATCATAGTAACATGTTCAATTAGAAGAAATATTTGGGAGTTTAACTCATTCATAGTCATGAGTGAGATTTAATTCAGTTGCAGACCAATTTTCCTGCCTGAACCTTTTGCAGAGATGAAGGGTTTGGATAGGACCTCTGCTGCTCTCGGGTGAAGAGCATACTCATGTTAATTAGGACTTAGACAAAATTCATTGCAGACCTCATGCACAAGGGAGCTGTACCTTACATTTCAGAGGCAAGTCTGATGGTGCAGCCGAGGCTTTCCAATTGTTGAGAAATAATTTTTCCCCTACCAATTGGGCATTAGAGTGGAACATAGGGAATATTTAAGGGAACAATCTGTTAACCAACAGTACTTTTCTTTAAACTGTCATAATGTTCTTTTCAAATCTGCTATAACCTGATTATAAATCTGCCATAAAATTAGCACGATCTCCTCTCCAAAGTCTACTATGAACTCCAAATAAAATTCTCATCAATATGTTTCAGATTTCTCTTGCAAATCTTTGCATGAGACCCTTCTCACAAGTGTCATAATGTCTTGACAATTATGCTCATAGAGTTTATATAAGTCTGCTTATAAAACCTTCAAAAATCTGGATATTTGTGGCTCCTCATCAATCTTGTGTATGTGTTAGATTGTATTCTTTTTCACCATTTACACTAGTCAGTTCTCCACTCATATATTACTCCCACACACCTCTTCACCAAGAGAGCCATCCCTTCATTAGTGTGTAATATTCTTTGTAACAAAATTCAATCTCTCTCTCTCTCTCCCCACTTTCCTTTTTGCACATTCATTCACACCTAGTTACACTAAAATCCTCTTTCCATAACATATACACACAATAACTCTCGCACAAAGATTATCTTATACTTTTCCAAGGGGAATGATTTCTTTAGGGACATTTCCTTTCATAAGTTAAGCATAACGCTCGAGACTTACGAAATATTACTATATCTTTAACTTATTACAAAGTCACACCTTTAATATAAACGGAGGCAACTCTGAGATAGTCATGCTCTTTTATCAAAACTGGTCGGAGCCTTCCCACAAGTTAATATATATAAATCGCCACCTTTTACTAACTTCCTTGCTTGCAATTATAATGAATCACTGTTTTATGAGACACCTAATCTATGTAAGCTTTGTTTAAACTTTGCATATATTAATCATGTTAATTACTTGTGTTATTTAAAATTGCTGGTATTATCCCCAACCGGATATGTGACCCAAATCTCAGAGACAATCTCAGAAATTTTAAACAAATGATTTCATGGAATGCATTTCAGATTTCACTAGCAAAATTCCATAAAATAACTACATAAAAAGAAGTCTTAAAATGTTATTGCAATAAATCTCCAGCAGGAACACATTTTCAGAAATAATATTTCATTGAAGTTTTCAGCAAGGTGACTATAAATCCAATTGTAGTTACAAAAAATACAATATTGGATATGAAAAATATGAACTTGAAGCACAATGTGAAACACTTGCGCAATGTCTCCAACCGACAATGGGATGGGTTTCTATCCTCTCACTTGCTGAAAGTTGTAGCCTTTGAAAGTTCTCCAAGAGAGAAAACTGAAATTCAAAATAATAAACCAAGCATGTTGCAATGAGCTTCTCCTTTTAAATACTACCTAGTGACCCTTTACATTCCTTCTTTTGATTCTTAATTCCCTTTTTAAAATAATACTTTTTTCCCATAAAGTGCCCATAATAATAGAGTGACATTTAATAATATGAACTTATTTTATAAAGTCACAATAAGTCAATTAAATCTTTAGTCATTAGAATTCACTAATAAAATGGACTTAGACGAGCATGTGTGATAGCTTGTCGGAAGGTCTCTTAATGAGACTCCTAGTCCAACACTGAAGTGCCATGAATACTGAGCGTGTTAATTTACTACAAATACTAAGTGTCCTAAAAACCCCACTAAAACAATCCCGATTAGTGAGCAACTAAAACTACCTAGGCCAAAAATTGAACCGATCCTAGAGAATACTTGGTTAGCCCATGAAACCAAGGCAAAACAAGCTAATAGTGGAACAAAATTGACCAAAAAAGGGACATAACAGTCTTCCCTTCTCATAGATTGCTTGCCCCCAAGCAATCCACATCTATATGCTGAAATCAAGTGCCTGGATTCGAGATCTGCCTCAAAATTGATGCTTTATCCAACTATTGCACTAGACTGGTGTAAATATCTCTAATCCCAAAGTCATGAAGCAACACAATATGACCAAAACACCAGTCAACTGAATGCCAAGATCCCAAAATCTCTTAGGTGTATATTTAGTTGGGACAACCTGCCATGTGCTGCTATTGTTAAAGAAAATGCTCTCTACTCAACTTTGTATGTCACTCCAGCTATAACTACATACACCTCTCTTATTGAGGTGGCGGGAGGTGAAGAACATAACAACGTCCATTAAGAATGGAATGCAACAACAAATCACTCCTCCCAACTCCTTGATCCTTAACCCATGTGAATGCTTTACCTAGGTCCCAAGTTAAGACCTGTGTAATGTCCCTGATATCCCTAACTTGCTCATGTAATACATATACCACTGTAAGATTACACTGTCCAACTGACACAATCACCATGCCACCACATTGGAAATGGAGTAATCCAATAGTAGGTGTCGCAGGAGTGAACATCTCAAAAGGGAGTGATTGAGAAAGCCAACTTGTCACACCTTCATCAACTTCAACTATCCAAATCACGCACACACGTGGAATCCATCATAATCAAAACGGGTCCAAGAAGATCATTGCCTCTTGTTGCTCAACTCTAATCTCACCTTCACCATGCCAAAAATGGTGAAGCTTGTAAGTAGAACCCACCCAAGCTATATAGCTAATATTGTCCATACTCAGGGCCGAAGACAAATTGCTCTCACATCCATCTGCCAAAAGGAGATACAAACCATTGAAGGAATCTGCAACCTCACAACTGCATCCAACCTTTGCAAGATCCCCACAGATGCATTGATTCTGTAAGTAATCCAACCTCTAGCAACTAACACCATAATCACCCTGTAACCTTGAATCCACATGAGATCTTTGTGATATTAATGTAACCAGCCTTCTCGGATACCTACCGCTATAATGGAAATCTGACTGGTGTCCCTGCAAGTAATCTCCCATAGTTAGCTGAGTTAGATACATGATCCCATCTTCTGAAGATGTTGGACCTTCATCTGCACCTCATCAAGTCCTCCATATGTGGATCAAATGAAAAATGATAAGCACTCTTTACTGTATAGTCATGATAAAGAACTCCAACCTCCATTGATGGCTCATCACTAAGTACAATCTGCCCATAGAATGCAATTGAATCATGCTCATCTTTATCAACTCTTGTGCCATTGTCACTGACGACCTCTTCAACTCTTAAATCTTAATGTTGAGCTAATGTAGAGCTTGCCAAATGTAATTTCTGATTAAGCTCAACAATTGTATTTTCTGTTTCATGAAGTGCCACTAAGGAAGCCTCTAAGGTGTCCTTAGTGTTCGAAAGCTCGCAAGTAAGGATTATTTTTCCTTCTTCCTTAATGCCTCAGAATAGATCTCTGTGAGATTGAAAAGATGATCACGATTTGAAGAAGATGTCATTGTTTTCATCTCTTCCTTAATCACCTGCAAAGGTAAGAACTCTTTGAGTCCTTTTTGTCTTTTCTCTAATTGTTTCCTCCAAAAATGTTTTTCAACCATCTCATATATGTTATCAAAATGTGATAAAGCTGTGATAGTCTAATTTTTATTTACTTTCGTTTCACTTTCTAAATAAGCTGTAGTAGCAGACGTATGAGAGAAGTCAAATTCACATAAGGTGGGAGAATGTGTTTCATCATACGTATCCATGTCATAAATGTCATCTTTCATACCAACTATGTCTAGGAATTATGAGTAGCATTATGTTCAAAAACAAATTCATCACAAGAAGAATCCATACAATATGTAGAGATTATTAAGTCTGGATGAAGATCAACATCAACACTCATAAAGGATACGGAGTCATCATCATTGGTTGATTAGGCAATTTTCCCTAATGCATTTTCAACATGCCTATCAAGAGCACTAGTGTAGGTAGCCCCACAGGAAACTTCTACCTCCATACTACCCATCAATAGACTTGTGACAATTTTGATATTTTTCACATGATAATGAGATGGCTGCAAATTGCTGGTAGTTGGTTGCCCTTCTTTTTCAAGACCGCTTGTAACCTATGTAGTACATTCTCCTTCATTGTCTTCCAAATCCTATTTGAAATTTGGTTCACCTGTAGGCTGGTTATAACCTTCTGAAAACTCTTCACACAAATTTCTGCACCCATCTTTTGTAAGAAGATCTTGAGCCAACTTGTGGTACTTCTTTGCTACAGTATTCTTGTTCTGTAGACTTTGAGGAAAGTCCATGTAATCAATGAATCGTAAATCTTTCTGAACCTGTGGAGGAAGTTTGTTATACTTGTCATACATGTTGAGTATCTGTGTTCTTTTATCAGGCTGTGAATTGTGGGCTAACTGTTGTCGTATTTCAACAAGATCTTTCTTGACTTTTTCCAGAGTGTGCATCTTTTCCATCGTTAGATTCTACTAATCCTTCACGAAAAATTGATGTGCCCCGACCTTCAATACGCTGCTTAAACTAACTATGTTTTTTCTCACCAATGGAGCTTGACAGATTTATCTTGAAGCTCTGATATTTAAGTTCAGTTATCTATATGCTATCCCAGATTTATTAAACTGCAGAAATTTTAAGCACTAGATGACAGGTACAAAATCAACAGTCCAAGGATTCTGTTCTTATACGTCCAATATTCATATCAATAGTCTTAATAGACATACAGCATCTATCCTTTTGCAATATTTGAACAATAAGAAACACTGAAATATTTAGGAATCTGCTCACCCTTTTTTCTGTGGTAATATCGACGCTATGCTTGTATAAAAATGACTCTGTTATGTGTGAATCGACTTAAAATGGAGCTCTAAGTAAAGGTAGCAACCATGGGGCAATCTTCCCAACCTTCAAATAGCACTTCGCCTGTGATATCCCTTACTGTTATATACGAATTTTAAACTCTTTCACTGAACTTTCCAATGATTTATAGTCAAATAGATGGCAAGTTGGATATTGTGACAAATAATTTGTAGGAGAACAATTCGGTGAACAGTTTCAGATTTGCATTCAATAGTCATGCAAACTACGTATGAGAATATATGTATTCATGCATAAGAAACTTTAAGCCAATGTACTTACAGCCCTTGCACCTGGTAATTTATCAATCTGTTTGATACCACAATAGTGCGACATCAGCTTGCTCTAATAACTCTGACACGCAGCAATGATCACCACCAATAAGTTCCCACAAAAAACAGTCCTGTAGGCATAGTGTTGTCCAAGAAATAGAGTTGTTCCAGACTTAGAAATGACTTCATAGATATAGGATTACACAGTTGTCTCTTCCAGCTAATTACAATAACTCATATGCACCTGCAGATATCCACCTTATGCTAGAATTAAAGGAAATGTGAGACACAATAGTCCAATTGCCGACTGGAAATGAACCAATTCGAAAACTACATAGGGAATTGTTGACCATGCTGACAACCAAATGAAGTTGGGTTGAAAGCCACCAGAAGACTATAATGTCCCCTATTGGAACTTCCATTAATATATTTCATTTTTTCTAATTGCAGACCAATTGCATATATTTTCTTTGTTATTTCTCCATTTCTGAATGGTCCCCTCTCAAAGTTATTTTGTTCTATATATATGCTCTTCGTTTTAAGAGTCACATCTTTCCATAAATAAATACTGTATTATATTAATAATTTAATTATATTAATTATATATATTATATTACTAAAATAATATATATTATATTTTTAATAAAATAAATTATATTTCTAATTAATACTAACATTGCAAAATATACTTACGACTGCATATTATATTTACTTTGTATATAAATAATAATATTTAATTCTCATATTTAATATATATTATGCAATGAATATAGTAAATTTGATATTATTAATATTTTATTTATTTGTTATTTAATTATATGGATTTATTTTGACAAGGATCACAATCCTCCCCTCAGGCAAAAACATGAAGCATACACATGAGAACACAGAGTAGACACATGAATGCATGAAAACACGAAGTAGACACGATGTAGACACATAATATATGCATTCTAGATTAATGCCTTACAGTTCGCTAGAGTTAAGAAGATGATTTACAAGATTTTCTTCTTTGATAGAATCCTGCAACCTCAAGTAATCATTAGTACACGTGTATATATAAGTTTCAAGAAAATGTGGGTCAAGATAATTTATTCCAAGCCAATCTCATACTTCCAGACAAGGTGGCTCACTTAGAGGGATGCTCGTTTTGTTTTGCACTTATTATCATTCTTTAGTCGAGAAGAACACTTAGGATGTAAACAGATTGCTTGGTCACCAAACTCAATGGCCTTCCTCAAGGTTTCTATCGATCCAAGCCCACGGTCCCATCTTGGAATGACCTCAAGGCAACTTGATCCTATCTTGGTCAAACCTGAAGGCAACTATAGGGATGCTGATTCTACCCATCTTGGAATAACCGATTGGTTAGACTAGTCTGAATACACCTTTGTTTTCTCTCTTGAGGCTACCTTTACAGGTACATAATAAACTATATGTGAATTAATAAAGTCATGCTGTTCTGATTATAATTCTAGTCTTGAAGGAATGCTACGATGCAATAGGTCGCTTTGACACCAAACTCAACCATCTTCCTCAAGGTTCCTATGGATCCAAGGCTACTATCCCATCTTGGAATGACGTCAAGGCAACCTGATTCCATCTTGGTCAATCCTCAAGGCAACTTACAGGGACGCTGATCCTTACCAATCTTGGAATGATCTGTTGGTTGGCTTTATACAAGCCTTTTGCATATTGTATTCTTACTTATTCCTTCTAACTTGGTTTTATAATAGGATTGGGCAATGGTTATTATTTAAATGAATTGATTTATAAATAACATACTTACCTCAAATAATTTTTCCTTCTGTGTTGGCTACGTATTTTATGTCTGATTGTATCAGACGTAGATTACAGAATTGTTCTTATTTGCTTTATATCCTTTCAACGCACTGTATCTGATAAGATGTTTGGTGAATATCAGCTATATGTGCTGTTTAGGCTTAGTGTATATGTGCCAATTCAGATTGATATGCAATTGCTTGCAATGATCTTTATGCCAAGAAGGCAAGCGCTCAACCAAGAAGATCCCTAAAATGTTTAATAAGAATAAGTTGTAATCTGATTTATCACTCTCAATACTCTTCTCTTGATCTGCTGCAAGATTTAGTTACTTTTCTGCTCTACATCTGATATATTTTGATAAACAATTTGCTGTCATATGCTTAAAAGGGTCTACTTATATTTGTATGTATTTCTTTTCAATGTGTTTCAACTAATCATAACAACAATGTCTTCAACAACAAATCACATCCTGTCTTCCCTCTCCGCATTTAGGAAAATTGTTTGCACTGGACATTGTTGTCTGAGAGCTGAGGATGCATTTCTGCTCAAACCATTCCCTTAAAATTGTTTGTATTTATATCTGAGCACTTAAAAAAGTATTCCTGCTACAGTCCATAATTTTCAATCTCATTGGTTTTACACCCTTTTGCAAAAGCAAAGTATATGTTGAAGATATCACAGCTATAAGAGATTGCAGAACCTGTCTTATTCTGAAGAACTTCTGTTGTGAAATCTCCAACTTGCTTTTGACTTCTTCAACCTGTATATATGAATGTGGGGTGGGGTATGGTATATATTTAATGTGACACTCCTTACATGCAACATGCCTCATTTGTGTGGAGGTAATATGTAGTCCAAGTATCCTTTGTTAAATCGATGATATACTAGTGGGTTGAATTCACATACTTCCCATCTTCTCTTGCAGGGTCCACGTGTGATAATCACTGCATTATCATATTTGAGATGTCACCTTTTTTTAATAGCTTCCTTCCCATGTAGTGTTTGGTGCATTATTTCATTCATTAATAGTCAGACCATTGAAGGGTCCCAAATTTATAATTTAATAAATTCTTTTTCAATTCCTTTGCCCATTCATGCGTATTTCCTCTTTTTAAAATATGATCATTTTTCTATCTTTCTGCCTTTGATCGATGCTCTTTTATCTATATTTCTTCCACTTACAATGTTTTTGACTAGTCAAGTCCTTCACAAATGATTCAGCCCCCAAATCACACATTATTCTGGTCATCATTATTTTTTGAAGCTCCACGAGTTTTGTAATAACATTAGAATAGTTAGATTGTTCGCACCCACAATTACCAAGGCGTATTTTTACAAAGAAAACTCTGCCGTCCATAAATACCAGGTTATGGTAATGCCAATTCTTAGGTAATTCCATGAGATCAAACAATTCAACTCACTGAAAACTTGTAGAATGTTGCCACAGAATTGTTTTCGACTATAGTCTTTGCTAGCTAAGAGTTCCAAAGCTAGTTAAAATCTTCAGACTTCAGATGTCATTGTGTTTACTTCCGAATTGCACCTCTCATAATCTTTAAACAGATAATTATCTCTACAGCTTCAGAGAAACATTCTCAAATCTTAATTTTAACATGTACCAAATAATTAAAATGGAGAAAGACGAAGTCTGGGATATAAACATTCGAAGCTTCTGTAATGTCCCCTTTTTAGCGTTCATAGCATAATGTTGTCGTTAGCCTGTTTTCCCATGGTCCCGTAGCCTAATCAGGACATTAAAGGGACTTAGAGGCCATTTGGCTTAGATAGTTTCAGTTGCAGGTCTTTCTGAGGGGTTTTGAGGCAACTTTGGGCATACTTACTATTTATAGTAAGTCATCTTGGATATGGTTGGACATCCAGTGGTAGCAGTATGTCAATGGTAATTGTTTAAAATCGACAAGAAGACTTGTTTATCATTGATAAGATTTGTTATGCATTGATAAAGCTATTTTATAAAGTTAAATTTAAATATTTAACTTTATTAATGCATAGACTATAGTTTGTGGGAAATATTTAAATTAAAAGAGTCCCCTTTATTTTATAACACATTGGAGACATAAGTTACATAAAGGGAGTTATCTTTTATCCCACATTGAGAAAACGAAAGATGGAGCTCTTGTGAGAACACTATAAAAGAAATGGAAGAGCTTCTTTTTAGCATGCTTGGAAATATCAAAGAAATTGGAAAATTTGTTGGAGATTATGTCTCAATAGTTTGGAGGACGAAATCCCTTCAAGCTGAAAATTTTGACGCCATTGAAAGATATGGTCTTGAGATTCAACATAGTAGCAGTCCGAAAAAGCGGAACCGAAAAAGCAGGCTGAAAAAGCGGGTGCGAAAAAGCAGTTCGAAAAAAGCGAAATAGAAGGGGCAGCATAGGAGAAAATTATTACAGCCATCTACAACCAGGTTCTTTGTTATGTATTGTTTTTTAGGGTGTTATAAGCTTTCAGCTGTAAGTGTGCATTATACCAGCATTATCATTTTGTAATCCATGTAAATGCCAAAGTCTTGGCCATATTTCATGAGCATTGTAATTTTCATTGCAATTAAGAAGATAATAGTTGCTAGTGCCATTTAAGCAATTTAATATCATTATTTATCAGCTAGTTAGTTTGCATACCAACTGTTTGTAAAAATGCCAGTTGGCTGTAGGTGTTCATTTCTCATGCTTAGATCATATATATGCACTGAATATTGTCAAAATTAGTAGCACACTCATGTTAGGTCATTGTGTAGTCCATTGTAGTCTTCTAGCACAAGATTTTCATTGATGCAAATTGAAGAAAAAGTCATTTGAAGCGAGCTGAAATACTATATCAGTCATACGTCCCTTGCATGTGAATTGTTTAATGAAATTCCTTGAGCTTTCATCAGCATTTTTTTGAGGGCAGATTAAAGGTGGGTTATTACAGTGGTATCAGAGCTATAAGTCCTGCCATCCTGTGGAGGTCTTATAGGGAATTTGGAACAGCCAGATAGAGGGGAAAGTGTTTGACGAAATGTCAAAACACTAAAATCAGAGCATTTCTGTTTGAGCATGCGACAGGGGCCTTATAATTTCTGCAATACCAGAGCAAGACAAAGTAGGATTTTAGACCTGCAGAGCAAACAGTCTAGTTCATCCGTGCAGGTGGACATAGAATCCAGTCATATAGACATAGAGGAGGTATTCTTTGATCAAGACGACAATATGGGAGAAAGGAATGCTCGGGATCCTGGAGAGGAAAGATTCTTATAGTTATTAGAGACCTTGGCACAGGGACAGCGATTAGCAAAACAGAGGGCACAGGAACAAAATCAGAGAATGGAGCTTATGATGCAGATGGTGGCTCGTCAAATGGGGTTGAATGTTAACATGGGTGGAGGAAATAATCAGAATGGTAATAATCAAAATGGTAACAATCAGAATGGGAATAATCAAGATGGGACACATAATGGAGGTGAACAAGTTGGGAACAATTTCGGTCATGCTCCCCAGCAAGCTAGGACAGTGAGTTCAAGGCCCATGATTCCCATATTTCCTCCTAGAGCTCCAGAGCAGCCCGTACCAGAGCCCCAGATCACTGATATACAGGACCAGCTGAGGAGAGATTGGGAAGCCGGAGGTCCAGATTTTATTGTTGCAATCACCTTTAGGGAGTATATAGATGTGCGGATGAAGCATATGCCACGTGGACATGACAGGAACCAGAGCTATGAGCTGCAGAAGAAAGTAGGGAAACTTCAGTTACCATATTACGATGGCTCAGGGAAGTCTACAGCAAGATCTTGGATTCAAAAGCTTGACACATACTTTCAAATGAACCCTATGCCTGAGGAAGAAGCTATTAAGTATGCAGCAATTCACCTGGATGGGTTAGCACACGAGTGGTGGCATCATGGTATGGTCACTATGGGTCATGCACACGTTACCTCATATGTGGAGTTTACCGAGAGACTGATTGAACGTTTTGATAGGCCTAAGGATCGTACCTTCCCTATGACAGGCATAAACTTGTATGAGTTTAACAGACATGCTGATTCAATACAGGGAGACATTAGCACATCTTCAGGTAATGGTTTATCTGCATCATCTTCACAGGCAGAAGGGGTTTCAGATGTTGTGCAGGTTGAGCTAGTTGCATCAGAAGGTGATATCAGAGGCACATCGGATTGCGTGATTGACACAAATAGTGATTCCAGTACAGTTGGGCTAGATGAAGTTACAGTAGTTGAGGATACTGTCATGTTTGAGGATAGTACAGTTGATCAAAAAGTGAGCATTCAAGACTTTGTAGAAAATGAGTATCAAGCACAGTTGGATGCTTCTTCACATGAGATAGAGGCTAGTAGCTCTTCACTTGGTTTGGCAAGCCAGCTGAAGACAGAAGACAAGGATATTATCGCGGCTTTATCTCATCATGACAAGATGCATGGATTGATTGAGAATCACATTTGGATGATTCAACTGCAGGAGAGACAGAAAGGAGTCACAACAGGTTCTTCTTGTGACGACTTACATTAGATCAAGGAAGGCATGGAAGCAATTAAGGTAAGTTACATACACCTACTTTCAGATCGTGATCATCTCCTTAATCTTGCAGGGATCTATTTAGATGCATTGAAGAAGGAGGGGGAGGTTGACCGGCTTTCTCATGAGTAGGAGGATACTCGGAATTCCTTGGTGTGTATCTAGTTGGCTCTCCAGGATTCTAAGAGACATGTGGACGAGCTTTGTCTTGAGGTGAGCTCAGTTCAGGAGTTAGCGCATATAGCAGGGACTCAGTTTTCTTTTACAATCAGGTCACATGTTGATGATTTCTCAGAGATGATAGAGTTTACATGAGAGTCCCAGGATTTGAGTATTACAAATGATAGCTATTCTGAGGTTACTCCTTGGGACAATGTACCAGGGATAGAGTATAGGAGTTCGACCAATCGGCACAATCATGTGTCTAGTCAGCTGAGAGTTGGCAAGCGAGACATTGCTATTGCGTGTGAACATTTTGATGCTGCTCGCCAGTTGTTAGCAGTTTATGGATGGAGTTCTCTTACTAGTGATGAGCAGGGAGGCAGTTATCTTTCCTTGACAGAGATCCACTCTTTATGGGAGGCTATTCGGATTCTGAGACAGAATTATATGCAGTTGGTAGCCGACAGAGATTATCTTATGGAGTGGGGGAGTACAGCATACGAAGCATTATTGTCCAAGGAAGATGAGGTGAGTGAGCTTACTCAGCAGCTCGAGGTGACTTCTGAAATTCTTGAGAGTACACAGTTTGCTTTCGAGGAGTCACAATTTCATTTGACTAAGGTGACCGTGGAGTTAGAGCGATTGCAGTCTTTACCAGATTCTGTACAGTCACAAGCTGTGGTGTCTGGTGATCCGAGGATGTCCATGGTTGAGATTTTCAAAGACAGTGGAGATGGGAATGCATCCATCCTTGATACTAACATTGGCATATCGGGTTCGTTCCCACTAGAGTCAGGATCAGTTGAGTTGGGTGCTGCAGCAGATTGTTGTGGTATGCCTGACATGGTGGTGGCCTCTAGTACTGATGGCACGGAGACTAGAGATGTTGTATCAAAGATCATGTGTGATATTGGTGAGCCGGCAGTTGGCGTGGTTTGTGCTAGTAGTACTACTCCCTTGGTGATGTCTTCGGAGGTAGTAGTTAGTTCCAAAATGGTTAATGATCGATTGCTGTCTAAGCCACTGACTAAGATTGGTGCATTCTATCGACATTACACTGTGAGGTATGCTCATCAATTTATCTTTGATGACCATGTTGATGAGATGATGATATAGAGATGTACTTTGGTTCCTAGTGCTTGTCATCAATTATGGGACGGTTTGACGTCTCGGGATGAGAGTTGTGATGGGCATGACATGGCGATAGGTGCTGCGGTTGACAGCTTGATAATACATAACTTAGAGCAGGAGTTTGGGAGTGAGGCTTCAGCAGTTGTTGTTATTGATTCTATGCCTTTGGCTATAACATCTCCTGACTTAACTGGTGATCAGTCACAGTGGGTTGTAGCACTTGTTCATGGTGAGCTGTTGACTGAGGTTGGTTCTTTTTATCAGCATTATACTGCAGGGTATGTACATCAGTTAGCATTTGATCCTTGTATTGAGGAGTTGATGGCAGGCAAATTTGGTTTGGGTTCCATTTCTTGCTATTTATCTTGTGATGTCTTTTCACCATCAGTGGTGCATGGGAGTTATGGTTATGAGACAGTGGTCGGTGATCTGCAGAGTTGTGTTGACTGCAGGAGTTTGCAGTGTGTGGATTCTCCATACTTGGTGCAGTTTCATTCGGGAGCATTCAGCATTGTTGCAGAGTTGGATTATACATTTCGTATAGGCCAGTGGGATGGGTTGATGGTATTTACTATGTTGGCAGTTTGGGTTATCTACTCTACTTGGGTTCTGATATTTCGAGAGCTTGTTTCTTATGGGTTCCTAACTTTGGAGTTTGGGTGAGTTGTATTCGCCAATTTGATTATGGATTCCTCTCGATTAATTTTCAGAGGTTGTTGCAGGAGCCTATGTTGATTGACAACATTATAGTTCATGACTACATTTGGGATCCAGGTGGATTGATTGGGTTGTTGTTTGACCATTGCTTGGGGATAAACAATTTTGGGAAGAGCAGACTATAATGTCCCCTTTTTAGCATTCATAGCATGATGTTGTCGTTAGCCTATTTCCCCATGGTCCCGTAGCCTAACCAGGACATTAAAGGGACTTAGAGGCCATTTGGCCTAGATAGTTTTAGTTGCAAGTCTTTTTGAGGGGTTTTGAGGCAACTTTGGGCATACTTACTATTTATAGTAAGTCATCTTGGATATGGTCGGACATCCAGTGGCAGCAGTATGTCGATGGTAATTGTTTAAAATTGACAAGAAGACTTGTTTATCATTGATAAGATTTGTTATGCATTGATAAAGCTATTTTATAAAGTTAAATTTAAATATTTAACTTTACTAATGCATAGACTATAGTTTGTGGGAAATATTTAAATTAAAAGAGTCCCCTTTATTTTATAACACATTGGAGACATAAGTTACATAAAGGGAGTTATCTTTTATCCCACATTGAGAAAACGAAAGATGGAGCTCTTGTGAGAACACTATAAAAGAAATGGAAGAGCTTCTTTTTAGTATGCTTGGAAATATCAAAGAAATTGAGAAATTTGTTGGAGATTATGTCTCAATAGTTTGGAGGACGAAATCCCTTCAAGCTGGAAATCTTGACGCCATTGAAAGATATGGTCTTGAAATTCAACATAGTAGCAGTCCGAAAAAGCAGAACCGAAAAAGCAGGCTGAAAAAGCGAGTGCGAAAAAGCAGGCTGAAAAAGCAGTTCGAAAAAAGCGAAGTAGAAGGGGCAGCATAGGAGAAAATTATTACAGCCATCTACAACCAGGTTCTTTGTTATGTATTGTTTTTTAAGGTGTTATAAGCTTTCAGCTGTAAGTGTGCATTATACCAGCATTATCATTTTGTAATCCATGTAAATGCCAAAGTCTTGGCCATATTTCATGAGCATTGTAATTTTCATTGCAATTAAGAAGATAATAGTTGCTAGTGCCATTTAAGCAATTTAATATCATTATTTATCAGCTAGTTAGTTTGCATACCAACTGTTTGTAAAAATGCCAGTTGGCTGTAGGTGTTCATTTCTCATGCTTAGATCATATATATGCACTGAATATTGTCAAAATTAGTAGCACACTCATGTTAGGTCATTGTGTAGTCCATTGTAGTCTTCTAGCACAAGATTTTCATTGATGCAAATTGAAGAAAAAGTCATTTGAAGCGAGCTGAAATACTATATCAGTCATACGTCCCTTGCATGTGAATTGTTTGATGAAATTCCTTGAGCTTTCATCAGCATTTTTTTGAGGGTAGATTAGAGGTGGGTTATTACAACTTCCAACATTACATTATCGGTCTTGGAAGTAAACATTCTGGAAATGCCATAAATATTAAAAGCAATCCTTTGCCCATCTGCAACTTTCTCAAATATTCATTGCTTATAAATGCAGGCCGACTATATTCTTTGACAGATATGTTTGTGCATCCCATAAGAGGTAGAGATTTCTCAGGAAACAGAAGCAAAGGTATGGCCATTACAAACATTAATTGCAAAAATATTAATTATGTTTACCGCATAGATTAATTGATTAACGCACATAAACAATGAACACAAACAGCAACAACAATACTCTAGACAATGAACACAAACAACAACAACAGTACTCCTTTATTCGCATATGCCAACAGATTACATTTAGAGCATAAGATAAGATCCGATGATTTACAATGATCCTAGACAGGGTATAAATACTACCCGCCGAACCTTCCCGAAGGGGTCCGTCGGCTACATAACAATACTAATCTATCCGTCGGCTACAAAATCTTTACCGATGACAACACCTTGTCGGCTACACAATATTTACAGACGACATCATCCCCCCCAAAAGAAAGTCATCTCCGGACGACAATTACAAAATATCTGAGACAAATTAACAAAATACATTAACTGACTAACTACAACAAGATAGATTTGTTTCTGTCACATCACTTTCACATTTGTCCCATGCCTGCACCAAACTAGTCACGTTGCATTTGTAGCCTCTGCTAACACCATACTGTCTCGTCAAGCTGACCTTGATAGCCACCTGTGCCGCTTTCTCTGCTTCCAACTTCTGGGTACACTAAGCCAAGTGTTGCCATACTGCCTTCAACTGGATGATTAGCTCCTCCCGAGCTCTCTATGCATCCACCAAGACAGCTTAACGTACAACACCTACTCCAAGTGCCTCAAAGCGTAACATCTCTCTCGAAAGGCTTGCTCCGCTGATCTCTTCACCTCTGACATAGTATGCCTGCAGTAACTCCAGGTCTCATCAACCGGTCACTCTTCCCAAGACTAATAACTGCAACAAATGGGGGTCTGGGAGGCAACACCCCCAGTAGGGTCGAGGGGCAGCGCCCCCCCAGGGTCCTGGGGCAGTGCCCTAGGTGCGCTCCCACTCACAATACAGGGCGGGGTTGAGGGGCAGCGCCTCTCGCCGCCAAGACCAAATTAGCACTCCGAAACCCACACAAAACTGCATGGAATACACTATTTTTGTCATTTTCTTATGATCCCACACTCTTTCTGGCAACTGCTAATGCTTTTCTTTCCTTTTGGTGCCAAATGTTTACCGCATAGATTAATTGATTAACGCACATAGACAATGAACAAAAACAGGAACAGTACTCCAGACAATGAACACAAACAGCAACAACAGTTCTCCTTTATTCGCATATGCCAACAAATTACATTCAGAACATAAGATAAGATCCGATGATTTACAATGATCCCAGACGGGGTATAAATACTACCCGTTGAACCTTCCTTGAAGGGGTCTGTTGGCTACATAACAATACTAATCTATCCGTTGGCTACAAAATCTTTACCGATGACAACACCCTGTCCGCTACACAATATTTATAGACGACAAATTCGAACACAAAACTCATAAATTGCTGCTCAGTTATCGCCTGCCAACTGTGCATATGCTAAACATTGTCGCTGCTTCAAAGTATGATGAATGCACTCATAGGGGAGACTGATTGATATCAAAACTTGGCAATAATATAATAGAGTTGATTCAAGGCTTGTCCACCACAACCATAGAAGCATCGCTTACAACCTGCAAAAACTAGCAACTGGAATTGCACAAGCTTTGTGAAACACGGAGCCAGATATGTTAAATAGTTGGCTGACTTTGAATATATTTTTCTTTTGCCAAACTTTGGAATTGGTTAGCACCAAATCATTGTCTCTTTTCCAAATATTTTGTTCAAACTTTACACCGATGATTTCTAATGTCCAATATTGAATTTCAAACTATGGTGGTGACTTTAAGTATTCATCTCATTTTTAACTTGGTCCAAAATATTATTTAGATGGCGAATAATAGGTTTGAACTATAATGTTTGTTTTATATTTTTGGGCCTCATGAATAATATTGTGCAAAGTCCTTAAAGAGACAACCTGTAGTAATGGGACAAAAATTCCACCGCAATATATTTTTAATAATTTTTACCATAGCCTGGGTAGAATTACTTAAATTCTTGATGTTTTAATCACGTATACTAAAAAAGCAAATAAGGATGATAGCTTAATTCTCCTTTTGTATTGGGCTCTACTAAGTTGTGCTTCCACTCAGACAACACATCATAATAATTTGGGTTTGACAAGAAATATAAAAATTTCAGGTTTAAAATTATTTTGATTCTTCAAATTTGTTCTAAAAAATCCTTCTATAATTTGTTTCTACGTAAGCTTCACAGGTTGACACAGGACTTTGAGCTCTGATACTAATTGTAATGTCACCTATCGGAACTTCCATTAATATATTTAATTTATTCTAATTGCAAACCAATTGGATATATATATTTTTTTTATATTTCTCCATTTCTGAATGGTCCTCTCTCAAAGTTATTTTGTTCTATTTATATACTCTTCATTTTAAGAGACATCTTTTCATAAATAAATATTGTATTATATTAATGATTTAATTATATTAATTATATTATTAACATAATATATATATTATATCAATAATAATATAAATTATATTTCTAATTAATACTAACATTGCATAATATATTTACGATTGCATATTATATATACTTTATATATAAATAATATTTAATTCTCATATTTAATTTAAATTATGCAATGAATATAGCAAATTTAACATTATTAATATTTTATTTATTTATTATTTAATTATATGGATTTATTTTGACACAAATATCATAAAGACGGACAACCAGATTGTTACATCCCAATTTTAAATGCTCCTTTATAGTGTTTGCTAAAATTTCAAAAGTTCGGCGAGGACGATGAAACACAAGGGGAAGGGTATGTTACATCCGAATTTTTGACTCAATTAAAATGTTCATATAGCCGTTGAGGTTTCAAGTGAACTCAGTTGACAGTTAAAATTAGTTATGATCATGTGAAATGGTAAGATGGTTAATCATTATAATTTTATATGAAGATGACATGTTAGTTAATTGCTATGATGCTATTAGATTGTTATCTTGAAATGTTAGAAAGTTGGTCATTCATCATGGGAAGTGGAATGGTGGATACTCGTTATGATGGTTTATGAATAATAATTTGTTATGGTAAATTGTTATTATATTGAAGAATATGATATGATCGTGGAGAATTCCCTTGCAGGAGCACCTCAAAGGGGGGAAGCATTGCTAGAAAAGAATTGGGCACAGGGGGCACCACCATCACTGAGCAAATAGGTACAAGCCTTGAACCACCATGGCTAAGCATAGACAACTAGGCAAGCAAGAGTGTATGTTGGACGACCATGAGCTAACTTGTTAAATTACATAACATTTAATAGTAAAAGAGATCACTAAGCATGAATTGAAATTTGAGCAAGTTTGTACCTTAGTATTTGTGTTGG
Organism: Cupressus sempervirens; assembly: GCA_028749045.1. Lineage (NCBI taxonomy): Eukaryota > Viridiplantae > Streptophyta > Pinopsida > Cupressales > Cupressaceae > Cupressus > Cupressus sempervirens. The sequence goes on from CM053793.1 coordinate 464,770,886, forward strand.
TGGTTGGAGCCTCTTGGTGTATAAGCATGTCTTATCATATAGACATCATGATACCTAAATATCTATACATGTATATGTGGAGATACGTAAACCAGTTATATATATAAGGATGTATACGCATACTTGATATTTGACGTGTACGTAAGAAATATATGGTTGGGGTTTACGCATGTGCATGTATATACATACATACATATATAGGTATCTATAGATACCATGATACTATATACTAAGACAATATTATTATTTTTTTCACCTTGGCTATGGCCTAATATTATTTCATGCGAGGCCACCTTTCATATTCCTATATTATTTTCCATCGGGCCTTATAAGTTGAGATGGCCATGTTAAATTATTGTGCCGATGACTTCTTGTTTGCATTGTAACTCTCACCGCCACCCTCTTCTTGTAACCAAGATAACGTGCAGATGATTGGTTTTTATTATTCTCCCCGCTGCCTAGGAAGCGTTCTTCCTCTCGTAGTTTTTTGAGTTTATTTTGTTTACAAGGCACAACCCTCGGTAGCATGGATTACCTTCTATTTTTGCATTGTTATTCCTTAGAACTATAGCCCAAGTTCTTGCATCTGCTAGACACAAATTCTTCCTCCATTCCAAGTTCATATAGACCCCCATGTAGAGTCATTGGAAAGTTGTGTTTGTCGTTCATCTTGGATTGACAGAATACGGCAGCAAGTTGTAAGAATAGACTCCATGCGGAGCACATTCTAGGTCATATTTGAATCTTTATATGAACTCTGAAATATGTGCATCTAAATTTGAAGCTATTTCATGGCTCATGTGGTATAGGTAGCCACTCGATAAGCGAGAATGTAAGTGAATAAGGCCTCTTTTCTAAAAGCGCTGATATTGAATCAGAATGCCAATTCGATGGAAAACTTTGATTCATATCTGACTGATATCCATGGAAGGGTACATCCATTAGTTTGAATAATGAATTACTACTGATTGCTGGTGATTTCCATTTAGAATTAATCTCATAGTGGCATATGATTTTGCTTAATCAAGTCTATGAAATACACCTTATATAGGGACATCTACTCATTAGTCTGTGAGATAAGGGCAACAAGCATAAGAAGTTGCAAGTAAAGTATACTTCATGAATTTGTGATTGAGTCTAGAAGGGACATAAGAAGTTGACTGTGACTATAATTCAGAAAGAACACTTAAGCATACACCCAAAAAATTCATCCAAGAAGGCTATCTTGGCTGAGATGAAGGGTGAGTTGAGAACCATTGAACCATAGAGTTATTTCTTGCATGAAAAGAAAAGAACCATTAATAATTGATATTGTAAGCTCAAAAGAAAAGATATATTATTTAACAAGAGTCGGCTCATGGTAGTCCAATATTTAGATCTTGATGTCTAGTCGAGCAGTGGGATTGATACACTAGTACCAGGATGCTCAGTGGCTAATCAAGGTGTTCCATGTCTATTTTCGGGTAGGGAGGGCCTTCCTCGTTAGAGATAGTGTGGGGATAAGTTTAAGCCCCTGACAATATTTCCCCTCTCCTTAAGATGCTAAGACATGCACTAGACAAAGATAAGTTATGCATTGGTAACAGGTAACATACTTTTATGATGTTTTTACAAGTAGAAGATTTGATGGATTGATTTATATCATTGATTTAGTTATTTCCTTTAATGAAAGCAACTTTTCTTGTCAATGAAATTGGTAACCAGTTAGATTGGTTGATCTTCAATATGAACACAAAATATATCTATATGCAAGAGATAGGTTTATTTGATGGATTGTTATTTCTATCTTTCATTTATGTGAATAATGAATATGAATGTATCTTCAAATCGTATGTTATTGCCATAATTAGCAAAGGAAGAAGGAATGCTATAGTGGTATTTGATGCCCTAGATGATACAGTGGTATTTGATGTCCTAAATGATACAATGGTATTTGTTGCCCTAATTGATACAATGGTATTTGATGCCCTAAACGATATAGGGGTATTTGATGGTATTTGTCATTTCGATAAAGTGGTATAGCTATTTGTTCCTAAGCAATATATATGGACTAACCTGGGTTTTGGAGAAGCATCCTGTTGTGAGGTTTTCACACCATCGCCCCAAAATTTTTGGGGACCCCCTTTTTTCTAATCGCCTTGGCAAATTTTTGGATTGTCCAACAATTTTGAGTTTTGAAAATTTTGAGCCTTGGACACCTTCAGGGCCAGTGGGGAGAAGGTTAGATTTATTTTCATCCGATTTCAACTTGATTTTCCAAAGCTATCAATTTTATCCCTAGGCCAAATAATTTTCTAATTTAATTTGAACTTGGCAGGATAAGGTTGTGAATTTTGTACTTAGACATTTTCTTTTGAAAATTTGGTTTTAACTCTGTAAATTTGGATAATTTTCAAAAGAGAAATTTTTAGACTTAAGTTTTTGGAAAATCTCAAATTTTTCTTTGGTGAAATTTTTTAAATTTTGTTGAAATGAGGAAAATTGCAAAAAATTGATTTTTTGGTTCTAAATGCAATTTTAATTTTAATTTTTAAAATTTTTTTTAGCTTGGCAAAATCAATTTGGTAGAAAATTGCAAAAATTGACTTTAATTGGATTAATTTGCCTTGAAAAATTTTAAGTTTTTAATGAATTTAGTAATTTAATATTGAAAAAATGGCTTTTGGTTAGTCAAAATCCAAATTTAATGACGTATTAATTACTAAACCCTCATTAAATGGAAATATTTAACACCCTCAAGGCCATTTAATTTCGTTTTGCAATTGGAGCTAATTGGTAAATTTAAAAGTGCAATTTTCTTTTGGCAAAATTAATTTTTTTTGAGCTAAGTATTTAATTGTGGGCCTTAACTTGAATTTAATTTTTGTTTTTTGTTTTCTCCTAGACCATGTAGGCCAGCTTTATGGAGAAAGAAAATTGGCTATAAAGGGAGTCTCCTCCCCATTTCATTTTCACAAATCATTTCTTCCTCTCCATGTGGTTGAATTTTGTGGAGGAGCAGATTGTTTCCAGACTTGGGCGAATTTTGTGGAGGCGAATTTAGTGGAGGGCAGTTTTTTGCATGCTTGGGCAATTTTTGCTTACATTTCTCCATTTCAGACCTTGGTGATTTTTCTTGTGGGCAGATTCTTGCATATTTTGGTGGTTTTCTCCTCCATTTGTGGGTTGCGATTTGTGCCCTAGGTAGCATTTTGGGCAGATTTCAGACTTCATGCATGGGCGAATTTGAGACAAAGGCAAAATTTTCCATTCTTGGCATTTTATTGAGGCAGATCTGATTCTGATTTTTAAGCAATTCATGGTGAAGGTCTGATTTTTTCCTACTTAGGACTGCATTTTTATACTAGATTTTGGCAATTTTGTTGAGAGAAGAGATACATATGAAAGTTTGATTTTTGCATAGAAGGCAAGTGTTGGATAGTTTTAGGAGTGTAAATTTCTATTTGCAAAGGGATTTGAACTACTTGAAAGTCATATCCTTGGTTCTGAAAAGTCGCTGTAAGTTTATCAGTTAAGGTGAATTTTCATCATCTAGAGTTGCAAGGAGTGCTTAAGCTGACAGCCATCTTTCGTTCTAGTCTAAGGATTGCTTTGCTTGGTTCTTCTTGCCTTTTGGTCCACCACTCTACCATCTTGTAATAGGGCGACGAGCATGGAGGATGATAGTGCAAGTAAGAATCCCAACCGGGCGAACACTAAGAAAGACAAAGAGGATATGATGCCCAATACTTCCTTCTTCTCGAAAATGAAGAGAATAACTGACACCAATATCTGTACAATGGACATGATACGGATGAGGGACAGACTGAAGGAAGGACAATCCCCCTTGGCAAAAAAGATTTACAAGAGTGGAATTGTACACGCAGCGGCCTTTCCTCACACATTGCCCTGTCCAAAATTGATTATGGAATGTGCATCCAGATTTGATCTAAACAGTAATTCCATCATGTTTGATGAAGGGAAGAGAGTGTTGGCCAGCATTGGCGAACAAGCGATTGAAGAAACATTTAACATTCCCCAGTAGAAGGGCATGACGATTGTAATGATGGATCAAGCAACTAAGTCATTTCAAGATAACCAAGAGGCTTATTACACGCATCTAAAGCAGAATTGGATACACGAGGGAAGAAAAGGAGTTAATAGATCATCAAGGCTTACAGTGGCACTTGATTTTGAGGATATTAGAGAAGAGGATGTCAATGAGACAGATTTTGGATCGAAGTTGGATGAGTTGGGAAAGGTTGCTATCAAGAAGAAGCATTTGGGCACCCTTTCCTCTCTCAGCGCTTTTATTGGATTTGCAAAAGAATATGAGAAGGATCACGAAAGGATACTACAAGCAGCAAGTGGCATGGCGAAGTTAGCGGAACTTAGGACAAAGCACACACCCTGTCCTCCTATGGGAGAAGTTAATGAAAGGCTAGCTAAGTTCATTGCCTTAGCTAAGAAAATGAAAGAAAAAGGGAAGATTTATATTAGAAGATCATTTGATGTAAGCCCAAGTGGCAATTTCCCTTTCTTCTAGAATAGGACAAGTGTCTATTTCTGATTGGTCACCATTTTGGTGCCTTCTCATTGGTTGCCACTTTTTGCACTTTTTTCATTGGTCCATTGATGAGGTGGCATCTTCTCATTGGTTGATGGGGTGGCAACCTTAATTAGGGTTTTGAAGATCCAATCTGGATCGTTGATCTTGTTTTGATCTCCACCCTCCGTTGTATTTTTGGCCCCTATAAAAGGCCATTTGCTCTCATTTGTAAAGTGTCGGAGAAATTGTTGCGAAGGCAATACCAAAGTGCTCTCTTTTTCATTGTTGCGATTGACATGTTGATCAAGAACATTGGGTGTTATTGCATGCTTTCTACTTCCACTTAGTTAGATTTCTTTTCAAGTTGTTAAAGTTGATTTCATTTCAAGTTGTTCAAGTGAAAGTAAAGTAGATGGATAGTTGTATGGTAGCATTGGTAAATGTTTGATAGGGATCAATACTAGACTAGCATCCTGGCGGTTGGTTGGGAAGCTTTGTGTGGTAAACTAGTCTACTATTCCTTTGAATCATTGCACCTGTGGAAGTGAGGCCGTTGGTCAGCTCTCATTAGGTTCGATCCCCGTCCATTTGCTAACCTTCCATTTATAGGAGTAGGAGTAGAATAGTGAGTAGCTGGGTAGTCGAAGCTTAGAGAGGGAAGTTAGGAGGAGTAGGTCAAGCATTAGAACACATCCATTCACCTTCCAAAACCATCGCTTTCCCATCAACATCATCCTTGGCAGACACATTCTCCATCATCACCACCATCAACATTATCTGCCTCCGCACATTTCACAAACCGAGCCACCATCACCTTCATCCCACCAAAGTCCAAGTCATCCTTGAATGAATAGCGTAAGGCCGCCTACGTGATTACCAATAAATCACATTGACAAAACTGAGCGAGTATCCAACGGTGTAAGGAACATTGGAGCTATTGCTTATGTCTTCATGAGTAATAACTTTTCAAGAGAGGAGTTGCATGTTTGATATCCCATATTGAATATTCAAATCCTAATATGTTATGTAAGTGACACAAAACTCGCATCAACACATCCCTAGATGGATTTTGGTTTTGAATTCTGCGGTATGTAGATTTTAAATTCCTTATTAAATTCATTGATGATGTCTTCAATTGTTAGTTATGAAATTTTCTGTTTAATTAATGGTAACCATTAATCTCATTCACATGAACATAATTGATATAATTGTCTTCCTATGAATATGAATTAATAACTATATTTCTTTGATATGCTAGTTGTTAGTTAAGACCTAGGAAAAGTGGTTGTTATACAGATGTTAAATCTTGGTTTGTATCTGTTACCAATTTTGCTAATTAAAAGACTCACAAGAAGGAGAAGAAAAGAGTATAATGTAAATAGTAATATTCAACAGAGTCGCCACAATTTATCTCAAGAAGTCGGGGTAATTCAAAATCATAGCTAATTACCAAGTATAACAAGCCATTGCAGCACACAATCATTTTCATTTAAACTACATGTCTTCTTTTGGTACAATAAAATGCCAAGCATGGCTTATAGTAGCTTAGGCAAACACCTAATTGCTTTCAGTTGCTTCTAGTATCTTGGAAGCAACACATGCACTCCAACAGTGCTGCATGTGCACGTAAACTTTTTAGATACAAACTTTAGAGATTTGAAATGCTCCTTTTGTTAGGCCAAAATTCCAACTGCTCGATAATATGTGGGCCAACAGGATAATATCTTATATGATCATGCACATAGACAACTTCAAAATAATACTTCTTCAAGGACTTTGAATGAAAACTATAATCAAATATATCTTTCTCCGTGAAGTATTTCTTTAGAAATATTTAATATTTAGAAGGGTCCCACGCTTTTTAGAATTGCTTTGTAATTCTTCTCTAAAATATTAGAGGCGACAACAATAAGAGTTCTAATAAATGCAACAACCAAAATATATTTCAAATGGTTATCAATGCTTTGTTATGGCTCCATTATTTTTCTTGTATTCTTGAGAACCAATAAATAGGATGTGATTATTTGTCCAATGTTTAGGACCCCTTTTAGAGTGCAAAAACATAAATATGAAAGAGTCCTGACCAAGGTTTGGTGTTAAAATATTTGAGCTACTCAAAAAATGCATTTGCCATTGAAGAATATTATAAGCCATCAAATCTTATTATATGTGCTACCAATTATTTAATTTATTTTTAATTCGTTTAGTATCAATTGAGTATGGGAAAGATGTGTAATGTTTCCAACATATAAAAAGCTGGTAAATTATTATGCCTGTGATGCAGGAGCATCTTGGGTGTAAGAGCAATCTTGCATCACCCAAAAATATTTCATTTAAGTTGTTTGAATAAGGGCTGTCTTAATGCAGAGTCGTTGTCTGTGGAGGCTTGCTACTTAGTAAGTCAGTCATATGAGCTCAAAATGTCCTAATTTCAGAGGTGGATGTTCATCTTGGATATATCAGCCTACCAGTTGAGGCTCAGTGCCATATCATGAGTATTCATGGATTTATTGTGGATTTTTGGTGTCCAAGTTTGGTATAAAAACTTAAAGCTCACCGTTGAAGGCCTAAATGTGCCTAGATGAGGCCCGAAAACTCGATGGATGTGTGCTTGCGCCAATTTGAGCCAGTAGATCAAAAGATGAGGATTTCAAAAAGTGGTTATAATAGCCAATCAGAGCAATGGTTCGAGAGTTATGGCCTTCCAAAGTTGGGCCGACCAAAGTTGTAATGAAGGCGCCCATGTGTGTTAGCATATTGTAATCTTGAACTCTGTAATTCCACATTTGCAGTAATAATAAAAAGCCCATATTTTGTTCTCACAAATTGCTGTTATTTATTTGTTTCTATTTTGTGTTTATGGTATTAAGGGGAGCATCCTTCATCAAGTGGTATCAAAACGGAGTTCCTGAGTGTGTGGACAGATTGCCGACTATGAGGTAGTTCCCACCAAGATCGTGGTTTGGGCTGAGCGTGTAGACTGATTGCCGATTGTGAGGTAGTTTGCACTAGGGTTTCAGTGGAAGCGTGAAAATGCCTACACAAAGAGAGCGCGGTGGAAGAGTTTTAGGTGTTACACCTGAGGGTTTTAGAGCCCTCTAAAGGAAAATGCAAGCATTGCAAGAACAAATGTGCAAAGGGATGAATCTTGTTGTAGGAGATAATGAAAGAGAAGAAGGAAATGTTGATCCAGCGATAGTAGATGAAGTTCTTAACCTAGAGGGGGAAAAGTTTTTTAAGGCCATTTCCATGATTGGAAAAAGACCTAAGTTTGATGTTCCAACATTTTTCAAGAAATTTGAACCTAGAGGAATTGATCAATTGGATCAATGAATTGGAAGAGTACTTTGAATATGAAGATATTGAAGATCCAGATAGGGTCAAGTTTGTGAGGGCCAAACTAAAGGGTCACACAAAGATTTGGCAGCAGGAGATCCAATTGGAGCGAAATAGAAGAGGGAAGGACAAAATCACTAGATGGGATCGAATGATAGTTAAAATGAAGCAACAATTCATTCCTGTGGATTATGACTTTGATCTACTAAAGAAAATGCAAGAGTTAAAGAAAGCAGGAAGATCTGTTCAGGAGTATACCAAGGAGTTCTATTGAGTTCTCATCAGAAACGACTATGCTGAAGCTGACAAGGAGAAAGTCACTCGTTATCTTAATGGGTTAAGGCCAAGCATTTGAGACAAGTTGAGTTTGGTTCAAATGACCAGTATTGATGAGGTGTATCATTTTGACCTAAGATTTTAGGAGAAGCTAAGCAAAAAGTTTGATAACAAGAATAGTGGAAGAGGTTGTGGTGGAAGATCTGGCAGATGGTCTTATGGAGGCCGAAATGATGATAAAAAATACAAGGACGAGGCAAGCAGTAGCAGTCAAAACCAAAGGGGAAACAATTCCAATCGTTTCCATGATTAGAAAAACATAGATCAGAGAGGAAGGGGAAGAGGGCAAGGATCTAGAAGAGGAAGTTTTCGTGGAAAATGCGTTCACTATGGAGAAGGGCATAGAGCATGTTGGTTCCCAAAACTGCAGACTGGAAATCCAAGAGCCTGCCACTTCTCTAATAGGACTTCTCAATCAGTTTTGGCCAACGAACGAGAATCACCTTGATTCCCTGCACTTTAGGCTCTACTAGACCTAGGCTAGTAGACCTTCTCCTCGAACTTGATTACTTGGTTCAGAGCTTTTCTAAAGAAAATTTAAACTTTGGAGTTCTTCGGCTAGCAAATTCCTTGAACTCGATCTTACTGAAACTAGATGCTGAGTATTTGTATAAAATTTTAATAATAATGAATTTGATTTTTTGTGAGAAGGATATTTTAAATTTTCTGACTTTAATAACAAAAGACTAGTGCTTTGTTAATCTGGGCGATAGAGTCAATTTCGGCGAACTTTCACGTACAACTTCATAATGTTCAATGCACCTATACTACCAACAATTTTAATAATCCAGATGTGACAGACCAATTATAATGCAATCTTAAATTAGTCCAAATTAAATTTTAACTTTGCTAAGAAGGAGACGAATTGGACAGAGGTACATAAACAATTTAATATTTCATAACACCTATGATGATCAAATCTAAAATGCTAATTGACCATGTCCATTTATCTGATATCAAAATCATAAATAGAATTCTAAAATATAATTACGAAGGACGATTCGCCTGTAGTTTAAATCTCCATGCCAGTAATGATAAACAAAGAACATTATTATTTTATTATTAAAATAAAATAATTTTATAATAATAAAATAATGAAATTTCATTATAAAGTCATAGGAAACTTATTCTTTCATACAATTAATATAAAATGCTCTCCTTAAAATGACTTGTATGTTCAAATGTATCTTCTTTTTTAATTATAACTCCTTTCATATTTATATCTCAAATATGGAGAGACGTGACCTTTTTTAATTTAGAGAATCACATCCTTTCGAAAATAATCGAACCTCTTTCCTTTTACTAATATTATCGTGGCTTTTAACAAAGGAATTATCCATTTTATTTAGCGACACTATTATAAAAGCTCTTAGTATTTTCTTATCAATCTTATACGCTTTTAAATGCTCCCGCATATACTACGTGCGCTTGATATTGTTCTTATGCTATTTGCGGAACACCCTAGCTCTCCCATCATCATCTTGTGTGCAAACATTATGTCTCTAGCCACCTCGCAATGGAAACATTTTCTCTGTCAACGTTGATGCTATTTCATATTTACTGAGCTCCGTATTCCAAGCATCAAACGCTTTGCTATTCGGTCATCTTCGAACTCCAGTATGGGCTTGGATGTTTCGTAGATAGTGATGTTCGAAATTGATTTGTGGGCAACTATTAAAACTTATCAGGCTCACAAGATCCTCTAGCTCTTTCCTCAGAACTCATGGGTGTGTCATTTATTTTTATTTTGTTCCAGAAGATCATCTATGCTCTCTGAATGCTTTCATCTTCATTATTGGTCATGATATAGCGTTTGGAATCTTTTATCAAACCTAAGAAACTGTCTCCATTTATTTGGTGTTCGATAAAGTAAACGTATCTACTTATTCCTAAAGCTTCTTCCATTGCTGTTGAATGAAATGCCAAACATGAATCACACTTTTTTTAAACTGTTTGAATACAAGTAGTGGATAAGATTTTGTCATGGTTTTTGGGACCTCAAAATTTTGCCAAAATATTGAGTTCCATTAGAGCATTTGAATGTTCCCAGTGCCAAGGAAGGACAGATCAGAAAACAGAAGGCCAGACCAGAGTTGTGCATGTTGATGAAGATGCCAATTCATCACATTTTGGAGATGTTGAAAGAGGAGAAGTCTTAGTTAACAGACGAGTCTTGCTAAGTGGTGACAATGAACCTGATCAAAGAAGCTTGTTTCACAAAAGGTGCAAATGTGAAGATAAGTGTTGTGATGTGATCATTGATGGTGGAAGTACTGACAATTTGGTGTCTAAGAAAGATGGTCACAGATGTTGGGTAAAACTAAGGTTCAATTGGATGGCCTTTATACGGATATAGTTGAATCGAAATTACCCTAAGAATGTCAATCCAAGAATCGTAGACTTGTGAGGGATATCGCGACTGTTTGCTCAAGGGGTGAAGATAATAAATCAAGAGATTTATGAATGCAAATTACTACTTACTAATAAATTGAACTTGTTTAAATTACCACACACCTAGGATTACTTCTCCAAATGAATTATAATCTAAAGTTCACACCTTTAAACAATTAATCATAATACATTTACGAATGCTATTAACACACCTCTAAACAATTAATTACACTCTTCTAAACAATTAATCTCAATGAATGCTGATTGCAAAGTTTTTGTCTAATGTAATCTGCTTAGACTGCGACAGGAAGTTGTTTCCAACAGGCTGGTTCAAAATACAAGATGCGGCAGGAAGTTGTTTCCAACAGGCTGGTTCAAAATACAGGATGCGGTAGGAAGTATGATGAAGGGCAACAGGGAATATTGTAGATGGCGACAAAAAGTTGTGAGTATGGTGAGTATTATGGTTCAGTGACTGAAAGGATACGGTAAGATGATATTATGAGTACCAAGGCTGAATGGAAGCGGTAGGAAGAATAGAGCGAATAATATTATATAACAGATTTATGTACTAACATCAAACAATTCCTTTATAAGACTGTCGCAATTGATGATTCCATCAAACAATTGAATTCATGATTAATCAACAAGCTCTGTATGAATTTGATTAGCAAACATATATAGCAACCTTCTTATAAATGCACACAATCAAAACTGAGAGGAACACACGCAATCGATAATACTGAAATACTTACAAAGCAATCTACAGGAATCTCACCAAGTTTCCCAAGAGGGGGCCCTCCTCGGGTTTGCTAGGTGAGGGATATTCTAAACACCAACTACTACTTAAAAGCTGTGCTTCAAAACTTCAAAGATAATATGGAACAGAGTATTTTTGTAGATTATAGATGATATGTCTTTTAATTCACATTCAGTTATATAGTCTAAAATCTTCAACCATATTGATAACTACCTAGAATGGCCGCTGGCCTATTTCCTAAACATGGATAATATTTTCTTTTGGCTGCTGGCCATACATAACAATTTATAAAACAGTCTAGCTAAAATAACATATGGCCAAAACTGAGCCATTAAAAACTATTTGCTTAATGTAACAAAACGACAACTTCAAAACTGTTCTTCCAGCTAAATGGCCAACTCCATATTCTCGCCTCTTTAGTTCCTGTAGCAGAATAGATTACAATATATCAATATTTATGCATTGAACATCCACTCTTTCAAGAAATATTTCAAACCTTAAGACTTTATTAAATGCATTATATTCCGCAATAATTAATGGCATAACAGGGGTTTAGACAGGCTTAAGACAGGCAAAAGTTATAAAGAATATACAAAAACAAAAGCAGTTTGCACATCCATCAACAGAGTTAAATCTCAAGCGGCAAAAACACCCGTGTCCATACCATATTGCATGGGTGCAAGATGACCATAAGGTCATAGTCAATGAGCAGTGCCTAGTGAAGTTCAAGATTTGAAGTTACCATGATGAGGTGTTGTGTGATATCATAACTATGGACATATGTCATACGTTGCTAGGTAGGTTGTGGCAGTTTGACATGCATGCTATACATGATGGGTGAGCAAATACTTACACTCTGACAAAGGATGGAGTGAAACATAAGTTAAAGCCATTGAAGGAGAAAGAAGAAAAGACATGTAGTGCTGCAAGAATATCTTTTGTTGATGGAAAGGAGTTTCTCCAAGGCATGAAGCATGAGCATACGTGTTTTGTTGTGATTCCAAACAGGTAAAGTAGAGGAGGTACCTACAGAAGTTCCAGATTTGTTGGGAGATTTTCTTGATATTGTGTCTGATAATGTACCTGATGGATTACCCCCAGTGAGGAAGATCAATCACTAGATGGATTTGATTCCAGGAGCCAGTTTGCCAAACAAGGTAGTCCACAGAATGACACCAGTAGAAAGTGAATAGTTGAATAGAAAAGTGCATGAGTTGTTGAAGGGGTTGATTCGAGAGAGTTTGATTGCATGTGCTGTACCAGCAGTATTAACACCAAAGAAGAATGAAGAATGGAGGATGTGTACATATTGTCGAGCTATCATTAAGATAACAATCAAGTATAGGTTTCCATTGTTGTGGATGAATGATACTTGTTGTGAGGTTCTCACACCATCGCCCCAAAACTTTGGGGACCCCTTTTTTAGTCGCCTTGGCAAAATTTTGAGTTGTCCCACAAATTTTGATTTGATTTTTGAAAACTCTTTAAGTCTCAAACACCTTCAGGGCCAGAGGGGAGAGGGCTAGGTTTATTTTCACCCAGTTTCAACTTGATTTTCCAGAACGACCAATTTCATCCTTAGGCCGGACAAATTTCAAAGAACCACATTTGGTAGGATAAAATTGTGGAATTTGTACTTGGACGTTTTCTTTTGAAAATTTGGACATAATTGTGCGTAAATTTGAATAATTTTCAAAAATAATTTTTTGTTAGATTTAAAGTTATTTGGAAAATCTTGAATTTTTTTCGGTAAACAAATTAATTTTTGTGATGATGAGATCAAATTGCAAAATCAATTTTAGACTCTAGAAATAATTTTTATTTTTGAAATTAAAATGGCTTAGTAAAATCGATTTGAATTGAATTGCAAAAAAATAGGCTTTAATGGACTAAGATTGCCTTGAAATTTTTTAAGCCTTTAATGAAAATTGGTAATTTAATATGGAAAAATAGTTTTTGGCAAGCCAAAATCCAATTTTAATGACATATTAATTGCTAAACCCTCATTAAATGGAAATATTTTAGCATCTCCAAGGCATTATTTAATTTCTTTTTGCAATTTTGGTTTGTAAAAAGTAAATTTCATCATGGAAAAGTTAATTTCGTGCTAAGCATTTAATTGAGGGTCAGCTTTAGTGGTCTAATTAATATTTTCTTGCTCCCAGGGTCCTAGTTGGCCTGCTATGGAAAGTAGGAAAGTTGGTTGTAAGAGGAGGCCTCTTTCCCCTTTCCTCCTCACTTCTCACTCTTCCTCCTCAAGGTGTTGGCGATTTTGGCAAAGGCAATCCTCTCTTCATTTTGGGTGAATTTTATCTTGGAGCAGCTCTTCTCTTCCTTTGGCGATTTCTCTTGGGAGGCAGATTTTCTGCATTTTTGGAAAATTTTGCTTGCAATTAAGCATTTTCAGACCTTGGCAATTTCTCTTTGGAGGCAGATTTTTGCATTATTTGGTGATTTTTCTCCTTCTATTAAGGCTGCGATTTATGCCCTAGGTGACTTTTGGAGGGCAGATTGGAAACTTTCCATTCTTGGGCTAATTGGTTTTTGAGGGCAGAATTTTTCACTCCTGGCATTTTTTGAGGGCAGATCTGATTTTTATGCCCTAGGCGATTTATGATGGAGGTCTGATTTTCTCCATTTGGGACTGCATTTTTACATCAGAGCTGGGCAATTTTAGTTTGGGGAAGAGATACATGATGAAAGTCTGATTTTTGGGGCAAAAGGTGGACAATTCCAAAAAAAATTAAAATTCTGATTTTCAGGGGATTTGAAATTTTCAAGTCGGATCTTAAATTCCGAAAGAAAGATCTGGCTATTGGTAGAGGTGACTTGTAATCATTTAGAGTTGAAAGGCGTCCTTAAGCTAACTTCCTTCTTTCGTTCTTGTCTAGATATTGTCTCCCTTGGTTCTTGTTGCATTCATTGTCCACCACTTTACCATCCCATAATAGGGTGACGAGATGGAGGATGGTAGTGCAAGCAAGAATCCTAAGGGAACAAATATTAAGAAAGACAAAGAGGATATGATGCCCAAAACAACTTTCTTCTCGAAAATGAAGCGAATAATCGATACCAATGTTGGTATAGTAAACACGGTACAAGTAAAGGACAGATTGAAGGAAGGTCAATCCCCCTTGGCAAAAAAGATATATAGAAGCGGAATTGTACACGCAATAGCTTTTCCTCCTACATTGCCCTATCCGGAATTGGTCATGGAATGCACATCCAGGTTCGATTTGATTAGTAAATCCATCATTTTTTATGAAGGGAAGAGGGTGTTGGCCAATATTTGCAGACAAGCAATCAAAGAAGCATTTAACATTCTCCAGTACAAGAACATGATAGTAGTGATGATGGATCAAGCAGCTAAATCATTTTAGGATAACCAGGAGGCCTATTTCACACATCTAAAGCAGGATTGGCCACACGAAAAAAAGAAGGGCGTAACTAAGTCATCGAAGCTTATAGTGGCGGACTTCAAGTCAGGGTACAAAGATCTCATTGTGCTTCTTAACCGGATCATGGGCCTAGCTCAAGGTACGCAGTTTGAAAATTGGATTTACTTCTTCACTGATGAAATTGAAAAAGGAAAAAGAAGATTTGATTAGGCTAGGATCATAAGAGAGAATCTAGAGTTGCAACTCAGAACACTACAAAACCAAAAACAATTCTATATGGGATCCTATCTATTTTACCTAATTGCTAAACTATATAAGAGTCTGGGACTTAAGGCCTTAGGAGAAGTTGGCAATGGGCTGGGGCAATATTTGGTGCATGAATGCTATCCACAGCTTCATTTGTAGAACAACAAGGATTACAAGATATTTTGTGATACCTTTGCCATGAAGACAGTAAGGGTACAAGGGACACTTGCTAAGAGACTTTCATCAGAAGTAGAGGCAAAGATAAAAAAGTTTGGGAGTTGGTTCATCCAATTTCCGCAATTCAACTACACTAGAGTAGCAGGGAGCATAGTTTGTCCCAAGAGGCTTCCAAGATACCCACTTGACAAGGTAGTTTTAATGGAATTGGCTAGGCAACTTGAGCACTATGATAGAATAATGAGAAATGAAGGTAAAGTAGGGATTACCTTCTCGATCGGAATTGGCAATGATAGTTGTCCCAATTGGGCCACCTTTGCAATTGTAGAGAAGGAATTAGAATAGTATCATCTAGGGTGGTATAGAGCAAGGAAAGGATTCAATCCTAATGGTCTTATCAAGGTATCTCATGGAAATGCATTTAAGCATGTTCCCACTATAGAGGACTTTTGGGCCAATGCCAAAGATGACTTTCATGTGAGAAAGCTTGTTTTCTCAAGATTGTCGGTAAACATGATAAGAGATATCAAATGGAGAGGCCTTGATATTCCCGATCAACTGGAAGATGATGGAAACGTGTTGAGGGAAGATCATAATACGGTAGAAGGAATAGAATTGAATCCAGTAGATTGGGATGACCATTAGGATCCTTCCGTGGAGGCACTTACAAGAGCAGTTGATTTGCGTACCAAGTTATGGTATACTGAAAGGTTATGGAGGCTACAAAGACAAAGGATTCCCCTTACCTATGAGAAGATGAAGCCAAAAGAAGGTCCAACAGAATCAGTCGGACAGAAGGGTGAAGGAAGTAGCTGGCGACAGGAAACAACCAGAGACAAGAAGAGAGCCTTGGAGGTTGAGAAGAGTAAAGAACATCTGGAACCTCCAGCCAAGAGACAACATACAGTTCCATCAAGGGAAAGCATAGTTGAGGCTAGAAGCCAAGAGGTCAATTCAAGTGATAAAGGGGCTGCGGTAGAAGTAAGCTCTAATTCAGAATCAAGTGGTTACAGTGAGAGCACCGAGTACTCCCCTCTCTCAGAAAACCAACA
Organism: Cupressus sempervirens; assembly: GCA_028749045.1. Lineage (NCBI taxonomy): Eukaryota > Viridiplantae > Streptophyta > Pinopsida > Cupressales > Cupressaceae > Cupressus > Cupressus sempervirens. The sequence continues at coordinate 464,787,110 of CM053793.1, forward strand.
AGGAGATGATATGGTAGTAACTAGTGTAGAAGAAGATGGGTCGATTGAGATCGAGGCAATAAGTCAAGCACTCGAGGCCGTTGGTGATGCTTTGTTAGTCGAACTAAATCCAGATTTGGGGAGATGCACCGCATCACTATGGTTAAGGCAAATGCTTATGCCAAGAGGTGAGGTGATAACTGCCCAAACGGAAGAAGACATCCGAGGATTAATAGAAAAGGGTGGTAGCAAAAACTAAAAACAAATGGCAAAGATGGTGGCAAAGGTAATCAAGGGCGACAATGATGGTCACTGAAAGGTTCAAATTGCTATACCAACAGTCAATAAGGTAGTGGATGAGATTGCAGCCCAGGAATACGAGATAGTAGAACACAACTTGGGAAGAAACACGAATGATATGGAATGTGAAGAGATTCAAGAAGGTATAGCTTCAATCAGAGCAAGGTTGAGGAAGGCAAATGAAAGAATCATAAAGTTGGAGGCTGAGAACAAATATTGAAGAGATTGCTAGCCTATCCAACAGTTGCACTAGGCAGCCCTTCCTCAAGACAACGGGAGCAATATGGAAGAGATATCAGCTCAGCTACATGAAGTCAAGGGTTGGATCCATGATACAATCCAAGATGGGTGAAATCTCTTGCCTTCATCTCGACATTCCGGTCATTGGTGACTGTTAGAAACAAGTTCAGATTATACGAAGAAGAATGGAAGGATTTCCTTCCCATCAAAGAATTAGCTATTCCCAGGCTAGAGGAATTCATTGGACTACCGAAAGAATATTTGGAGAGGGCCAGGTTGGTTGATGAGAGAGGATTGAGTACAATTGAATCTTGGTTCGTTGCATTCACTAACAGATTTAGAACACTTGAAGAGATACAAAAGGCAGTTGCACAACACAACCCAAATGTCGACACTTCCATTTCAACCATGATGAGAGATGTTGGGGTGACACTTGATTTTTAAGGCATCAGAGAAGAGGATATCAATGAGACAAGACTTGGATTGAGATTGGATGAGCTAGGAAAGGTTGCCATCAAGAAGAAACATTTGAACACCCTTTCCTCCCTAAATGCTTTCATTGGATTCGCAAAGAAGTATGAGAAAGATCATGAGAAGACACTACAAGTAGCAAACAGCATGATGAAATTGGCGGAGCTCAAGATAAAGCACACACCTTGTCCTCCTATAGAGGAAGTCAATGATAGGCTAGCTAAGTTCATTACCTTAGTTAAAAGAATGAAAGAAAAAGGGAAAGTTATATTAGAAGATCATTTAATGTAAGCCCAAGTGGCAATTTCTCTTTCTTTTAGGATAGGATAAGTGTCTATTTTTGATTGGCCACCATTTTGGTGCCTTCTCATTGGTTGCCACTTTTACACTTTTTTCATTGGTCAGTTCATGAGGTGGCATCTTCTCATTGGCCAATGGGGTGGTAACCCTAATTAGGGTTTCTAAGATTCAATATTGATTGTTGGTTTTGCCTCTTTATCTCTACCATTGGTTGTACATTTCGGCCTCGATATAAGGCCATTTGCTCTCATTTGTAATGGTCGAAAAAAATTGTCGCATAAGATAATGCCAAAATTCGCTATTTCTTTCTCATTGTTGTGACTTGCATGGTGATTAAGAGCCTTTGGTATTGTTGCATGGTTTCTACTTTCAAATAGTTAGAGTAGATTTCTTTTCAAGTTGTTGAAGCAAATTTCATTTCAAGTTGCTAAGTAAGAGTAAAGTAGATGGATAGTTGCATGGTAGCATTAGTAGATGTTTGATAGTGATCAATACTAGACCATTAGCATCCTAGCGGCTTGTTGGGAAGCCTTGTGTGGCAAACTAATTTATTTTTCCTTTGAATCATTGCATCTGTAAAGGTGGAGCTATTGGTTAGCTTTCATTAGATTTGATCCCAGTCCATTTGCTAGTCTTCCATTTATAGGAGAAGGAGTAGGATAGCAAGAAGTTTAGGACTTAGAATTTAGGAGTTAGACTAGAAAGTTAGAAAGATACCAGTCATAAGAACCATTCGCTCTCCACCACTATCACCTTTCCCATCAACACCACCTAGCATCCGAATCGAACCACCATCTCGATTAGCCCACCAAAGTCCAAGTCATCCTCAACAATTTGCGTAAGGCCGCCTACATGATTACCAGCGAATCACATCGATAAAACTGAGTGAGTATCCACAAGTGTAAGGAATGTTGGAGTTATTCTCATATCCCATGAGCAATAACTTTTCAAGAGAGGAATTGTATGTTTGATACTCCGTATCGAATATCCAATTACTAATATGTTATGTAGTGATACAAAATTCACATCAACAATACTATGGATTGCTTTAGTGGAGCTGTGTATTTTACAAAGATAAATGTAAAGAGTGGGTATGTAACAACCAATTTTTCTGAGTCTTAATTAACAACTAACATACTCAACGAAATACAGTTATTACTTCTTTTTCATAGGAAGACAGTTAAATCAGTTTCGTTCATATGAAAGAGATTGATGGTTAAAATCAAATAATCAAAATTTCTTAACTAAGAACTTAATACACCATCAATGAATTACTATAGAAATTAAAATACACATACCATGGAATTTGAACCAAGAAATTATTGTAGGTATGCTTTTGCAACAAATTATTGTAGAATTTGTGCTTTTCCACAAATACCACTATAACAATATCAAATAACAACTACCATCCAAAACCGGTATATCAGAATCAAATGACGATTACTATTAAACACCACTGTATCAACTAGGGCATCACAAACTGCTATATCAATTAGGGCTTCGATTACCATTGGATCAACTATGGCTTCAGATACCACGAAATCAATTAGGGCTTCAGATACCATGAAATCAATTAGGGCTTCAGATACCATTGTATCATTTCTATCCTTCTGATTGCTTAACTGTGGCAATAACATATGATTAGAAGATATGCTCATATTTATTATTCATATAAATGAAAGATAACAATCTACCAGATAATTCTATCTCTCGCAACTAAATGTAAAATAACTCAATTAATCTTACCTTAGTCTTGCATATACATCATAGAAGTAAAATACCTGTTTTCGAAAACCAATAGAATTTATAACTTATTTTTGTCTGTTGTACGTTCGACAACTTGGGGAAAGGTGAAACATTGTTAGGGGCTTAACTACCCAACCTCGGACCTTAACTATTCCTCACACAATCTCCAATGAGAAAGGCCCTCCCTACCCGGAATTGGACTTGGAACATCTGTTATCTACTGAGCATCCTGGTATTTAAACACTCCATTCAACTTGACAGCAGGAGGATACAATTAACAAGATCATACATGAACTATTAAATAATTCAAATAAAAATGATAAACATTGTTATATCATAACTGATATTGTTTCATGTTATTGCAAATTCCTTTCTCTCACCTCATCACCTATTTCCTTGGCTACACAACTAGGTGAGTCCCAGGTGTTCAGAATTCTCAGAATGACCGATTCTTTTTGTTGATTCCCAACAAATTTATGAATAACATATATGTTCTAGTTTATCATGATTTGTGATTTGAAAAAGATATTTTTAAAGATTGCAGAATTAATAGTTTCATTAATTAATTTAATCATATCTGATTTCTCTTCTGCGTTCTTGCAGATTCACTCCACCTCTTCACCATTTCATGGCTTCTTTGCTAGTGAATCCTAGGTGCTTGAAAGATTATGATCATTCTGTTTTATTTACACCTCTTCACCATTTCACAATCTGTGATTACATGATTATGTTCTTTAAAGATTTCAAAATTGATTTTAATTTCTAGTGGCATAATAATTTTATGGATCCATACCATGGTTACTTGGCTTTCACTTGCCATGAACAAGGTTAAATTTTAAAAAGGTCAATTTGTAAATTCAAACAAGATATCATCATGATAAATGTTGAAAATTGCTGCTATGAAATTCGATGTTATTATACCTTTTCATTTTTAGGTGTTATTGCATTTGGAAAAACTCTCCCGTAGGAGATACTATTCAACTAGATACAATGAAAGTAAGAAGAAAGTTCACTATAAATCATAGGGATTATACGGTAAATTTAAAAATGTGATCTTAAACAAAAGATAAGAGATTCTTGTGCCTAGTCGGCTACCTTAGAAAATAAACATATTGGAATGATAGCTTAGTTGATAGGAAATTCGGTAATGCTTTGAAGATCTTGAAATCTAATCAGTTTCCTCCAGTTGCTTGAGACGTCACCTACAGAGCATACAATCTCAAATTCTTAGCCGGATTACTTGCACAACAAAGGGAAGACATTGTTCTGATTGATCAAAGTTACTCATCAATAAATGCAGGTACTGATAGGAGTAAAAATACTAAATACTGAGATGAAGTTGAGTGTTAAAGAAATTTGGAAATAAAACATCAAAAGGAATTTGGAAATGTGTAAAACAAATGGAATTAATAATAAGTCTGGCTCCTCTCATGACTTCCTTAAATGGAGAGCGAAATATGACTTCTTGGCTTCCACTGGTTACAGAGAGATTATTTGCCCATTCGAATTCCAAGCATTAAATTGATTGGAAAAAGAGAAGAAAAAGAAAATAAAAAGGTTGGAAGAGAAGTTGGAAAGATTAAAGTTTGATTATTGCCAATTTATCATGCCAAGTGTTTTAATCGATTAAAAGCAAAGAATATTAACAAGAAAAGAATAGAGTTGGAAGATTATAATTCGAATATTATAATTCAAATGTTATTATATTTTGAATATTATTAAAATCTTATATTTATATATGTACATGTAAACATCACTTTATTAAATTGTTATAATATAATGGTGCCATCTCATTTTATATCTGTACGTGTATAGATATATCTATTATAATAATAAGGTGAAAGATCAAATTAAATCCTTTAAGGTACGTTTTATATTTTAACTCAGTTATTTATGTTTCTCAAATTATTTATTTAAATAGCTCATGCGGGTCCCACAAATGCATCTAGTTTCAAGTCACTAGGTTCTCAACCCATTTGCCCAGTGATGGTGATGCTCCTGTGCCTAATTCTTTTCTGACAATGCTTCCACCTCTTCGATGTGTTTTCTGCAAAAAAATTCTCCGTAATTAAATTATATTATCGTAATAAATTATTCAATCATAAATAATCATAACGGTTAACCATCTTTTCAATTCTATGAATTTGTGATAAATGATCACCTAGCTTGTTATCTTCACTTGAAATTATAGTGACTAGCCATCTTACCATTTCGCAAGATTATAACAAATTAAACTGCCAACTAACTTCATGTGAACCTCAACGGCTATATTTTAAATTAGGTCAAAAATTGGGATGTAATAGGGTACCATCAGACTTGCATCAGAGAAGGAGATGAGTGGAAGACTACCTTTAAGACAAGGGAAGGATTGTATGAGTGGTTAGTCATGCCTTTTGGGCTAATCAATGTACCAAGTACTTTCATGAGGCTGATAAATGAGTTTCTGGGTAAGGTTCTCATTGTTTATCTAGATGATATATTGATCTCTAGTAAGACATTGGAGGATCATTTGATGCATATTCGAAATGTGTTTGATAAGTTATGGGAATAACAATTGCTAATAAACCTGAAGAAGTGCAGTTTTGTGAAGGATTTGGTGTACTTGGGATTTGTAGTCTCAACAGAAGGTTTGAAAAATGGACCCAGAGAAAGTGAAGGCTATCCTTGAATGACCTACTTCAAGAGTGCTACAAAGGTAAGATCTTTTCATGGACTGGCTAGTTTTTACAGAAAGTTCATAAGAGGTTTTAGTAGTATTTGTGGTCCCTTGACTGAAACAATGAGAGGGGATAGGAAAGAATTTAAGTGGATTGTAAGAGTAGATAAAAGTTTTAATCTGTTAAAACAGAAAGTTACAGAGCAACTTGTTTTAGCACTTCTAGATTTTAACAAGGTGCTTCAAGTAGTCTGTGATGCTAGTGGTACTGCAATAGGAGCTGTTTTGAGCCAAGAAGGTAGACATGTTGCTTACTTTAGTGAGAAATTGAATGATGCCAAAAGAAAATATTATGTTTATGATTAGGAATTTTATGCTATAGTTTAGGCATTGAAGAAGTGGAGACACTGTCTTCTTCGTAAAGAGTTTGTTTTGTATACAATTCATCAAGCTTTGCAATATTTGAAGTCAAAGAAAATTAAACCAAAGGCATTGAAGTGGGTTGAGCTTTTGCAGAGTAATAAAATTGTTTTCAAACATAGGAGTGGGAAGTCTAACAGAGTTGTAGATGCTCTTAATAGAAGACAACTTTTGTTGATAGCAATGCAAATTGAGGTGGTTGGGTTCAAGGAACTCGAAAATTTGTATCCAGAGAATCCTGATTTTGGTGAAGCTTGGAAGGCTTGTACAAAACTTGTTACACTTGACACGACAAAGTGGTTGGATTTCATAATCCAAGATGTTATGTCGCTCAAAGGATGTCAATTGTGCATTTGCAAAAGTTCATTGAGAGATAATCTCATCGAGGAGAAGCATAGTGGAGGATTGGTTGGACACTTTGATAGATATAAAACCATTGTTTTGGTTGCTGAAAACTATTATTGGCCACAGTTGCAGCAAGATGTCAAGAAGTTTGTATAGAGTTGCAGAGTATGTCAGATGGCAAAAAGAGTGAAGCAAAATACGGGGTTGTATCAGGCATTTCCTGTACCCGAGAAGCTGTGGGAGGATGTTAGCATGGATTTCATTCTTGGATTACCAAGGACTTAGCGAGGGCATGATTCTATTTTTTTGGTGGTTGACAGGTTTTCAAAGATGACACATTTCATTCCTTGCAGAACACTAGTGATGCTATTCATGTGGCAGAGTTGTTTTTCAGAGAAGTGGTGAGACTACATGGTCTGCCAAAGAGTATAATTTCAGATTGAGATACCAAATTTTTTGGGTATTTCTGGCACACATTGTGGAAGAAATTGAAGACAGATTTGAAGTTCAGTTCATCATAGCATCCATAGATTGATGGACAAACTGAAGCTATGAATAGGAGTTTGGGGAATTTGCTAAGATGTTTGGTTGGAGATAAACGAAAAGGCTGGGATTTAATTTTACCACAGGCAAAATTTGCATATTAAATTCTATCGACAGGAGTACTGGTAAATCACCATTCTAGATTGTATATGGGAGTAGTCCCAGAAATGCTTCTGAATTGAGGCAATTGGATAAAGGAGAAATAAGTAGTGCTGAAGCAGAATGCTTTGTTGAACATTTGAAGAATATCCATGAGGAGGTGAGGAAGCACATTATTAAGATGAATGTACAGTATAAAGCTAAGGCATATGTCATAAGGAGGTATAAGGAATTCCAGATTGGAGATGAAGTCATGGTTCATTTGGGAAATGAGAGTTTTCCAGTGGGTACATATAATAAGCTGAAAATGAAGAAGTTTGGACCGTGCAAGATAGTGAAAAGGCATGATTCTAGAAATGCCTATGAAGTGAAGTTGCCTACTGAATTGAATATTTCACCAGTATTTAATATTTCAAATTTGATAGAGTATTATGAAGGAGGTGATGGAGATGAAGTTGCAAAAGCACAATGGATAATTCCAACAGCTAGTTCGGCTACAAAGGAGATTGGGGAGATACTAGATAGTCGTGTTGGAAAAAGTATAAGGAACATAACTTATGAAGAATACCTGGTCAAATGGAAGGGAGGCTAGTAGAAGATTCATCATGGCTAGCAAGGAGGAGGTTAACCATCTTAGTTTTCCTCTGAACACTTGAGACGTGATGGGGTCACTTCTCATATTACCCCGAGTGTCTGATGCAGGAGCATCCTGGGTGTAAGAGCAATCTTACATCTCCCAAAAATATTTCATTTTAGTTGTTTGAATAATGGTTGTTTTAATGTAGAGTTGCTGTCTGTGGAGGCTTGCTACTTAGTAATCTAGTCATACAAGCTCAAAATGTTCTAATATTAGAGGTGGATATTCATCTTGGATATATCAGCCTATCAGCTGAGGCTTAGTGCCATATCATGAGTATTTATGGATTTATTGCAAATTTTTGATGTGTAAGTTTGGTATAAGAACTTTAGGCTCACCGTTTAAGGCCTAAATGTGCTCGGATGAGGCCCGAAAACTCGATGGATGGGTGCTTGTGCACATTTAATCACGTAGATTAGAAGCTGAGGATTCTGAAAAGTTGTTATAATATCCAATCGAAGCAACGGTTCGAGAGTTATGGCCTTCCGAGATTGGGCCGACCGAAACATACAAAATAAATGTCAAAAAAGTATTTGGCCGACTCTATATGTATTGTTAGGGTCTGTTAGCCTCAGGTATTAAGTTCGAGTGTCTAGAACCTTCTCGGGCAACATAAATTTGCCTATTTAAGAAATGCTTGTACATTGTCTAGGACAACTCTGGGTAATAGTTTGTAGCTTTGTCTTGTAGATTATTGTAATGAAGGCGCCCACGTGGGTTACCATATTGTAATCTCGAATTCTATAATTCCGTATTTGTTGTGATAATAAGAAGCCCATATTTTGTTCTTGCAAATTGTTGTTATTTCTTTGTTTCTGTTATGTGTTTATGGTATTAAGGGGAGCACCCTTCATTAGCCCGCTAACAATCCAATCACAACAATAACCTTGAAAGAGAATATTATTCACGACTTTTACAATAGTCTAGTATTTGCATCTGCTCAACCCCAAAAATTCATACGGTAATGAATTTATGGACAACACATTATTTAGTTCTTTTTGTATTCATTGCAAATCTATATAATTGTCTTAGCTTCGCTGATTAAGATGGGCCACTAAAAATCATCTGATAAAACTAATTGTTTTGAAATAGCTCGTGTCTGTCAATATTTTGCTCTTTTTCACATTGAACTGTAGAGTTTTTTGATTTTTTGCAAATTTTAACTCTTCAAGCTGGCAAGATACACATCTTTGATATCATCCCTAACCGGATATTTGCCCCAAATCTCATAAACAATCTTAGAAATTTTAAACAAATAATTTCATGCTATGCATCTCAGATTTCACAAGCAAAACCCCATTAAATAACCAAATAGAAAGAAGTCTCAAAACTTTATTGCAATACATCTCCAATAGAAACACATTTTCATAAATAATATTTCATTGAAGTTCTTCAGCAACATGCCCAAGAAATCCAATATGTGATGATCCCAATCTGATCATCCCTCTAAAGAACAAATTAAATCTTATTTTTTCTATTCTCTTCCAAATTTATTTTCCTCCCTAATGTCTCTTTCCAATTGTCTTGTTTTTAATTTTAAATTTTGTATGAGTTTTGGTAATTATTACCACCACCTATGAAATGTTTCTGCTCCTCCTTGTTCCCTTCAATATAGAGTGTGATATGTATTTCTATTGACTTCAATGATTTTGTGATTCCCTTCCCTCCCTAATTGTATGCCTGTTTCTCCAGTGTTCTATCTGCTTAATTATAACCATTCCAAAAACACGTACTATTCCAAGTATGGAAATTAGAGCTCAATTTATGATATGGATAAATGTGAGGGTAGGTAAAGTATCCTTCTTTGATATAGTTTCAGTCTCAAAAATGGAATTTCTAACTATCAATAGTAACGAGGCTTATATAAGGTGTCTCTGTGTCATTTTTTAAATCTTTGTCATTAAACTATGCTGGCGAGGCCATTCTTGACAAGAAGAATTCTGAATATGTTAAAATACAAGTCTGGTTATGGTCTCTGTTGATGAAGGTACTGCTCTGATACCACTCGATGAAGCTACGCTCTGATACCACTGATGAAGGACTGCTCTAATTCCACTAATGAAGGTACGCTTTGATACCACTTGATGAAGGGCCACTACACCACTCTACCAACTCATAACCAAGAATGCAAGAATATGAAGACAAAGAGAGATAAAATGCTTCTCAAGAAATTTTATTAAACTTGAAAATCCTTAGCAATTACAATAACCTTTCTACAAGATCTCTCAAGATCCAATCCAAACCTAAGCTAGTCCAGATCCACACTCTAGTAGAAACCTCTGAGATCTCAACTTGTGCTCACAAGCCACCAAGCAACCTCCTTGTTTCTAAACCGCAGCCACTAGCTCTTCTCCAACTTTATCTAAGATCCAAGTGTAAACTGCCTCACATTCGGCGCTCTGCTTGTACACTCAGGAACTCCTACTTTGATAAACTTTACCCAACCAAGGTCCTGGTACAAACTACCTCACACTTCGACGATTTGCTTGTACACTCAGGAACTCCTGCTCTGATACCACTTGATGAAGGTACTGCTCTAATACTTCTCGATAAAGGTACGCTCTGATACCACTGATGAAGGGCTACTAGCTCTTCTCCAACTTTATCCAAGATCCAAGTGTAAACTGCCTCACATTCAGTGCTTTGTCCACAGACTCAGGAAGACTCACTCTTCACTTCCTCCTTCTCTTTCTTACCTTGAAGCCTTCACACCTTCCAACTTTCACCTTCCACAACTTCTACTTCTCAAGCTTGATTAGAAATGCTCATATGCCTTGCTTAAATAGGCACTTACCCCCAATGCATGATTTATCTAGAATCTTCTAGAATTCCACCAACACAATATCCACAACCTTCTACAACTTCCATAACCTTCTACAATATCCACAACTTTCTACAATATCCATAACTTTCTAGAATTCCACCAACACACCTCGATAAATGGAATGACAACTATTTTTTTTTCTTTTTTTTTACTTTTCCCTTTTTTTTAATTTATTTATTTCCTCTAATTTTCGTCACTTTCTCTCTCCTCCACAATTTTTTTTTTAAAAAAAAATTTCTTTTTCAATTTAATTTTTTTTTTTTTTTTCCCATGCAAGATGCTCCTGCATCATCTGTGATGCTTTATGAAATTTCTTAGCTATCTTGTATTGTTATCTAAGTTTCCAAACTCAGATCGCCAATATATCTCTGTTGCCCGTCCAGTGAACTCCCTGACTGTAGCTTAAAAGTTCTTCTCTTGCGTATGGTGTAGAGGCTACTTATATTCCTGTACCCATCATATTTATTTTTACATGTTGTATAATCCTCTTATATGGTAATGGAGAGGCACTACTTAGAAGGTTGCAATCCCATGGTAGTCACCAGCAAGGAAAACCTACGGTTTATAATCATAATTTTTTATATTGTTTGTAGAATAAATATTATATTTATAATATAATTTTAATCATATTTTACTATCATTTATTTACGATGTTTCTTCTTTATTGTTATTATAATATCTCCTTTTGTGTTATAATAATTCAGATACTAATATATTCTATTATTATATTAGTTTATCCATATTATGTTATCTTGTTTATTATATTAACGCTAGAATATATTATAATTTATTATTAAATTGACTTATTAATTTATTTTTAAATTCTACTAGCAAAATAGGGGAGATTACACAATCGCAGTTACAAAAAATACAAGAAGATTGGATATGAAAAATATGAACCTGAAGCACAATGTGAAACACTTGCTCAATGTCTCCAACTGACAGTGGGTTTTCGTCGACTACCCAAGATTGAGGGTTTCCATCCTCTCACTTGCTGAAAGTTGTAGCCTTCAAAAGCACTCCAAGAGAAAAATGAAATCCAAAATAATAAATTGAGCATGCTGAAATGAGATCCTCCTTTTCAACACAACCTAATAACCCTTCGCATTCCTTTTACGTCTCTTAATTTCCTTTCTAAAATAATACCCTTTTCTCAATAAGGAAATGAAGTGCCCATAATAATAAAGTGACATTTGATAATATGAGCTTATTTTATAATTTCACTTTATTAATAAATCAATTAAATTTTTAGGGATTAGAAACACTAATCAGATGGACTCGGATAAGCATGTGTAATAGCTTGCCGGAAAGGTCTCAATGAGACACTCTTAGTCAAACATTGAAGTGCCAAGAATACTGAGCTTTCTGACTTACTATGTCTGGAAACTCTTATTGAAACAACCCCAATTGGCCAATAACTGAAACTACCTAGGCCAAAAATTGAATTAATCCCAGAGAAAACTTGGTTAGCCCACGAAACCAAGGCAAAATGGGCTATCAGTGCAACGAAATTCACTAACCTAGAAAAGGGACATGACATTGTTGCCTATCTTAATAAATAGAGGTGCTATGTTGCAATTATATAGTTGCCATTCTTTATAGAGGAAACTTATCTATACCATTTGCACCATGTAGATTCTTGGGCAATTGAACTTTTCTTGAGTTGTATTTGGTAGAAGAGCACCAATGCATAGGAGAAAACCAAGAAGTCAAATTGTTCTAATTGTTACAAGCTAGAGTTGCCGTTGCACCAAAAGATCGACCCGTCAATGCCTGATACAACCACTAGACTTATAGAAAATAGGAGGCGGTTAAGCCATGTCACAAATCCCGAAGGGGAATGTTGCCAGTTAGTCCAACAATGCCCCCCTCAGTGTTACCCGAGGAGATTTGAACCTGTGATCAAGCTCTGATACCACTAGTTACAAGCTAGAGTTGCCGTTGCATCAAAAGATTGACCTATCAATGCCCAATACAACCACTAGACTTATAGAACACAGAAGGCGGTTAAGCCACGTCACGAATCCTGAAGGGGAACGTTGGCAGTTAGTCCAACACTAATATGAACAATGTCATTCAGGTTTGAATTCATAAGGTCATCTTATTGTATTTTAAGTCATAATGAACAATGATGTAAGGCTATGTGAAGCCAAATGGTAAAAAGTTGTCATAATTGTCCAAGTAAGGTCTTGAGTTGATCAAATGGTCAAATTTATATAAAAGACCCATGGAAGGGCACAAAATGATGTAAAATGTGTTCTTGGTCTATCTTAAGATATTTGGAAGGCTCTTAGAAGGATTAGTAGTCATTTGGGTGCAAAATGTAAAAATCACTTAAATGTTGTGGAAAGTGCAAAATTGCAATTTTGCAAAGTTGCACACAAAAAAGTTGTAAAAGGGAAGTTGATCGGTTTTATGGGTGGTTAATTGGTTTGGAACTGTCAAATACATTATAAAATGTCATGAAAATTTCAAATTTGAGGAGGAGAGACAAGTTGGAGGATAAATTCCAAGGGTCAATATTAATTACCTTTGACTGTCATTCCATTTCTGCAGATCTGGAGACGGTAATGCAGAATGGAGATTTTGTTTGTACTCCTCCATGTAATGGTCAGTCAAACATGTGGGAAAGAAGGTTGCACGGGACACCATTGTAAAGTTTTAGTTTTATGATATCAAAGAATGAAGGTAATGTTTTGTACAAGTTTATGACAGTCACTCTGGGATCAAACATATTTTCTCTGGTTATTTTGCATATTCATATTGGTAAATGGACTGAAATAAATCTCTAATCACTTATATTATGTAGTAGGGCGAGTTAACTTACTTTTGGTTCTGATCTGAGTGTTTACTGTGGGATATATCGAGAGATCCAATGGATTTTGTAAAATCTGTCATAAAATCCTCAATGATAGGCCTGCTTGTAAGGGTTTGATTATATCTCTGTTTGTACCCAATGGGAATTTCTGTTTCTTGGCTCATTCCAAAGTAGATTCAGATCACTTCAAGATGTATTTTGTTTGGGATTGAATGATTTGGTATTCTATGAGAAATTCGATACCATAGCAGGCTAAACAATGAATTTTCTGAGTTCTTTATGACAGTCAAACTCAGTCTCTCTACGGGGCATAACATTTTACTGCACTGTTGGATCTTCATGAGGCTTTGATATGTTGGTTCAATCCTAGTTTGCCACCTTCTCACTAGAGTGATTTGCATAACAATGTCTGGTCTGAAAGTAACTTGGTACAGAGTATGGGTCTAGAAATACGCAATAGTAATGAGAACTTAATGAAGAATTTGACTATTTTGTTTTGATCTATAACAAAGGGTAGTCACCAAGTGATCAGAGATAGGGCATGTCTCATTGCGATTGTGTTTGATATTTGGAAGTAAGATTAAATATCTAACAATGCACTTTAATCAGAAATGAGTTATGAATCATGAATTTGACTTTGAAATATATGAATGGAAGATATTGGAATTGTTGGTTGTGTTTTCAAGTTTCCTTAACAAAGATGATGGGCCTTATGATGATTGGATTCTAGTAAGATTGAATTGGTAAAGATATTGAGTGTATGAAGATGATTAACTGATTATTATTTTAAAAATATGTATTTGGACAAGAACATGTCAAGAATGAAGATTGGATCAGATGGATTCTAGAATATTGGTTGGTTTTGTAAGATGCTCTACATCAGTATGTCTTTTTTCTATAGGTCTTCAACATGAGTGGCTTCTTAATTCTCTTTAAATGGAGTTGATATCTTAAGCATGTGAGTTGCTGCTTTATTCTTAATAAAGTCAGCATATAATGAAGTTGGCTATTAAGACATAATCAATGATCAATGCTCCTTGGCTTCAAATCTGGCAAATTTGAAGTGTTACTATTGTTCGAATCAAAGAGTTACTTTTGGCATAGTTGAGATTAGGTATTTTTCATCTATTTGGTGTGTATAATGCAGTATGAATACATCTATTGATCACTGTCATTGCATTCGAATATATTGTGTGTGATCAAGGATTGATAATCTATACCATACACCACCATCATCAATTGCACGCCAATCTGCCTACATTCACCGTATAGGTTATACTTGCCACCGTACGAACAACCTAACCTCTGTACATCAATATATGGAGCCCCCTCCAAAGCCATACGAAGCCCTTCTTCCATGTTCGTTTGTCACCCTCCATCCATCACTATACGACCACACCCTTTTCACACATGATTTAGCATTTACCCTTTGTATGTTATTGTATGACTGTATGTGATGGAATTGACAATTAAATTACTGATCGGCATTCTTGTCTTCACTGTATGACATTTTGGTCTTCACTGGGCAACTTGCTACTCAGAGTTGCTAGTACTCCCAACACTGTAGAAACAGAGTGGGCATCATAGAATTTTTCAATTTGGAGGTAGTGCAGGTACACTTAAAGGTGACTTGAACCACAAGAACATTATGGTGGTATCGGAGTTGGTGATCTTGCTAGACTATTGGGATGATTGAGAGACTTCGGGATTTGGATCACACTTATGGCACCTAGGAGCGATGGAAAGTGGTGGTTGAAGGCATTGCAAAAGATAGGAAAGGAAAGAAGTCATTGTATTAACCTTCTTCTAGATATATTGGAAGTATGTTTGTGTAAGGTGGAATGATCGCCTTCAAGTTTTATATAGAGGATCCTTGCTCCAATGAAGGTTGCCTAAAATCAACCTAGTTTGATGAGACACCATGACAAGGAAATCAAGTTGGGCACTACAACATTTCTAACTGAGATCTTGAGAACCTCGACTTGTCAAGCACCATATAATGATAACACCTTGATAGAGATATTGCATTTGATCATTGACATCTTTCGGAGCCTTGATGACATTAGTGGTGATCCTTTTGGTAGGAGATTTACAATATTGGAAAATTGTGCAAATGTCAAAGTAAGTAATCTCCTCTTAGATCTAGAGTTGCAAGACTTGATCCATGATATGTTTCGTCATTTCTTAGTCACAATCAAGGAACATCAAGATGATAAGCTTTCTTTTCCATGGAGAATATTATGATTTCATGCATTGAAGAGATGGAGAAAATATCTCAACCCATTATATCTATGCTATGGGTTTTTCTTAGTCTAGAATGTGTGCCTTCTATTGCAGCATGTAAATTGGTCAATAATGTATTCAAGTATTGTGAAGAGAAATTTCTGTCTCCTTTGCACAAGTGGGAGAAGGTAGGCAAAGGCAATAAGAATGATGCACTGCATGAGGTGGATGAAGGCATAATAATAGGATTGTTCCATTTACATGAGGACTTCTTGATTTTGCTACTGCACAAATGCATTAAGAAGACTTAAGCCTATATGATAACCAAAATGGTGAAGATGATGTTGGCATGAAACCTACAAGTCAACATTGATCGATAATGAGACATGAGCTTTGCTACTAATCATTTTCATGGGCCGGGCCTATAGTTGGTTGAGTATGGAATGCTTCCTTTTGTGCAATATGCAATGGAAGTGGTCACTGCTTTTTAGAAAGTATTGCAACCACATTGTACGAACAAGATGCAAAGGAGCTTTGGGGTTCCAAACCATTCTTCGGGAGTAATTAAATGGCATGATGACATGATTGTAGGGGGTCTTGAGATCGATATCTTTGAGAATCAATGACAATGGGAGACTAAGGAGACACTTTGTTATCCAAGAGATATTTAGAGGAATTTTCTATGATCAAATCCTTCTTTGTGTGGTTGTATCTGTGTTCGTGTTCATGTTTGTGGCTATGTCCATGGCTGTGTTTATGTATGTGGTTATATCTATACTTGTGTCCATGTCTGTATTGACATCAACATTCGTATCTACATCCGCATCCGTGTCCATGTCTGTATTTGTTGCCATGGCTATGTTTGGGTCTGTCGCCATGGTCATATTCGTGTCTGTGTCTATGTCTGTGTCTGTTCCCGCATTTGTGCTTGTCTATGTCTGCATCTTCTTTACATTGGCATTCGTGTTTGTGGATGTGATCGTGTCCATGCCTGTGCCTGTTATTTTCATGTTTGTGCCTGCGTTCTTCTTTGTGTACATACCCATGTTTGTGTTTGTCTCTGTGTTTGTGTCCATGCCCGTGTCTATACTCATGCCTGCATCCACATCTACCTCTACATTTGTGTCTGTGTTTGCATTGTGTCCGTCTCCGTGTTTGTGGTTTTTGCATCTACGACCACGCCTTTGTATGCTTCCATTCTTGTACTCGTGTTTTTGTTCGCATGCCTTATCCCATTTGCATCTATGGCCATGTTTGGAGGTATGTCTTGCCCTAAGGTTAACATGAGGTGTCTTTTGTGCTCCAAAGGTATGTGCCCATATTGAATTGTTTCCTTCTTCTATTTTACGACCAAGAGATACCATCATTCCCAACGATCATTAGATCTATACTACCGTACAACCCCTCTTGTTAATGCATACAGTCAATTCTTTCACACTGTACAGACTATCATTCAACAACTTATGATTAGTTTTTCCTCCATACAATCTAGAATTGATGTTGCACAACAACATTTAGTCCTGCAATAGAGGATATTGGTAAAAAAGGATGGAGTTTTTGTAATGGGAAGTCATCTGGGGACAAGAGATAGTAGAATAGCAAAAAGAAATTAGTGACTAATTGTTTTCTAGTGCTGAGGTGGCATTTTAGAGGTGGCAATGTGCAAGTCGTGTTAGGGACAATCTACAAGAGAGCATGGATAATGATTTGGAGCCTCATAAATGAGTAGGACACGTCTTCCATGAGTTGGCAAAGATGGATAGCTGTAGTTGTGTGATTTTTGTGCTTGCCCTCTAGTTGGGAATGAGTTTTGCCTAACTATATTTTCTTCATGTGAAAGACTTACCTATAGAAGCAACTAGATCTACTTGTGCAATGTTGAGTATGATTGCATGAATGCTTTGGATTTGAGCGTCAATGTGGTTTATGTTTGGCTTTTATTAGATTTTGGTGACTACGGATATGACAAACAATTAAAGTTTCATAGCAATGTTTATATCAAAGTGAAAGGTCCCCAATACCGGAGGTTTTGAAAATAGCTGTTTCTTTGGAAGACTTTACTCAATTCTGAATTTTTTTTGTATTCTAGCTGGTTTTTCAATTGTTTTTGGATTTTTGAAGATATATGGAAAAATAAAAGATAACTAAAATCAAATCTGAACTACATATAATAAACAACATTCATTATTGAAAATTGTTGTTTTCATTAGGATTGTTGTATTTTTAATGTCATTGCCATAATGTCTGGTATGTGTTTTCCAAATGACAACTTCCTTTTATTTATATAAGGATTATTCATCAATATGATTAATATAATTGAAAACTTAATTATGTATATATATATCATTTTTATTAATTTCTTTTTGATCTCACAGGTTTATCCTACCAAAGCTACCAAAACATCAAAACTCCCTCTTAGCTAGGGAGGATAAACACATGACATGTACTACACCATTGGTAATATTAGGTATGGAAAAAATTATGATATCTTTGATCACAAGGTATTCATCATTTTTTTATTACATTTGATATCATGAGTCTTGATCTCCTAGAATATCAACATTCGATATTCACCAAATACTCAAAAGGTTCTGATATCAAATCGATATCAAGAGTATTGGTCTCCTAGAATACATGACATTCACCAATGATTTAAAAAAATGTTTGATATCACATCTAATATCAAAAGTGTTGGCCTCCTAGAATATCAATGATATTCACCAAGTACTCAAAATAAGGTTTGATATCATATCTGATAACAAGAGTATTGGCCTCACAGAATATGTGATATTTACCAAGTACTCAAAATAAGGTTTGATATCACATCTGATATCAAGAGTATTGACCTCCCAGAATATCAATGATATTCACCAAGTACTCTTTGAGTAATGGCCTTCCAGAATGTTGAGATGCAAGACATTCACCATATACTCAGTTTGTTTGATCTCATAATACAAGTTATCGTAAGATCGTCACCTTACAATAACTTCTGCAAATACAAGTGACATCATTTGGAAGTTGTCACTTCTTCATGATGTTCATAGTGGGTAGGCCCATTAAAATCACATAGTCATGAGGCATATTCATGAATCACAATCCTCTTGATTGGTACAATTTATTGATCATTGTAGAATCCAACACAATGTGGTTTACTCCCTCTAAATCAATATGATCAAGATCATCAAAGGTTGACTAAATCATATCATGCTGGTGATTGTGATTGGTACTCCTATTTAGCTTTTTCTTTGTCTATATCTATTGCGAGCGTTGAGTTTGGTTCTCGCGCACGTTGTTGGTATGCACAAGCCTCTTCTTTGCTCGATTTGATTGGGATTGATATTGACCGCTCCCTTTCAGTTCTCACTAGATGCCCCGATTCATCTCCTCCCATCTCGGCAAGAGTTGAATGAGCATGTCAGGCTTGACATTTATAGACAGTAAATTGCTACCTGGGTTAACCCTCTTGGTGGGTTATGTCCACTGATGTCCTTTTACGCGAAGCACTTTTTGGAGATGTCTGATGGTATTATTGTTTGTCCTAGCTACCTTTCTCGGAGGTGGTCTCATGCCCTACATATCTCTTTGGGATCTTTTAGAGTTGGGTCTCACCATCTTCGGGTCCAAATTGACCATCATATTGACAGTGGTGAGCGGATCTATAGGCTTTGTACTTCAAGTGAGGTGGAGACTGAGACACACTTCATTTTCTGTTGCCCCATTTATTATGAGATTAGAGGGAGATTTTTCTTCTTGTTTCGGGATTGCTTCTCTCTTTATGATTTCTTTAGCTAATATGATCAGCACTGTCTTGCACTTTATCTTCGAGAGACCACTATGCTTCGTGATAGCACGATCCGGTCACTACTTCTGCATCGACACTCATCTACTCAGCTCAATACTGCTTTTTTCACACCATTATCTCCTTTGCATGGGTTGAAAAGGCCTTCTAACTCCACTAGATCTACCAGGCATTCCCGATGCATTAGG
Source organism: Cupressus sempervirens (assembly GCA_028749045.1). Taxonomy (NCBI): domain Eukaryota; kingdom Viridiplantae; phylum Streptophyta; class Pinopsida; order Cupressales; family Cupressaceae; genus Cupressus; species Cupressus sempervirens. The sequence goes on from CM053793.1 coordinate 464,806,698, forward strand.
TCTCGGACCGGCTATTTGCACCAGCGACACTCCTCTGTGAGTGGCCACATACAGGGCAGGGCCTTTACTTATTGGTGTACATATCATTCAATGACTAATTTCTTTTCGCCTAGAAAGGACTCCTAGTCTCTTTCTTGGCCTCCTTTCTGGTTCTTGGTTTGCTTTCTCTTGTTCTTGTTGTTGTATTTATTTTCGGACACCTTTGTGTGATCCTGCTGCTATCAGCCTCATTGTTGTAATTTTTCAGTCCCATAATTAATATCATTATCTTATCTTATCTATCCGCTTCTTCAGACATGTGATAGACTTCCTCTGAATCTCAATCTCCCTCTTCCTATAATATCATTCTTAGATGAAAAGATCAAGGCACATAACTCTTATAGTATCTAATGGAATAGTATAGACTAACATAATACTCAAGGATAATTTTGCATAACGATATAAAATCATTCCAATGTAATATAGATAAAAGTCTATTTATATGATCACCAAAATTTATTCTAGTTATACTATCTCATATAATATAACTACTAATAATTAATAATAATAAGACATTATCATTAAATAAAATGGAGATAAAACAACAATAATGTAAACAAAATACATTACCTCAACATTATCTTACATACTCTATGGGACCCGATGCTCTATTAATAGTATTCACCACCGAAAGGGTGTCTCATATGATTTGGCATTGGAAATTATTTCTCTCAATTGTTTGGCTTCAAGTATTAATAATTTGTGTCTTTACTCTGTGTACGTCCTTTTCATTGGATTATTACTAATCTATCCCCATTATTTGTAAGAGTATCACCCTTTCAAAATGGACACATCTCTCCAATGAATATATTTCATGATTATTAAAAGAGTACTTATATATTGCCGCCAATTAAAGGACTCCTTAAAAAATAAATTAAACTTCTCACAATAGTCATTCTCATAAACATTATGCTTCACTTTAATAAATCTTCTTTCACATTGACTCCTGCTCTTTTTTTGTTGTTGTTTAACCTCTCACTAAATTCTCATCACCCCAATCGATTTTAATATTCGGTGCTTCTTGTGTTTGGAGGAGAATACTTACCTCGATCAATGTTGTAGGATTGACGTGGTCCTTTCCTCAACATCCAAGGCACCTTTTTTGCAGGGTGTCTGTCATGCTGCACATATATTGGGTTTATAGTCAACCCCTATTTTCTCTGTGAAATGTTTTGATTGAGATTGCATCTTCCTTTGCGGTTAATTGACTTGCATCTGCATTGGCTACATCATGAATGAGGGACCCAACCAATATGTGCAAGGTTTTAATCGATCTTTGGAACATTTCTTTGGTGTTGTGCGATATCAACATTTCATTTTTGATATTGTTGGGCAATGCTTTCCCCTAATAAGATGCATACATGGGACATGTTCGATGTTGACATGTTTATATTTAATCACATCTTTTGAGCTCATATTTTCTGAATTGGAACACTTGGTATCAACATGAGATATATATCGTGAATCAAGGATTTGGCTTGGAGGCACTTATCAGGCCCGAGTATGAAATATTGTTCGTGATATATGAACTTAATGTGTCTCAATATGAATTTGAATTGAAACACGTGGCCTTCCATTTGATCCCCAAGTCTCCTCATGGAAATTAGAAGGCACTTTGTTAAACTTCGTACTTAATGATTCATTAGGATTGACCTAAGAAGAGATTGAGACTTTCTCTGTTGACTGACATTTTATCAAATATTTCACATACATCCTTTTTATTTTAGTTCGCATATCTGAGCATCTGTTGAAACTTTATCAAATGCTCTCAATCATTCTTCATATCCTACCAAGATTGGAGATTCAACATTGGCATTTTGTCATAAATTGATGAATTATGCACTTAGCATGGCTTCTACATTATGCTGACACTCTTCATCGAATCTCTAGTGGACCGTGAGCTCTGATACCATGTTGTTTTCATTAGGATCATTGTACTTTTAATGTTACTGCCATAATGTCTAGTATATGTTTTCCAAATTATGTCCTTGTATTTATAAAAGGAATAAATTAAGAGAAGAGTCATGTCCCATGCTATTCATCAATATGATTAATATAATTGAAAACTTATATATATATATATATATATATATATATATATATATATATATATATATCATTTTAATGGATTTCTCTTTGATCTCACAAGTTTATCCTACTAAAGCTACCAAAACATCAACAAAAATACTTGACAATCTAGAAATTCCTCAAACTGTACCAAGCATAATATTCAGATTTCTGCATTGAAATAGAAAGATTGCTAATGTTGAATTTTGCTGTCCATAAATGGAGTTGACACCAATTGAGAAAGGACTTTACAATTGCAAATGATGATACTTTGTAGTTCTCAAACCCTTGTATACACTTTCCAATCAATGATGTGGCTTGGTAATATAGAATGATGCCCAAACACAAACTGATCTACCTCAAATATAGACGCCAAAGCTTCAAATAATGACCGCCAGGCTGAAAATGGGTTTGTTTGAAATGCAAAGCTGTCTAGGAAGAAATCGATTCCTCCCCTGATCTCACTGTTCCCAATATCTCAGAATTCAATCACCCAAGGACTTGTTGAGGTTTGCGTCCCAACAATCCAGACTTGAGGGTTTCGTCCCAAGCCACAAAATCACTCTCCTAGAGCAATTCCAAATATCATAGCTTCAAAATGTCAAAAGACAATGAACAATTAGGTCTTCATCTCCTTATAACTCCTCCTAAGTGTAAATCAAACCCTAAATGAGAATTACACTTTGCACTTTATAATAAAATAAAATTTTCCCAAATAAAGACGTCCAGACTATAGGAAACACATTAGTTTATTAAAATGTCGTAACTCAAAGCGCTAAAAAGTCTCCAGATAGTGAAAATAGTTTATAATATTTCAATACCTTTCCAACAAGCTATAACACAAGGGCACATCTGATCAAACGAAGCCATATTCCCCTTATTACTCCGAAATGGCTATATAAATAGCCATATTATAAATTATTTAAATCCTAACTTAGGAAATATTTAAATATATTAAAATATTTCTCATTTTTCTTTTGAAATCCAAAACCAACCAAACAAACGTGAAATTGACTATGTCACCTATCTGTGACTGATACCGGACGAGATGGGTCAACTGGCAGTCTCTTCCCTATAATCTAGGGGTGGTCCCTTAGAAACTAGGGAACACACCCTATCATCCTGAAACTAAAAACATGGAATGGTCCCATGGAGCCTCACATATGGAAACTGCCACATCCTCCTAAAATGTAGGGATACCCCCTAAAATCAGGGAACTACACCCAACTGGCTCCCAACTGCTTGTAAAATCAAGCCGGGTCATTGAATATCTTGTATATTTTCTATCCACAACTACTAGCCTACGGGACCCCCATGATAGGCTAGCTCACATAACTCTGCTAGTCAGACTAAAGAAGGGACATGATAGTCCTCCCTTCCTGGAGATGCTTGCCCACAAGCAACTGCAATGCTAGGGGCTTCAAAATTGATTCAGCCTCCCAAGTGGTATCCTCTATGGGTAGACCTCTCCAGCGTACCAAATACTCCCGAATCATCCCGCTTCTCAGTTGTCGTTCTCTCCTCAAGAATCTTCTCAGGAACCAAAGTCCACTTACCTTCCTTGTCCAAGGGAGGTAAATCGGGTGATGCTATAATATGCTGCCCTAGTTCCTTCTTTAGGCATGATACATGGAACACATTATGAATCCTACTATTAGGTAGTAACTCAACCTAATTAGCAACCTCTCCAACTCGCCTGAGAACTCTGTAAGGTCCGCATAAACAAGGTTTGAGCTTCTCAGCTCCTCCCCCCCCCTTAAGGGTGCTCTGTCAGTAAGGCTGTAAGCATAGGAAAACCATGTCATCCACCTCAAATACCCTCCCTATCTTATGCCAATCAATGTACATCTTCTGCTAATTCTGTGCATATTGTAAGTTCTCCCTGAGAGAACTCATGATATCCTGGTTCTTCTATAACCAACCCTATGCCAAAGGAACTCTACCGTCACTCAAAGCTAGATCAACAAAAGAGATTTGAAAGGAGACATATCAATGGACATGTGGTGCGTAGTATTATAAGAATACTCGCCCAGATACAATCAATGCACCCATGCCTTCTGCTGCTCCGACACAGTTACGCAGATGCCCCTCAATACCACTTATTAACTATCTTTGTCTGCCCATCCGTATGAAGGTGGTAGTTGGTACTAGGTGTCGTGATGCAGGGAGAGATGAAGAACTAGGGCCAAAGGCACACCTAGTTATTCAAACCGCTTGCACAGAGCCAACATAGCGGAACTAACAACCAATATTACCAACTCGGGAGATAGAGGAAGAAAATGGCTTCATTCATATATGCATTCAAAAATCTATTACATGCTTAGTTGTAAGGCCTTCTGGGTTATGGCCATGTAAAATTTCAAATACAATCTTCAATGATCCAATTTCGCATTCTTGTTCCTACATTCTCTAAGTTCTAAAAAAATCCCCTTTAAGGCTCAAACCAAGACCTCTTAAATACATGCACGACCACAAGTCGGCCAATTGCAAACACAACTAAATAAACTCTCACATTAAATGCAAGGCTGAGCCACAAGTTGGCTCACAACAAATATCAAACACTATAATAAATGCAAAGGTTGGCCCCAACAGGAAGCCACACCTAAACAACTCGACAAACGAAGGATCCACGAAATACTGGCACTCGGCAACCAAAGATCACTTGACAACCACACACTTGGTAACCAAAGAATGACTCGGAAACCACACAAACTCAGTAACCAAAGAACACTCGGTAGCAACTATGAACTTAGCATCAACCAGAAAGCTCAACATTTACTAAATGTTCAGCACCCATTGAGATCTCGGCAATGCAAGACATTGCCACTCAACAGAACTAGGAAAATTGAAAACATGCAGGATAGTAGTTCAACCTAGGATCCTCTTGCATCAGACAACTAGGGTAGAAAGAAATGATTCTCCTGAATCAGCAAGTGTCACAACCCAAGCTAAATCCAACTCAGATTGAGAAATCCATGTAGCATCCACACTAGGTCTATTTTACAGCTTCTGGGTTATAACCATGTAACATTTCAAATACAATCCAATGATCCAACTTTGCATTCTTGCTCCTACATTCTCTAAGTTCTACAAAAATCCCCTTTAAGACTCAAACCAAGACCTCTTAAATACATGCACGACCACAAGTCAGCTAGTTGCAAATACAACTAAATAAACTCTCATATTAAATGCAAGGCTAAGCCACAAGTTGGCTTGCAACAGATATCAAACACTAAATTAAATGCAAAGGTTGGCCCCAATAGGAAGCCACACCCAAACAACTTGGCAAATGAAGGATCCATGAAATACTGGCACTCGGCAACCACTCAAGCTTGGTAACCAAAGATCACTCGGCAACCACACACTTGGTAACCAAAGAATGACTCGACAACCATACGAACTCGATAACCAAAGAACACTCGGTAGCGACTATGAACTCGACATCAACTAGAAAGCTTGACATCCACTAAATGTTCGGCACTCATTGAGATCTCAGAAGGCAAGACATTGCCACTCGACAGAACTAGAAAAATTGAAAACATGCAGGATAGTAGTTCAACCCAGGATGCTCTTGCATCAAACAACCAAGGTAGAAAGAAATGATTCTCCTGAATCATGCAAGTGTCACAACCCGAGCTGAATCCCACTCAGATTGAGAAATCAATGTAGCATCTACACTAGGTCTGTTTTTCCATTTCACCAAATACTCATAATGGTCCATTCCTCTTGTGCTCTTAATAATTCTCTGTTCTAATATCTGTTCAACTTCTTCAATCTAACTTCTGACTTATGATATTTGTATAAATCAGCAATATTGAATATAGGAGATATGTCCATGTCATCAGGTAACTCAACTTCATATGCATTACCACTGTCAAACTTCTTCAGGATCTTACAGCGTCCAAACTTCATCTTCAGCTTACTATATGTTCCAACGAGAAATCTTCTTTTCTTCAAATGAAGCATCACCTCATCGCCAACTTCAAAATCATGATGTCTAATAGACTTATTAGCATTCTTCCTATACATTTAATTACTTTGTTCCATCCTCAACTTCACTTTCTTGTGCAAAGATTCCATAAAATCAACAAATTCTTCCCTTGCAACACTTCTCTTTTCTTCACCAACAATATCTCTCAAATATGATATACCTCTAGGCTGCATTCCAATAACAATCTCAAAAGGTGTTTTCCCTGTATTCCTATTCACAGAATTATTATATTCAAACTTAACTTGTGCCAACACTACTTTCCAATTACTTGGCTTATCTCCCACTAAACATATGAACAAATTACCCAAGCTTCTATTCACAACCTCTGTCTGTCCATCTGTCTATGGATGGAATGTAGAACTAAACTTCAACTCAGTACCCATCTTCTTTCACAAAGTCTTGCAAAAATAACCAACAAACTTACTGTCTTTGTCAGAAATAATACTTCTTGGTAATCCATGCAATTTCACAATCTCTTGAAAGAAAAGTTCAGCAACATGCTCAACATCTGATGTTTTCTTACACGGTATGAAATGAGCCATCTTAGAAAATCTATCCACCACAACAAATATAGAAGCATAACCCTTCACTGTCTTAGGCAATCCAAGAACAAAATCCATACTGATGTCACTCTAAGGTTTCTTAGGAACAGTAATAGGTGTATACAAACCAGTATTTTGACTTACTCCTTTTGCAACTTGACAAACTCCACAAGTTTTTGCAAATTTCTGAACATCCTTATACATTTCTGGCCAATAATACTTATCCTTCAGCAAACTCAATGTCTTATCAATTCCAAAATGTCCAGCCAGTCCACCACTATGCTTTTCCTTAATCAAATTCAACCTCATAGAACTTCTAAGAATACACAACTAAATACCTTTGAAGAACACACTTTCTTGAATAAAATACTCAGCATACTTACTTATTTGATTTGTTAGATTTGGTGCTCTACACTCTCTCTACGCCTCAGAAAAATCAAGGTCAGTATCATACAACTCTGTCATGTCTTCAAAACCAAGAACTTCAACCTTCATCTCAGTCAATAAAGAACGTCTTCTACTCAATGCATCAACAACTTTATTAGTAACTCCACTCTTATGCTTAGTGACAAATGTGAAACTCTGCAAGTACTCAACCCACTTCATATGTCTTTGATTCAATTTATGTTGACTTCCCAAGTATTGTAAAGTTTTATGATTTGTATACAACACAAACTCCTTAGGAACCAAATAATGTCTCCACTTCTTCAATGCTTGAACAATAGCAATAAATTTTTGATCATACACAAAATATTTCCTTTTTGCATCATTCAACTTTTCACTAAAGAATGTAACAGGTTTAACTTCTTGATTAGTACAACTCCTATTGCACTACCACTTGCATTACATTCAACTTGAAATACCTTATTGAAATCAGACAAAGCCAATACAAGCAATTCAACAACTGTTTGTTTCAAAGTTTCAAAACTCTTGTCAGCTCCATATGTCGACTTGAATTCCTTTTTATCTCCTCATTGTCTCAGTCATAGCATTACAAACAAAACTGAAATTTCTTAGGAACTTCTTGTAAAAACTAGCCAAACCATGAAATGATCTTACCTCACTCACATTTTTCAAGTGTAGGCCATTCTAAAATTGCTTTAAACTTCTCAAGATCCATCTTTAAACCATCAACTGAGATAACAAATACCAAATATACAATCTCTTCTTGCATAAAAGAACACTTTTCCAGATTAAGTATCAACTTTTTTTCTTTCAATCTTTGCAATACTTATCTAATATGCTCAAGATGTTCTTCCTTAGTCTTACTGAATATCAAAATGTCATCCAAATAAAAAATCACAAACTTACCGAAGAATCTTTTCAGAACTTCATTCATCACCCTCATGAAAGTACTAGGTGCATTATTTAAACCAAAAGGCATAATCAACCATTCATACAAACCATCTTTTGTCTTGAAAGCAATCTTCCATTCATCACCTTCTCTGATTTTGGTCTGATGATAGCCACTCTTCAAATCAATCTTGGTAAAATACTTTTTTTCACTCAAACAATCCATTATGTCATCTATCCTTGGCATAGGAAACCTATATTTCACTGTGATCTTGTTAATAGCTCTGGAATCCATACACATTCTCCATTCTCCATTCTTTTTATGTGCTAATACAACAGGTACAACACATGGACTCAAGCTTTCTCTAATCAAACCTTTCTGCAACAACTCATGCACTTGTCTGTTAAGTTCTTCATTCTCTATACGTGTCAATTTATATGGTGCTTTGTTTGGAAAACTAGCTCAAAGAATCATATCCATACAATGACTTATACTTCTCATTGGAGGTAAACCATTAGGTATATCCTCTGCAACAATCTCTTTATACTCATTCAGTAATTCTGCAATTTCTTCTGGTACTCAGTCAATGCTACCAACTGTCACTCAGTCACCACTAACTAATGCTTGGTTACTATTGACACAACTCGGTCTCCTTGGAATTATAGTAAAAAAAATTTGATTCTTTTTCATTTCTTTTTCAAATTGTTTCCCATTAACCATGCAAATTTTTATAGCAGTACAATTGACCTCATCTAGACTTTCAATCAAAGGCAACAATATTTGTTTCTACCCATCACCCAAAGAATATATTGATTCAATCTTCCATCATATATAGCATATCTATCATATTGCCAAGGTAATGTGCAATCTTGAACTTCACAAGACATTGCTCACTTACCAATATCTTATGTTCATCTTTGATCCATGAATAGGGTTTAGGATGCTTCGGCCTCTGCAATTACAACTTTGTAACTAGCTCTTTTGATGCCAAATTTGTAGAACTTCAACTGTCAATGATCACTTTGTAACATTTTCCAGCCATTGTACATCTAGTCTTGAAAAAACTTCTCCTTAAAATAGGTTTCTCATTACTTCCCTTATGACATAAGGTTCTTCTCACCATCAGATTTTCTCCAACCTCAGGTCCACTTGGTAAGCCCTCATCATCACCTTGAATCACAACATTTTTGTTGCTTTGCCCACTTTCAAAGGATCTACATTCAAAAGATCTACGTCTCTTTACCACATCTGAAACAATTACCATGAAAACCACCTCTAGAATAGGAATTACCTCTTCCTCGGTAAGAATTAGTACCTCCTCAGTAAGAATTACCACCTTTCCATTCGGTCTTGCCTTTGTCATCATTCTTCCATTCATATTTGCCCTTATCTTGTATAGAATTATCAGATTTGCCACACTTTCAACCTTCACAAAACTTCATCTTGAATTCCAGATCTCAATCTGTAATGTACCTGCTACGTAATGATCCAATTTGCAAATTGAATACTGGCACCTTGTCTTGGAAATGGAGTCCGTACAATGGGGATGGTGCCTATTGGAATAGTCGTACGGTGGTGATTCTGATTTGCAAAGGATGTACGGAGGGAAGAACTAGACAGGAAGTTGTATGGTTTAGTATTCTGCCTATAAGAGTCTGTATGCTTAGCTAGTAATGTTACAGGCAGTATGGTGGATAGTGTAATGTCATACCTCAATATTGAGTGCCGTATGATGTGAAAAGTCTAGATGTATGGTCACCTAATGAAGTACGGTGTGAAACATGGATGCACTGTTTAGGAAGCCGCACGGGTATGTGAGATGGCCGTACGGGCTATAAAGGAGGATGGCCATACGGGATATAGAAGCTGGCCATACAGTGGTAAATGACGTCCGTACAATGGACAGAAAGGTCGTACGGGCATGTAATTGCGAGGGTTGTACGGTGCAAAAATAGGATACCAAACAAGGAGATTAGGAGGTGTTGTTCGGAATGGAAGCCGTTCAGTGTATAGTGAGGAATGAGCACACATACAAAACATAGTATGTTAATCGTATAATACTAAATCATTCCCGAACAAGTATGGAAGGGCATTCACCAGATTGATTCGAACATGAATTTGCAAATAATATGAGCACCAATTGCCAGAAACAAACCAGTTGAACATTGACGGAATAGGGTGAGGGTTGAATCCCACCGAAACCGTGCAAGCCAAATAGGGAAGGTCTTTCACTTCCGAAATGGTGAATCAGTATCAAACTCTAACAGGAATACGCAGTACAGAGGGATATAATCCAAAGCATACCTACAAACTTCCTACAAGCCATGCTTAAATACTCTTTGGATAATACACCTACGGAACAATTAAATAAAAATGGATCCGAGATATACTAAATCAATTGGAACCCCTAAATACAAATATTAATAACTTGGGCCTACATTAATTAAAATTGGGAACATTACAAATCCTCGCCGCCCAAAAATTGTTTGTCCTCAAGTAATTCGCAACTCCAGGATCCCAAACAGTGTGTTGACACAGATAGCCATATCTGCTGGAAACTCGATGCTTCTTCAGGATCACATGAGCATGATTGAATTCAATTGAGGTTAAAAGACCACCATCAGGATTTTGATGCACCACTCTGATATAAACGTTGTTGTATCCTAAGTCACTGGGATCCCAAGGATGCCAATCATAACATATATCGATGTCATCATGTTCATCAATTTCTTCGTGTATGGTCATACACACAGATGTTGATGTTGGTACAAACCCAACAATTCTAGCTGTAGATAAAACCTTGGCAGCACACAAACCCTGGTTGAAACCTTGACAATGGATAAAACCTCGGCAATGAGAAAAGTCTCAATGATTGTAGCTGCACTGGCGGACACACAATGATGACATGGATGACCACGACGACGACGACGGACACAAGCTCGACGATAGACATAGACACAAACTCGGCGTCGGTGATGGACAAGACAGTGTTGGACACCACAGTGACGGACATGACGATGACGAACACCAACTTGACGGACATGACGGTGATGGACATGATGGTGACAGACACGACGGTGACGGGCATGGACTTGGCATCGATGACAAACTTGGCATCGATGACAGACATGACGGTGACAGACACCATTTTGACGGACATGATGGTGACGAACATGGACTTGGCATTGGTGACGGACATGATGGTGACGGACATGATAGTGACGGACACGACAGTGACGGACACAACAGTGACAGACACCAACTTGATGGACACCAACTTGACAGACACGATGATGATGGACGTGGACTTGTGATCAGTGACGGACACGATGGTGACAGACATACAACCTTGGCGACAGACATGATAATGGACATAGCTTCGGTATAAGACACACAGTTTCGGCAACAACCTTGGTGATCGACATAACTTGATGTATACATGTCTTCACAAGATCCATGCAAGCAACTTCTTCCATTTTTTGGTGTTCTCCTCCGGTTGGTGTAGAAGGAAGTTTTAGCAATTCCTCTTAGAGCGGCCCTGTACTAATGTCTTCCTTTTGGTGTAATGCATCGTCCTTATTGCTGCCATCTATTTTCTCCCACTTGTGCAAATTAAATATTAGTTTTTCTTCACAATGCTCGAAATTATGACTAACCAATTTACATGCGGCTATAGAGGGGACACATTCAAGATTACGAACAGCCCATAACATAGCTATGATGGGTTGGGATATTTCATCCATCTCCTTAATGCACGAAATCATAAGGCTCTCCGTAGCAACTGAAACCTTAGTATCATGGTCTTCCTTGATGGTGGCTAAGAAGTGATGAAACATTTCGTCGACCAGATTTTGCAATTCGAGATCTAAGAGGATGTTAACCATTTTTACATTTGCACAATTCTCCAAGAATGTAGATTTTCTGCAAAAGGGGTCAGCACTAATGTCATCTAGACTCTGAAAGCTGTCATCAATCAAATGCAAGATCTCTATCATGGTGTTATCATCATATGGTGTTCTAGGAGCCGATATTCTCAAGATCTCACTGAGAAATGCTACAACTGCCAACCTTTTCCCCTTGTCATGGTGTCTTAAAAGCTTGGGTTGACTTAAGGCATCTTTAATCGGTGAGAGGATTCTCTATATAAATCGTGAAGGTAATTGGTTAACCTTACACAAACATAGTTCCAACAAATCTAATGGAAGATCAACACCTTTGTTGAGCTCTTTGCCAATCCCTTGTAGTGTCTTCAACCACCACTCTTCGTCGTTGCTTGGCGCCATAGCGCTATCCCAATCCCAAAATCTCTCAATCATCCCAACGGGTTGGCAAGATCACTAGCTCTGATACCACTATAATGTACCTGCTACGCAATGATCCAATTTGCAAACTGAATACCGGCACCTTGTCCTGGGAATGGAGTCCGTACAATGGGGATGGTGCCTATGGAATAGCCGTACGTTGGTGATTCTGATTTGCAAAGGATGTACGGAGGAAAGAACTAGATAGGAAGCTGTACGGTTAAGTATTCTACCTATAAGAGTTCGTACGCTTAGCTAGTAATGTTACAGGTAGTATGGTGGATGTTGTAATGTCGTACCTCAATATCGAGTGTTGTACGGTATGAAAAGTCTAGACATACAATCATCTAATGAAACTATACGGTGTGAAACATGGATGCACTGTTTAGGAAGCCGTACGGGTATGTGAGATGGCCGTTCAGGCTATAAAGGAGGATGGCCCTACGGGATATAGAAGCTGGTCGTACAATGGTAAATGACGTCCATATGGTGCCATATGAGCATGTAATTGTGAGGGTTGTACGGTGCAAAAACAGGATACCAAACAAGGAGATTAGGAGGTGTTGTTCGGAATAGAAGCCATTCAGTGTATAGTGAGGAATGAGCACGCATACAAAACACAGTATGGTAATGGCATAATACTAAATCATTCTCGAACAAGTATGGAAGGACATTCACCAGATTGATTCGAACATTAATTTGCAAATAATATGAGCACTCCAATTGCCAGATACAAACCAGTTGAACACCGACGGAATAGGGTGAGGGTTGAATCCCACCGAAACCATGCAAGCCAAATAAGGAAGGTCTTTCACTTTCGAAATGGCAAATCAATGCCAAACTCCAACAGGAATACGCAATATAGAGAGATATAATCCAAAGCATACCTACAATCTTCCTACAAGCCATGCTTAAATACCCTTCGGATAAACATCTCGAGGGTTTACAAAAATAGCCAACACCTACGGAACAATTAAATAAAAATGGGTCCGAGATATACTAAATCAATCGAAACCCCTAAACACAAACATTAATAACTTGGGCCCACATTAATTAAAATTGGGAACATTACACAATCCATTTATGTATCTTGCAATTTTCTCAACATCATCATCCACATGTCCAGATCTGATCTCAAATCTTAGAATTCCTTAGTATACTCCTTCACACTCATGTCTCTTTGCTTGAAATTTTGCATCTTTCTTAACAAGCTAACTTGGTAATCAGCAGGAATGAATTTGTTCTTCACTCTGTTTACCATCTTTGGCCATGTCTTGATCCTTTCCTGTTATCTCTTTTGTCTATCAGTTTGCAAATGCTCCCACCATAGTAAGGCATGACCCTTTAACCTTGTAACTGCAATTTTCACCTTCCTATTATCAGGAGTGTTTTCATACTCAAAGAACTTCTCCATTTTATAGATCCAATCTAACACAACATTGGTATCCAATTTTCCACCATAAAGAACAACTTCTACAACAAGCTTTGAATTTGCCTGAGACAACACTCTTAATAACCTTGCTTCATCTTGATCTTCTTTAGGTTCTAGATTAGGGTTTGGTGCTAGTGCGTCATCATCACTTACATCATCAAGATGTGCTCCTCTCCTCTGGGCAGTCTCTACAGCATCTAATCTGACTGCAATTTGTCTTAATGTATCCAATATTGCATTATCAACATTTCCTCTACCTCGAACCATCTTTGCAAATCAGGTTCTTGCAAGATTGTAACCCTCTGCAACTTATACGTCAAATCTCACTTAGGGTTCTACACAATCCACTCACCATAGGGACGAACCTTTGCTTTGATACCACCTGACGCAAGGAGAGATGAAAAACTAGGGCCAAAGGCATACCTAGCTATTCAAACCACCTGCACAGAGCCAACACAGCAGAACTAACGACCAATATAACCAACTTGGGAGATAGAGGAAGAAAATGCCTTCATTCATATATGCATTCAAAAATCTATTACATGCCCAACTATAAGGTCTTCTGGCTTATAGCCATGTAACATTTCAAATACAATCTTTAATGATCCAACTTCGCATTCTTGCCCCTATATTCTCTAAGTTCTAAAAAAATGCCCTTTAAGACTCAAACCAAGACCTCTTAAATACATGCACGGCCACATTTGGCCATTTGCAAACACAACTAAATAAACTCTCATATTAAATGCAAGGCTAAGCCACAACTCAGCTCGCAACACATCTCAAACACTATATTAAATGCAAAGGTCGGTCCCAACAGGAAGCCGCACCCAAACAACTCGGCAAATGAAGGATCCATGATATATTGGCACTCGACAACCACTTGAACTCGGCAACCAAAGATCACTCAACAACCACACACTCAGTAACCAAAGAATGACTTGGCAACCACACAAACTCAGAAATCAAAGAACACTCGGTAGCAACTATGAACTCGACATCCACTAAATGTTCGACACCAACTGAGAACTCGACAATGCAAGCCATTGCCACTCGGTAGAACTAGGAAACTTGAAAACATGCAGGATAACAGTTCAACACAGGATGCTCCTGCATCATGTCAACTATGTGCTTGCTAGCCCAAAAAGTTCCTGCCAAAAGGAACTCAAGAATTTTCTGTCCCTATCACTCACTATGGTGTTAGGGAGACCATGGAGTCTAAACAACTCCCCGAAGAATAGCTCAGCTACCTCGGATGTTGTGAAATCAATTGCGATCAGAAAGAACCGGGCATATTTAGTCAAGCTGTCCACCACAACTTAAATACAATCATTCCCTTGCACTCGAGGAAGACTTGTAATGAAGTCCATAGAGAGTCTCATCCACTTCTATTCATGGTCTGCCTTGTTTTGATGGCAAGTCATGCATTCACGAACATGGCGTAAGACATCATCCTTGAGACTCTTCTAAGAGAATCTCTCTCGTATTGCTCTATATGTCTTACCATAATTGGGGTGCCCTGTTGTAGGAGTATCATGGAGGGAATTCAAAATCTATCCCTTTAACTATGATTCGGGAACAAGGTAGACTTTGATTAACTAAAAGTTGAGCCTTCCGATCTGCTGAAACCTCACTCAATGAACATAGGGCAACAAGTGAAGGTTTCCTAGAAAGTGCATCAGCAACAATATTCTTCTTCCACTTAATAAATTTTATGTCAAAATATAGGCTTGGATCATGCTTACCCACTTTTGTTGGCAATCATTGAGCTCTTTTTGATCAAGGAAGTATTTCAGACTATTGTGGTCAGTTCTTACCATGGATTTGTTGCCAACAATATACTGTTTGAATTTGACTAATAAATGCATAATAGCCAACATTTCCTTATCATAAGTAGAATACAACCTCTCATTATCATGCAACTTCCTACTCTCATAGGCAATGGGATGTTTGTTTTGCATCAAAGCAACCCCTATACACTCACTTGAAGCATCACACTCAAGTACAAAAGGCTGCGAGAAATCAGGGAGTGCTAAAATTGGACATGTGCTCATAACCTCCTTGAGTCTGTCAAAGACTCCCTGTGCCTGCTCTGTCCATTTGAAGACTCCCTTTGTGAGATTTGTCGAGGGTGCTGCTAGCTGAGAGAATTCCCCTACGAACCTTTGATAATATGCACATAAACCAAAGAATCCATGTAATTCAGTAATGTTCTTGGGATAGGGCCAATCCCAAATTGCCTAGATTTTCTCCTCATTCACTTTCACTCCATCAATACTAATCACATAGCCCAAATATAAAATCTCAGTGAGTCCAAACTCACATTTGGATAGCTTAGCAAATAGAGACTGACTCTCCATGATGCTAAGTACCTCCTCTAGGCGTCTGAGACGATCCTTCCAAGTACAACTATAGATCAAGATATCATTGAAAAAAACTAGAACCGATTTCCTCAATTGCTTGTTGTAGATATGACTCATATAGGATTGGAAAGTGGCTGGTGTATTTGTGAGACCTAAAGGCATCACCAAGAACTCATAATGCCCATAGTGACAACGGAATGCAGTCTTATGTACGTGCTCATCCCGTACATGTATCTGATGATAGCCTGACTAAAGATCAATCTTAGAGAAGTAGATAGCTCCATGAAGCTCATCCAATAACTCATCAATGTGTAGAATGGGATATCTATTTTTTATTGTCTTCTTGTTCAAGGCCCCATAATCTATACACATCCGTAGAGTCCCATCCTTCTTAACTAGTACCACTACAGCTAGGGTGAATGAACCCCATGTCTAACAACTCATGAATGGTCTTTTCAATCTCATCCTTGTATGCTCTAGGATGACGATATGGAGTTGTGATTATTGGCTTAGCTCCATCCTCCATCTCTATCCCATGCTCAAATCCTCTATCAGGAGGTACACTCGGGGGTATATCACCAAACACCTAACCATACCAATCCATCACTGACTATATATCAACATGAAATGCTTTGCCATCTTGAGGTGTAGGTGTCTTGGACTTCACATAACAATGTGTAGCCCAAATCACGTCATCATGTCTAATGATATTCTCCATCCTACGAGAAGACACCTCCCTAGGTCCATCATTTGAGGCTGCCCTCAAGATAGTCTTCTTCCCTCTAGAAATGAACTCTAATTGCAAATCGTGGTGGTCAATAATGTACCATCAAATACCTTGTAACCACAGCATGCCCAAAACCACATCATAATCCTCAAATGGGAGTACATAGAAATCATCTGTCAAGGTATAATCACCCCTTTGAATGCTAAGCTGAGGCATCCTCCTAGTACAACCCAATACTGCGCCATCTGCAACCTTCACCCCAAAACTAGCAAACACCTCATACTGCAAGCCATGCCTATCCACTAATTTCTAATCAATCAAATTGTGCGTGGCGCCTGTGTCTACCAAACTTATAACTCGCTAACCCTGAAGTGTTCCTTTCAAGAAAGGCATGAAATCTAGGATAACTGGATAGAGTAGCCATAGTCACTCTGACTGACACTAAGGGCTCAGAAGTGTTTAACTCTATCTGCGGATGCTCCTGCTTAATCTCCTCCTGACTATCCTCAATATCAGTGTTAGGAATCTCCTCATCTCCCATTTCAGATGTCATCTCAATCAAATGAACTTTGCCTTTTCCATGGCAATGGTGTCCGGGCTCCCATGGCTCCTTACAGGAGAAGCATAGCTTCCTTTTCAAATCATTCCTCATCTCCCAGTCCATCCTGGGAGGTCTAGCTGATGGTCTACCTCTATTCTATGAGGTATTGGCCTTTTGTGGAGACAGTGACTCCCTGAATGGCTTCTTATCTATCTGATAAGAAACAGGGGTGGTGTCCAATCTCAATGTCACATCAATGGCATCCTTGAGAGTGGCTGGCTTGAAAGCACATACCAATCCCTTAAGCCTATCCTGATGTCCCTCAATAAATAACATCACACTCCGCCTCTAGGTATATCAGGTACCATAACTGGAATATGCTGGAACTCATTAACATACACCTTTACATGTCCAGTCTGTCTAAGATATGCCAACTCTTCTCAGTGAACTCTGCATAGGAGTGGACCATGGTGTGATCCTAGGAAACTAATCCATGGTGCCATCAGTCATAGGCAACCCTGTCTAAATGCAAGACCACAAACTGAATAGTATTACTCTCAGGTATGGGCTTCAAAAATAGATATATATCCAGCTTGTGCACCCATGCTTGTGCACTTGTACCACTAGTAGCATCATATGTAGCCAATGCAACCTTCCCAGTAGCTCTACTAAGGTCATTGTTTTGCTATGGCCTATGGCTCTTGTCTCCTCTGAACCTTGCAGCATCTCTCTGCTGTGCACAATATTGGGGAAGAGGAATGGCGTCCCTAATCTCCAGAGGTAGGGTTCTCTACTCATATGTGGTTGCCATAATTGAATCCTAGAATCCCACCTTGGGTGGCTCTACCTATGCCGGTTGCTCACTTGGTACAAACCATAGAAGTAGGCGTCTATCCCTAACTAGTGTACAAGGGCGTGCCTGTCTGTTGGAATGAAGGGAGCTCCCAACTGATGTGTGGGATCTATGACTGTGTTGACTTCCTACAACTGAAATTGATCTGCTTCGCCCCTGTCTCTCATGCCTCCCTCCCTGTCTATCCAACTCCATTCGTTCCAAAGTACCATGTAGCCTTTCCGAGGTTTGAACTATTCTGGGCGGTGTAGTGATGAGAGTTCACATCTTCTCCCTCTCTTCCTTCTTCGTCTGGTTCTGTCCGACACCTCTCTGGTCATCTTCGATAATAGTTTCTTGTTCAATTCCAAACCCTTGCTTGAGTTGAGCTCTCTTGCATTTGTAAAATATGTTTATCTAAGCTCTGCCTAGATGTATAGAAGTGTCAATAAAACTCACAGGCTGGCAAGATCAAGATCAAGGCTCTGATGACTTTACTCAATTCTGAATTTTTTTCGTTTTCTTGTTGGTTTTTCAATTGTTGTTGGTTTTTTGAAGATTTATGCAAAAATATAAGATAACTAACAAACAAATCTGAACTACATATAATAAACAACATTCATTATTGAAAATACTTGACAATCTGGAAATTCGTCAAACCGTACCATGCATAATATTCAGATTTCTGCATTCTAATAGAAAGATTGCCAATGTTGATTGCTATTGTCTACAAATGGAGTTGATGCCAACTAACAAAGGACTTTACAATTGCAAATGATGATACTTTGCAGTTCTCAAACCCTTGTATGCACTTTCTAGTCAATGACGTGGCCTGATAATGTAGAATGATGCTCAAACACAAACCGATCTGCCTCAAATACAGACGCCTTAGCTTCAAATAATGGCTGCCCGACTGAAAATGGGCTTCCTTGAAATGCAAAGCTGTTTAGGAAGAAATCAATTTCTCCCCTAATCTCACTGTTCCCAATATCTCAGAATTCAATCACCCAAGGACTTGTTGAGGTTTGCGTCCCAACAATCCAAATTTGAGGGTTTCGTCCCAAGCCACAAAATCACTCTCCCAGAGCAATTCCAAATATCATAAGCTTTAAAATGTCAAAATATAATGAACAATTAGGTCTTTATCTCCTTAAAACTTCTCCCAAGTACAAATCAAACCCTAAATGAGAATTACATTTTGCACTTTATAATAAAATAACATTTTCCCAAATAAAGGCATCCAGGCTATAGGAAAAACATTACTTTATTAAAATGTCATAATTCAAAGTGCCAAAAAGTCTCTGGATAGTGAAAATAGTTTATAATAATTCAATACCTTTCCAACGTGCAATAACACAAGGGCACATTTGATCAAATGAAGCCATATTCCCCTTATTAATTGGAAATGGATATATAAATAGTTTTATTACAAATTATTTAAATGCTAACTTAGGAAATATTTAAATATATTAAAATATTCCCCATTTTTTTTGCTAAAAGCCCAAACCAACCAAATAAATGTGAAATTGACCATATCACCTGCTTATGACTGATAGCAGACTAGATGGGTCAATTGACAATCCCTTCCCTATAATCTAGGGATGCTCCTAGAAACTAGGGAACACACCCTATCATCATGAAACTGAAACCATAGAATGGTCCGGTGGAACCTCACATTTGGATACTACCACATCCTCCTAAAATGTAGGGATACCACCCAAAATAAAAGAACTACACCCAACTGGCTCCCTAATGCTTGTAAAGTCAAGCCTGGTCACTGAATATTCTATCTGAGTTTCTATCCACAACTACTAGCCTATGGGGCCCCCATGATAGGCTAACTCACATAACTCTGTTAGTCAGACTAAAGAGGGGACATGACACAAAGTGGTGCAACGAAAATTTGATAGCAATATGGTGTAGCGAAAGTTTGATGGCATTTCACTCTCATATGTGTGGTTGGTTTGGGACCTTGGAGCTGATGGCATTAGTTTGATGATGAATTGTTTAAGAACAAGCAATCTTTGGGTGACAAGGATTTGTAATGTCCGCAAATTGTTAATTTAATAGCTTAATTATATTAATTAATTAATTGTTTTGATAATTTAAAGAATATAATAAAAGTAACTTTAGTTAGTAAATATGGGGGCCCAAATTAATAAAATAAAAGTATTTGTATTTGGGGTTCCAATTGATTTACGTATATCTCAGGCACATCTTTTGTTTTTGGCATACGTGTTTGTTGCTGTGTTGGCACTTGTTGTGCACCTCCTAAGTTTCCCTCCAATAGGGTATTTATGATCGACATGCAAGAAGCTTTTTGGTATGCGACTTGAATTATTTTATTGTATTGTGAATTCCCATTGGAGTTCTCCTTTGTTCACCATTTCAGAAGTGAAAGATCTTCCCTATTTGGCGAATTGCACTTTCAGCAGAATTCATCCCTCACCCTATTCTGCTATGTTTTCCTTGGCTTCAGATCTAGCGAATTTGAAGCGTTACTATTGTTTGAGTTAGAGTTCCTTCTATCATAATTGAGATTAGGAATTTTATCATCTATCTGGTGTATATTGCACAATATCAATACTCTACACCATCATCGTCAACCATATGCTAATCTGCCTACATTTACTGTACAAACTATACCTGTCATTCCCACCACTTTACTAACATCCTAACCTTTGTACACCATTGTATGGACCCCCCCCCCAACACCATACATTGCCCTCTTTTTGCCTCCATCTTTTTGGGAGGTTGATGCCTCTGTTCCCTCTAGGTGAAGATAACATTTAGTATAGACCAATGGAATTGTGACATGTGCTTAAGCATGTCCTGCAAATCCTTGTCTCTGGTTGTTGTGATGTTTATTGTCAACTTGAGCTTTTGGTGTAATGACAATGGTGATTCCAACAAGTGGTATCAAAGCCCTGGGTTACTGGTTCAAATCCCTCGAGTCATGTTGTGGGGGGATTGTTGGGAGGTTGGTGCCTCTGTCCACTCTAGGTGAAGATACTGTTCAACATAGATCAATGGATTTGTAACATGTGCTTAATCGCCTTCTATGGATCCTTGTCTTTGGCTGTTGTGATGTTCATTGACAGCTCGAGCTTTTGGTGTAACGGCAATGGTGATTCCAACACATCCATCACTGTATGACCACTCTATTTTTCACACATCGTTTGACATTCAACCTCCGTACGTTTTTTTCTGTCCACACGGGCTGAAATTGGCAGCCAAATTAACATATAACATTCTTGTCTTCACCGTAGGACATGTTAGTAGTTAGAGGTAGCATGGGAACACTTGAAGGTGCTCTGAGCCATGAGAACATTACATTACTTTTTCTTTTTTGTGGAATTGGGCTTTCTTTCAGTATTCCTTCATTTTCCACTTTGATGATTCTTCTCAATTTTCTTCGTTGCTTCCTTTGTTCTACCAGCCAAAGGAAGCTTCTTACAATCCTTTTGTAACTTACTGATTTCTTGGGATATGTCTTTTGTTTATGTTCAATTGCACATACATGAGTTTCTAGAGACATATCTACGTGTAGTGTCACATTCTTCCTCCTCTCTCCTTCCTCTAGTTTCTTTGTACTGTTGTAGTATTCTATTGAGTACATTGCTATTGATCCCCTCTCTTCTTGGGATATGCCTTTTGTCTTTGTTCAGTTGCACATACATGAGTTTCTAGAGGTATATCTTCTTGTAGTGTCACATTCTTCCTCCTCCCTCTAGTTTTCTTGTACTGCTGCAATATTCTGTTGAGTAAGTTGCTATTGATCCCCTCTCTTCTTGAAGGTTAAGCTATATGCAAACACCCTTAAATGTTTCCAAAGAAGATGGTCAACTTCATTGCTCATTGTTAGGCTATTCCTGCTAGTGGTCTCAGCAACGTCTCGTTGGGAGCCTCTCTTCAAATGTACGAGTTTACAAATACTTCTCACAAGTAAACCAAGTCTTGTGTCATATGTCTTCTATTATGTATTCTTCTTCTGTCCTTTTAGCAACTTCCAATTCTTCCACAGGTCAATCTAGTAATATTTGCCCAAGATTCATATTGGCAACGACGCCAAATGTTTATTACGTAATCCTATGAGATATAAAAGTAAACAAAAATTTAAGTACAAAACAATCATGTAGTACAACTATGCATTTACAGAGTATGGGATAGATGCCATTCTCATTCATAATTTATTCAATGATATGCAGTAATTACAATATTCTTGTGCTAGTCTCCAGTCACTCATGATCCCCCCTCGACATGAGCCCTCAACTAGGAACCAAAGGTACAATATAGAGCAGGCCAATGTTGGTTAACATAACCAACTGTCAATAACCAACAACTTGTTGAGAACTACCTACTATAATGCATAACAATGACTACCAAGACATAAAGAAAAAACATTTGACAGATACAATTATTTTACTTTTATTGCATGGCTAATTTTCAATATAGATGATATTGGGTTTTCCTTCTCTATTATTGGCTGCACCATAGTTAGTAGTATGTAAGCAGATTTATCAGCTGTGGATAATTAGGGTTGAGTTGACCATTTACAGAGTTGGTTTGTGATTTCTTGTGTCTTTTTCATTATGACAATCAAATATTTTTGGAATCATAACATATGCTGTAATGTTCCTGTTATAAAATAAATTTTAATTAAGCTATTGTAATTGGGCCGATTGATTTAATGCCTTAGACCTTGTTTTCATAGTTTTTGTTGTCGTCGACTATCTTTGTACACACTCAAAAAGTTTTCCCCGACGGGTATTTGAGCACGGCTTGTAGGTAATCATAGGTATGCATTTTGGATTATATTTTTATACTGCAAATTCCTGTTGAAGTTCTGGATTGTTTGCCATTTTGAAAGTGAAAGATCTTCCCTATTTGGCTTGTTTATGATTTTGATGGGATTCAATCCTCACCCTATTCCATTGCTTGTAATACTTTGCTCGGATCTGGCAAATTGGAGCACCATCATATTGTGAATTGGAGAAATCATTGTGTTTAATGTGATCTAACTCTCTTGATGTAAATTGAATAAAATTTGTGCCAAACATTGTGTGTTTTCTCTGCATATTCTATACATTCAGTTGCATGCATTTCCATACACTCCAAACTCCATACATCACCTAGTGAAATCCTCCATTCGGCAAACAACATAGTCTTCAACCGTACGACCTCCATTTCTCAACTGTATGACCTCCATTTCTCCACCATACGACCTCCATTCTCTACCGTACAACCTCGAGTCTTCCACCGTACGGCCACCCCACATCTACCATCTGTATGACTTTGTGGGCTTCCTAGCATATGGCCTCATTGCTCCACTGTACAACCATACTTGTGCACTCTTCATCACCGTACGGACACACAATACAAACATAACTAGTACCTCATTCTGGCCCACTGTACGGCCTCCACATTGCCTATACCTTTGCATCTGGCTTCCATACGCCAACTGCATCTAACCATACTACCCTCCAAGATACCGTACAAGTTATCTTCTGATTTCCATTTTTGAAAGGTTGTTTAAGAGTAGTTGCGTATAATGGATCATCACAGTGGTATTAGAGTTTTGATCCTGCTAGCCTGTGAATAGTGAAAGAGAGCTTATAGCCAGAAGAGGAGAAACCATTTGATTGATAGAATGGTGGTAGAACCGGAACCCACAGCAGCCAAACTCGTGGCACTGCTAAGAGAACTTGTGAGGAATCATGCACAGATTAATGATACTCAGTGACTCGTGGAAGAAACTCTCAAGAAATTGATAGACAATAAAGTATCTGATGGAGAGAATAGTCATAGTGGGGACTCCACGTTGGGTAAAGAAAACTCTCATCCTGCACGTTCATGACCTTCCATGTAGTCTTTTCCCCCACGGACGGAGGCACAAGGATGGAAGCAACCAACTTTTGAGGAGGTTCAAGAAAAATTGAGAGAGAACTAGAAGAATGCAAAATTGGAGGAGGATATATCTTACAAAGACTACACAGATTTGAGAATTAGATATTCCAAAGGCGGGAACCAAGGATATTTTAACGATGATCTTAGGAGGAAGTTGAGTAAAGTAAATTTGTTTCCATTTGACAGATCTGGATCCATATCTGCGCAAGTGTGAGTAATGAAGGCTGATACTTACTTCCAGCTGAATCCTATGCTAGAAGAAGAAGCAATTAAATTTGTGGCATTATACTTGGAGGGAGTTGCGCATGAAGTGGCATTACGACACCATCACATTGGGGCATGATCAAATAAATACTTATGCAGAACTCACTGAGAGATTGATAGATCGACTTGATGGTAAAGATCCAGAACTTAATTTCAAAGATTTGACACAGCTAAGGCAAACTGGATCGGTTTACTAGTACATTGCAAAATTTTAGAAACCCTCTATTTTTGTCATGGACATTTCTGAAAGAAGACGGATAGTGCTCTTCATGGACGGGCTGATAGAACCACTGAAGGGTTGGGTAAAAGGGGTTCAATCTTGCTACCCTATTGGAGGCCATTAAGAAAACACGGAGTATGACATCATCGTTGGCATCATCCTCTCGAGGTTACTCACATTCCAAACCGCTCATGTTTTCGAGGGACAAAGATAATAAACCTTCGTCAAGGAAGAAGTCATTGGACAAAGCTACCAAACAAGAGCTCTGAAGGAAGAAACAATGTTTCAATTGCAAAGAACCATGGGAACCAAGACACAAATGGCTCGGGAAAGGAAAGATCCACTAGATTGAGGTCATGTCCGATGATGAGGACGAACAGGAAGATATACCCACCGAAGAAAACCAACCCCACGAAGGCACCAAAATGGTTAGTTTGAACCGTACAGAAAAAATTGTAGCATTGGTACAATGCAGAGGAACTATTGCCCTAGCCAGTAGCCCAAGGTGCACAGTGTTTCGTGTACGGGGAACCCTTCAAGGAGAACGGGGAACCCTTCAAGGAGAAAGGGTTATGGTGATACTTGATAGCAGAGCTACTCTAAACTTCATAAACTCCTCTTTGGTGAAATGAAGAAGTCTACCTATGGAGAGGCACGTAGGCTTTCAAGTCTACCTATAGAGACGCACGACGGTGCCAAAAATGTAGAGTGGAATTACCAACCAGATCTCAAAATACATAACTATGTTAACCATATAGGACAGTTCAATTTATACACAAGAAGTAAAATCTCGTAGATACTATTCTTACCATAATAATGATAGGCAAGGAAATGATCTTTCTTTATTGATACCAAAAACCACACAGGTACATTACCAATGTTCCAAATATTTATAGACAGTCGGTTAGTTGGAAACCAACCGATGCATTTCCTCACCGGCTAACTGCCCAACCCGACTAGATTAACAAGTACTAAACATAACAAGTATTTTTTTCCGACTATAGCAAGGTTCAAGCTTTTGATTTTGACATTGAATATATGAAAGGAAAGAACAATGTGGTTGCAGATGCTTTGTCTAGAAAACCTGCTATTTGCTTACTGACCCAAATTTTAGCTGATTGGAAAGCGCACTTGTTGGTAGAATATTCCAAAAACACATTTTCCTGTGAGCTAATGGATGGCAACACCCATGATGATCGGTACAAAGTGGTGGATGACATCATTTACTATAAGAATCAGATATCTTTAGTGCCAGAATTCAAATTGAAGCAAAAAATCTTGAAGGAAGTCTATGACTCACCCTTGGCAGGGCACCCAAGCTTCCTCAAAACTTATAGACGTCTCAAGGAGAGGTTTTCATGGAAGGGTCTTTGTAATGTTCCTGATATAAAATAAATAATAAATTTATCTTTGTAAGGGGCCGATTGATTTATTTTATCTCAGACCTATTTTTTAGTTTGTTTCATAGTTTGTGTCACTGTTGGCTATCTTTGTGCATACCACGGCTTGTACAAAGTCTAGAGGCATGCTTTGGATTATATTTCTCTGTACTGTGGATTCCTGTTGGCGTTCGAAATGTTTGCCATTTCAGAAGTGAAAGATCTTCCCTATTTTGCTCGTGCGGTATTTGGTGGGATTTAAACCTCACCCTATTCCGTGGTTGCATGAAATTCCTTGTTTGGATTTGGCAAATTGGAGCATTCTCTTCTACAATTATCATTCATATTTGAGTCTCTATCATTGTGTAGGATTTCATCAACATTCTCTGTATATGAACAAAGATTGTGTCTCAGATCCCTAATTGTGTGTTCTCCTTGCTGCTATCATTCATTATTGTGTATTGTGGTATCCTAGCACTTCCACACGACTCTCCCCTTGCCAATTCATTACTTCCTACACCCTTGTACCTTTAGTGCTCATCTAATTCCCTCACCGTATGGCCTATTAAGTCTATATTTTGTACACTAGCGTCACGTCCCTCCCACATCACCGTACTGCTCTTTTTACTACCCATACGGCACAACATACACCATCCTACCGTTACATATGGCCTCTTTTATTATCCTCCCACAATAGCATCCATACGACCATCTTCCATACCGTACTGCTTCTTATGGCAATGTATGGCCACCTTTTCATACCCATATGACCTACTTAATTTCACACTTGTACGAATTGTTTAGTATGGCCCTCCTTAGCTCTATCTCAATGTATGACCAACATTTCATTAACTGTACGCCTTGGTTTCACTTCTCCACTCAGCCATACCTCCTGCACTCTACGTTCCATCCATATGGAGCCTTCAGCTTGCTTGGTGAAGTCGTCAGGTACATTACAGTCTCAAGGAGATGTATTGCAGTATGTAAGAGAGTATACGATCTGCCAACAGAACAAATCCGAACATACTCTACCTGCTAAGTTACTACAACCTCTACCAATTCCAGAACAAAAGTGGGAAAGTATCTCGATGGATTTTATTACTGGACTTCCCAAGGTGAACGGAAAGGATTGTATTTCTGTGGTGGTTGACAGACTGATAAAGTACGCACATTTCTTTGCCATCTCCTCAGACTTTCAAGCCGCACAGGTAGCTGATCTATTTTTCATAGAAGTTTTTTGTCTGCATGGGTTACCCCGAAACATTGTTAGTGATCGGGATGGAAGATTCATTAGTATCTTCTGGACAAATCTATTTCGACTGACAGGAACATAATTGTTGCCAAGCACTAGTTATCACCCTCAAATAGACTAACAGACAAAGATTATGAACAAGTGGCTTGAAGGTTACCTTCGGAATTACGTTTTGGCACAGCAGCGTGCGTAGGTCAAATGGATGCACCTAGAGGAATATTGTTACAATACCACTTACCACATGTCCATCGGGA
Organism: Cupressus sempervirens; assembly: GCA_028749045.1. Classification (NCBI taxonomy): domain Eukaryota; kingdom Viridiplantae; phylum Streptophyta; class Pinopsida; order Cupressales; family Cupressaceae; genus Cupressus; species Cupressus sempervirens. The sequence goes on from CM053793.1 coordinate 464,834,100, forward strand.
TGGCAACATTCAAAGCACTATATGGTTATGAACCCCTATCCTTCATCGACATAGTTCTAGGTGACAGTTGCGCACCAAGGGTGAGGGACTAGCTTCAGAAAGGACAAGACATACTGAGATGCTTGAAGGAAAACTTACAATGGGCACAGAGTCAACAAAAAATCTATGTTGACAGACATCGAATCGAGAAAATTTTTGAAGTGGGAGACTTGGTCTATCTCAGACTTCAACCATACCGACAATCCTCATTGAAGAAAAAGGGGAAAGAAAAATTGAAGCCACGATTTTATGGTCCTTATTGGGTAGTTCGCCACATCGGTGAAGTTGCCTATGAGTTGGAACTTCTAGAGGGGAGTCGTATTCATAACGTTTTTCATGTCTCCTATCTTAAGAAAGTTGTGGGACAGAACGTCACGATAGCGGCAGACCTTCCACTGCTCAATGGAGAAAGAAAACTCATATTGGAACCGGCTAAGATCATCGAAATACATGAGAAGACCTTGCGGAACTGCACGGTGAAGGAATATTTGGTACGTTGGAAACACTTGCCGATGGATGACGCAACGTGGGAGGGCGAGCACATTCTACAGCATCCGATATTGCAATTGCTTGAGGACAAGCAAAATTTGGGATGGGAGGACTGTAATGTTCCCATTATAAAATAAATTTTAATTAAGCTATTGAAATTGGGCTGATTGATTTAATATATCTTGGACCCATTTTTATTTTGTTTCCATAGTTTGTGTTGTCATCAGCTATCTTTGTACACCCTTAGAGAGTTTTCCCTGACGAGTATCTAAGCACGGCTTGTAGGTAGTCATAGGTATGCATTTTGGATTATCTCTTTATAGTACGAATTCCTGTTGGAGTTCTGGATTGTTCTCCATTTCGAAAGTGAAAGATCTTCCCTATTTGGCTTGTTTCCAATTTTGGTGGGATTCAATCCTCACCCTATTCCGTCGCCTGTAATACTTTGCTTGGATCTGGCAAATCGGAGCACCATCATATTGCGAATTGGAGAAATCATTGTGTTTAATGTGATCTAACTCTCTTAGTGTTAAGTGAATGAAATATGTAGCAAACGTTTTGTGTGTTTTCTCTGCATATTCTATACATTCAGTTGCATGCATTTCCATACACTCCAAATCCTCCATTTGACAAACAACATAGTCTTCAATTGTACGGCCTCCATTTCTCCATCGTACGGCCTCCAATATTCCACCGTACGGCCACCTTACATCTACCATCCGTACGGCCTTGTGGGCTTCCCACCCTATGGCCTCACTGCTCCACCGTATGGCCATACTCCTGCACTCTTCATCACTGTATGAACACATAGTACGGACATAACTGGTGCCTCATTCTGGCCCACCATACAGCCCCCACATTGCCAGTACCTTTGCATCTGGCTTCCGTACTCCAACTCCACCTAACCATACTGCCCTCCAAGATACCATTTTTGAAAGATTGTTTAAGAGTAGTTTTGTAGGATGGATCATCACATCTGCATTGCAGGTCTAAGGAACAAGCTACCTCATCACATAGATTGGAACTTTATACATGAAGTTAAGAAATAATTAACCAGAAGCTTATTTTCTGCAAAGAAACATAGCTTTATTTTGCCCTTTAACCCAACAAATAATGGATCTATATGCTGATCTGATTGCAGTGGAGATAACTGGGCAGTGTTCAAGCTCTAATTTATTCAGTTCGCTGCATAGATGTCACAATATAAGTTCTATCCCTTTATTCATTTCTATCATAGTTGTCGAAAAGAAAAAATTATACCTTGTGCCTTTCAGCTTCTGTAGCAGCTAGTTGTTGATGTATTGAATACTATAGCAGTTTATGTATTTTAAAGTTATATTATATAGTTAATAGATTCATAGATATGTTCTTTGAAACTAACATGCATATTTTATATTTGATTCACTGTATTGTACAGATATATATTTGGATTGGTTGTAATTCAGCAAAGCTTGGTCATTTATATGCAGGTGCACCAACTCGACCTGTAAGAAACTTGCCTATGCCATTCTTGATTCCAGCTGAATAATTTTTTTTGTGCATGAATTACAATAAGCCTGTTGAGGAAAAATAACTGATAGAATCTTATAGAATATGGGGGAAATTGAGGTTTGTCCTTTGCTGGTTTGAAGTGTCTATGCTGATTGTATTTTTAGTTATTTGTCCTACCAACTTAATCTTTACTTGTTTATTGTAGATTTTTCTTTCATCTTCTTGTTATAAGAGTTACACAGTAGACTTCAGTAGTCAGGATCTCCTGCAAAACAAAAAACAATTTTCACAGGAGAGTAGTATGAAATGAATGCTGGACTATTTATTGAATACAAGATAAATAATGTAAAAATAGGAATCTTGTTTATAAATGAAAGTTGGAAGATAGGACATTATAGAATTATGACAAGTGTTACAATCATATGACATGAGACACAAAAAGTAAATGACCTAATTATGCCCTAACCAAACTAGACTAAGTGTCTATAGGACCTAGATGGGACCAGTTAGGTAATATACTATGTTCCCACTAACACTCGTCTTGGGTGCATGTTTTCCATGGGGCTTGAGAGATGTTTTTGTTGTATTTTTTCTATTGTGGAGCTTTTAATTTAATTTCATAATTATCAATTTCCTCCTTGGGATTTTTTAATAAATATTTGGATTCTTGGATTAGGACCCAAGGTATTATTTGCACTACTTAACTGTTTTGCTTTGATGTATGACAAGACACGCATGATGGACGTGGATCAGAAGATGAACCTGTTAAAAAGGAAGGCAAAATGATATGTTTTCTTTCTAAAAAGTGTGTTCCACTTCCAGAAATTATGACAACTACTGCAAAAATGAGGACATGTTTTTTTTTCATATAAGCATCAACAATCATACCTCTTGGTTTGGTTGCATAAAGTAGAGAATTGCAGCTCACTTGACCATTTAAGTTCAAGTTTACCATAACCATTAGCAAATTGATGGAATCAAATGCAATTTTGTGCCACTTGATGTTTGTGAGGTGGTGTTTGGAAATTAGATGCCCTTACATCTGGGTTAGAGAATGCAGTTTTTTGAAAATGAAAACAACTAACTTTCATTCCTGCTCAACCCATATAAAAGTAGGCAAAAATTTATTTTATGTATTTGTTGAGGCAATGCAGCAGTTGCAAGAACTTTTGGGCCAAAAAATGATAGTGACACGTACATTCACTAGGTGTCTTTGTTCTGAAGAAGAATGGATTGTGGAGGATTTGCATTAATTGTATAGTCCTTAACAATTTAAGTCTTTTAACTGTTAATAATTGACGTCTTCTTCCTTGTATTGTTGATTTATATGATTATTTGGTGGATGTCAAGTACTCTACATAACTGGATTTTAAATCTGGCTATCATCAAGCTGTGAAGGATAGATGCAGAATTGCATTCAAGAGGAAGCAACAGCATTTAAATGTGTGGCTTTTACCTCCTTTTGGGTTGTGCAATGCACTTTGTACTTATATGAGAGTGATGAATGGTGGGCTTCTGCCATTTGCTCTTTTAGTTATAGTGTAGATGAATAACATTCCAGTTATCAGCAGGACATGCAAAGAACACATGCAATATTTTTAAGAGCTATTAGGCTCTATAAGAACAATCAGCTGCTCCATTTGAGAAATATGAGTTTGTGAGGCAGTTGTGCCAGTTGACATATATTTGGAAAATATGATTGGCTGAGGGAAGTTGTGGACGGACCTAGCCTAGATAAAAGTGATCTTAAGTGGTCAAAATCTTCCAATGTGATTGGACTAAAAAGCTTTATAGGCATTGTCCAATATCTTAGCAAAATTGTAGCCTCTTTCTTCAAAATTTTATGAACTTTACCTGTCTTGATAGCAAGGGTAAGGTCAATTAGTTAGGGTATGAACAAGCTAACTTCGTCTGGTAAGTTCAAGCAGAATATTCACAGTGCTCAAGATTTGGCTCTATTTGACTTATAGCAACCAGTTTCATAACAAGTATGATGCATCAGGGCATGCAAATGGAGCATCAAAGTTGTTGGGTGGATATTTTGCAACCGACAGTTTTGGGTAAAAATTCAGTCGCAAAATAGGATGACCAGCCACAGAATGTGAGACAGAGTCCCTCCTACCTTAAAGGGAAGGCTCTCCCTTCTCACTGTTCCTTGGATCAACTCAAGGTAAGCAAAAAATTGAGAGATTTATAAAGAGGGTGTTACTATTGTCCTTTCTTCTTAACTTTCAAGAAAGGATCCACTTATTCGTAAGGATCCACTTATTCCTATTGGGATGAAGCCTTGTTATGGATTGATCAAGTAACTCCATTCTTGTGCCATGATTGAGCAATTGGAGCTGGTTTGTTAATATACACCTTAGAGAATAAACAATCAATCATCATCAAGAAAAGCACTTATATAGATCCATAATATCACATGGGCTGTTGTTGATCAAACTCCACAAGAAAATTTGGATAGATATTATTATAAGATTTGTTCAGCACATAACATAACAGAAAACATTTATAACAAACCTGTCACTCTGGGCAATAATCTAATCAGGGTACCTCAGACAAATGAATGAGATTGTAAGGAGCAGATCACAATGACCATTGCATTACTATATAGTAAATTATGGACAAACTTTGACAGGAGCATAATGATATTTGGTTATCCTAAAATAATACACAGGTGACACCATCTTCTGTGAAAGTCATAGTTAAGCACTGCATCTCATATGGGACTCCATCATCGCTCATGATTAGAAGCCCTTGTACAGGGAGGCATCACGATCATCAATGTACTAGAAGCCATCTTTACAGGGATTCTGAGAGAATGAACTCAAATCTCTTTGAAAAATTCATAGAATTTGGTGCAGAACAATTTCAAGAAGATAACAGGGGTGCCCTTGAGAAAGGAGTCGGTGAACATGATCTTATCACTAACCCAACAACAGATTTGCACTATGGTGCATAGGCATTGTTGTGTGACTAGGAATGTATCAGTCAAAGTGCTGCTCTATGTAACATTGGGTGTCAAAATTTAAACCTATCATTCTAATCATATGTGAATTATACCTTGTGAAATAAAATGATTTCCATGTTTGGAATCATGTGAGCAACATATGCATAAAGTTGAGCTGCTAAAACAATATGAATAAATGAGAATTTTACATTGTTGGGGAAAATAATAAACAATGTTCCGTTCCCACTTGAACCATCTTTAAAAGGGAGATGGTCCATTCATGTGTAGATAAGTATTTATTAACCTTGAGTGTTACATTTATCTATCCATTGTAGTCTCTCTCTTATTTGTACTTCTATACATCATATAAAGAGCTAATTGCCTTGCTCTTTTCCTTTGTGCCTGGGGATATTCTTGTAGGAAAAGAAGGTTAGTACTTTACACATGCTACCAAAGATTGTGCAAAACTCCAAATACTATGCAGAACTCAAAGAAGTTTTAATCTAGAATTCATTAGTCATCCAATGATCTTGCTAGATAGAGTGAGACTCTTGAAGTGGATAGCTTTGATAATTGAGAGGGAGGAGATAGAAGATATACTTCAGTGAAAATTTTAACAATCTTGATCGTATTAATTTAGAGAGAGTAGACCATGTCGAGATGTCAGAATACTTGTTGAACTAGGGAATCATGTCAAGACTTTCTGCTAGGAGATTAGAAGGTTGTTATCAGTTTCAAAGGGATTTTGACATTCCATTAGAAGCAACCTTAGACGGAAAAGTCAACATGTTGAGAGGGAGAAGTTCAAAGTGAAATTCCTTGTAATGCATTCTTCTCTGTGAGAAAGAAGTTTGAGACGAAAACCCTTGTTCCATCTTCTAGAAGCAACTATGGTGGATCCACCCTCTAACATGTTTCATGGTGGATATCACGTGAGTTTCTGCATGATTCTGTTGGAAAACATCATGAAAGGTGACGATCTTTCATTGATGTGTTTGCGAGGTTGCTATTGTAAGGTGATGATCTTAACAATGGCTTGACTTGTTATCATGATGTACTACATAAAGTTTTTGTCCTGCAATGTGTTGAAGGTCATGATAACGAACGTATCATGATAGACTACATTAAGTTGCTCTCCTAGAATGTGTTGGAGATCATGATACTTATCATGATGGACTACATTAAGTTGTCCCTGAGATCGTGACAACCTAATTACTATTCATGATGGAGACTACATTAAGTTGCTGTCATTGAGATCATGATTATTATTTGATAGACTACATTTAGTTGCTGTCCCGAAATGTGTTGGAGATCAAATAATACATATCCTTCTAGGATATAACATATTCTTTTTGTTAAGTAACATGGATCTTTTCTGCAAATGTAATAATATGACCATTGTGATTCATATGTTCCAAATGCAGATTTGGATCTCATATAAATATGAGAAGAGACATGTCTTCAAGGTTGAATCATCATTTAATTAATATATATATATTTCATAATATACTATAATATATATATATATATAATATACTATAATATATATACTAATATATATTATTATTACATGAATACGTATATATAGAAAATGATGATTTACTAATAACAACAATGACTCTCAAATTGAATTTATCCAACTGAAGTTACAAATTTAACACTCCCTCTTCTCCTTTGATGGAGACATTACCAATTTATCTAATGAAGAAATTAACAAGGCTGTCTTCTCCTTTGATGGAGACAAGGCACTAGGGCCTGATGGGTTCCCTTTCCTTTTTCTTCCATAAGTTTTGGTATATCATTGAGATGATGTTTGTAATGGGGTTAAGGAGTTCTTTGGATCTAGGAAAATTCTCAAAGAGCTGAATAGTACCTTCCTTGCTTTGATTCCTAAAAAGTCGGGTACTGATAGCATGGACCAGTTTCGACCAATCAGTCTTTGTAACTCTTTTATAAAGTTTTATCTAAAGTGCTAACTCTCAGAATTTTATCTTTTCTCCCTAATCTAATTTCCAGACAGCAAAATGGTTTTGTTCCTGGTAGGTAGATTTTGGATTCTATCATCTCGGTGCATGAGAATATTCATTCCCTTACCTTGTCCAAGAGAGAGGGATTCCTTCTTAAACTTGATTTATCCAAAGCTTACAACTGGGTCGATTGGGCTTTTTTACAAAGAGGGTTGGAAGCTTTTGATTTTAATACGAGATTTAGGGAGCTGGCTTTTATGCTGGTTTCTTCTGCCATCTTCTTTGTTCTGGTGAATGGCTCTCCAACTCCTTTTTTCCGGGCTGCTCATGGTTTGAGGCAAGGGGATTTGCTTTCGCCTATCCTCTTCATTCTAATGGCTGAATGCTTAGGAAGATTTGTGGAGAAAATGGTGTCTATTGGGGATTTTGTTGGTCTCAAACCCTTGTCTAAAGAGCGGATTTGTTCTCATCAGCAATTTGTGGATGATTCTATTGTGATAGGAGAAGCTTTAGTGAGGAATGCTAGAAATATTAAGAAAGCTCTGAAGGATTATGGGCAAGCTTTTGGTCAAATTATCAATTGGAACAAAAGTGTGATGTATTTCATCAATGTTAATGATAATAGGTAGAATAAAATTAAAAGAATTATTGAGTGTGAGATTGGCACCGTACTGGGCTCTTATCTGGGATTACCCCTTTGTCTGGACCCACCTAATATTTTTTGGAGTTCGCTGATTGATAAAATCCATTCGAAATTAGCAGTGTCGAAAGGGTCCCTCCTTAGCCAGGTTGGTAAGGTTATTGTTCCCAAATCCACCTTACAGAATATTTTGCTGTATGCTGCGAGTGTTTTTAAGATCCATAGAAAGTTTGCCTTGGCAATTGAAAAAATTCAAAAGCTTTTCTTATGGACGGGTATGGAAAAAAAGAAAAGATTGGCCTTGATTGCATGGGAGAAAGTTTGCATGCCTTTCAATAAAGGTGATCTTGGTCTAAGAAGAGTTGCCTCTGTGAATGATTCTTTGCTTGCCAAGTTGATATGGAGATGGCATAAAGAGGAAGGAGAATGGCAAGATATTTGGAATGGTAAGTACAATAGGGAGAATCAAGATCTTAAACTCTTCCTTAACAATGAGACTTTACAAGGGGGTCCAATGATTTGGAAACATGCTCAAAAAAATAAGCAGATTATTAAGAAAGGGGTCAGATGGAAGGTGGGAAATGGGAGGACTATTCTTTTTTGAGATGATATTTGGATTCTTGATCACCCCCTCAGTTCTGATCAAAGGTGGAATGGTTTTATGTAGCAGTGCAAGAATCTCTCTGAGATTTTTGTAGAAGACTATTCGGAGAATAATTGGTTGAACCTCAATAGAGTGGATAAAAAACTTAATGATCTCAAGATTCTGAATGCTGAATTTTTAAGCCATGAGGAGGATGCTCTGATATGGAAATATAATCCTAATGGATTATTTTCTGTGTCTTCGGTGTATGCTAATGCTTTTGAAGAGCACCAAGAGCCTTGTTGGGCTAAAGCTTGGTTTAAAGGTATGACTCCTAAAGTTAACATATTTTTTTGGATTCTCCGGTAGGATAAAATTCTAACAATGGATAATTTGTTGAAGAGAGGGTTCAACATTGTCAATAGATGTTATCTCTGTAAGGATGTTGATGAATTGGTTAATCATTTGACTACTCATTGTTCTTATACTAGAAGATAATGGGAAAAGGTTTGTGGCTTGCTATATATTACCTGGGTATTCCCTGCTACAATTCAAGATTTTTTCAATGGTCGAAAGTCTCCCTCTACTAATACCTTGGTTATGAGGTTGTGGGATTTTATTCTCCCATTCCTTTGCTGGGGCATTTGGAAGGAACGCAATGATAGGGTGTTTATGGGTAAAGAAACTAATCGCGGTCAATTGTTTTGTAAGATTAAGAATATGGTGTCTGAGAATACCAGATCTTGTGGAAAAGGACACCAACCTCAGAATGTTTGGGAAGAATCAGTGTTTCAAAATTGGAATTTGAATGGTCTTAGTCTGGTGAAAAATGGTCCTAACCTTAGGGATCTAGCAAGATGGGATTGTCTTCTGAAGGATTGGTATAAGATTAATTTTGATGGGGCCTTGAAGGCAACCCAGGAACAACTGGCTGTGGTATCATCATTAGGAATATGAATGGAGATAGAGCGGGTGGAATGGCCATTCCTATTAGGGTTCAAACTAACCATGTGGCAGAAGCAAGTGTGGCCCTCTATGGTCTTAGCCACGCAAAAAGTTTGAATTTGAATAAGATATGGCTTGAGGGGGACTCACTTAATATTATTAATTGTCTTAATAAAGTTACTAATCCTTCTTGGACTATTAATAATATTATCGGTAAGGCCATAGATCTTATCAATTCCTTTGAAATTTGTATTGTCATTCACAACTATAGAGAAACGAATCAAGTTGCTGATTGGGTGGCTAATGTGGCATGCAAGAGTGATGAAAAGTTAATTTGGAATCACAATGATATCATCCCTATTAAGGGGTTTTTATTGATCAAGCATGACAAAGCTAGAAGTAAACAAAAATGTTTCATTAATGATTTAGGATAGAGAAGCAGCAGGCTATTATGAGAAGGACAATGCATTACCATTCAATACCACACGAATTGTGGGCTTTTTTCCCACAAAAATCCTTGGCTATGATTTCGACTCCGATTTTCTTTTGCAGGGGGTTTTTTGAGAAGAGAGAGTCATCGTTTTAGTGACAAGAAGATGCGAGGAAGGAGAAAAAGAATTGAATTGGCAAGCTGCAAAGAGTGGAAGAAGAAGAGTGAGATTTGGGACATATTGGAGCAAGGGAATTTTACTGGTTATATGGAAAAATTGAAAGGAAGTAACATTGCCATTACCCGACAATTTATCAAATCATGGAAAGACGGGAGTGTTTTGGTGGGGAATCAAAGGATGGAGGTTTCCGAAGATATCATTGTTGAAGCAACGAGGCTTGACACAGAGGGTATTAACTTCTACCGGGACAGGAAGCTCTTGGACCGGGCGATTGAAGAGTTTGCGGACTCAGCTAAGGAACACAACAGACTGGTGAAAATAAGTAATTCTTACTTTGGCCTTGGCTCCATTTTGTGCCCTTGGAGATTTTTTATGTTTGTGGTGATTGAGTATCTTACCTTAGATGAACTCTTCACTAAGATTTATGGTCACCATTTCATGTTGGTTAACCATTTTAGGCACATGGTTAGGATAAATTTACCCTTTTACCTTAGACAATCTTTGGGTAATTCTATTCTAGCCATTCAAAATGATCCTGAGGGGGATCATGCTGTCATGAGGGGTTAATGTTTTAATAATGAACCTTTTGAAATCCAAAAAGGTGGATAGGCCCAGGCAGAGCAAGAAATCTTTAGATTGTGAGATGGAGGGTAGTGAATTTGAGGAGGAATTTGATGAGGAAACAGAGGACGAGATCGCTGAGGTTGAGATGAAGAAGAGGAAGAAAGGTGATCTTGGAAGCTCTTCCAAGAAGAAAAGGAAGGAAAAGGAGAGTGAATCAGAACAAGATAGTGATTATGAGGAGCAGAAAAAGGGTTTTGAGAAGAGGGGATCTTTGGGCAAGGTTTCGGGAAATAGGGGGAAGAATGCCGAAAGAGATTCTATCCCCTCTGATGATGAACTCTTAATTAAGAGGATGGAAAGAAAAAGGAAAAAGGTGCTTGCTCAAGATGTGGATGATGAGAAGGAAATTAAGAAGGTGAATCTGGATAGGAACAAACAGGGGGAGCGTGAGGACTTCTTTGAGCATAACAAGGAAGAGGATGACTAGGGGTTTCTAAAGGTCATCATTGGTAACCCGAGGACAATAATGAAGGATATTGGTACCCTAAAACAACAAATGCAAGATATATCAAGTGACTTTGATCAGCTTAGCAAGACGGCAAGGAGGGAGAGAACACTGGGTCAGCACATTGATAGACTCTTGGAGGTTATAGGCAATGCGGAAGAGGTAAAGAATTTGATGAAGCGTGTGCCACCACTTGAAACTAAGAACAAAAATTTAGATCAGTTAGGTAAAGATCTTAAGAAAAGGATGGATGGTCTGGATACTAGAGTGAGTAACATGGAGAAAATTGTCAAGAAACTGCTAGATCAAAACTACATTATTTTGAAGATAGTGATGTTAAGGCTAAAATTTTGCACCCTGTTAAACTAAACAAGTTTAACAATCTTGCCTAGCATGGGATTCATTTCTGCATATGGGAAATGTGTAACTAGAAATGAAACCTCCAGATTTTAGGCCGGTTCCTATTGGATAATCACTGATAACTCCAAAAAACTAAGATGAAATTGTGAGGGAAAGGGATAGAAGTTACTGAAATAAACTTAAAATCTTAAACTCTAAACTAGAGAATCAGGTGATGCACCAAAATGATATGAAAGTTCAAATACTAATAAGTAGGAGGGATTACTAGCATATCTGAATGAATACAAAAGACTTCCTTTCTGTATAGGCTTGCATAAATATTTTGTAATAAAGTCTGAAAATGAACCAGTAGAAGGAAGAAAACGGATATTTCTCTTATAAGCTTCACCTTTCAAAACATGAACTACAACCTGCAAACAAACATACTTTTCTGCAACTAGGTGTTTGGGTGAGACAAAACAACATGGAAAAATGATGATTCACTAGTTGTCTTTATCAAATCACCTGAACATACATAGAATTACAGAAAGAAGGGAAGGCTCCAAAATAGATTCAGATAATCATAAACTCAGCCATTGTCACTTGTATTTGGTCTTTCCAAAAAACGGGTTACAAATTTCTGCACAAAAATATTAAGGACAAAAAGTTGTCACATAAGCCTTCTTTACATAATTCCAACCCCCTAAAATGAATTTAAAAAACTCCCTAAATACAATCCCAGCACTTGGTTGAATTCAGGAATCCAGGCTACAAAAAGGGAGTCAAAACTTATCAAGAAGCATGACTCACTTCCTAACAACTACACTAAGTCATAATGAGACCCATGACTCATGTCAAAATTCCTCAAAATGCTCTAACTGGCCATAAAGATCTCCAAATTGCTTGGTCAAAGTCTAAATTCGACCCAAATTGAAATCCCTACAATCCCTTTTCATGGTCAAAATATTTGAAGTACCAAGTCTTCAATGAATCTTTCTCCTCTTTCTCCTCTTTTAAACACAGGTCACACTTATCCACTTGTCCTCAATGCTAAAGATAGAAAACAAAGGAAACATGTTTATAAAGGTTTGCAATTTTAAATAAAAATATAAAATAGTTTATAAAGTTACTATTATATATTTTTATTTAAAATTGATTTGCAACAAGAAGTGTTTAAAAACCCTTATAACCCATGTCAATATACAAACATTGTGGAAAAATAAAAATGGGAAATAAACCCACTTAAGCCCCCACGGACTTTAGAATTCATAAAATGGAGAAAAGGAGGTATGTCGGTTTGAATACCCTAAAAAATGCTTTCATTTGGATTTTCTTTCATTGCATGAATAGAGGAGGTCGGTTAGGGTTTGCTAGAGAAGATTTCATTGTTTCGCCACTATCAGCTTGCTGTAGCATTCAAATCACATTGTTTTGCCATCAACTGTGATGTGACTCAGTGCTGGAAGCACGTTTTAGCTGCTCTCATCATTTTGTAGCTGAAAATCATCATTTGGAGTCGCCATTATGTATTCTACATTTTTCTAAAAATTTCTTCTGTTGAGCACGTTTTCCTTCATACAGCCATCATGAGAAAACACGTTATTTGCAAGTAACATTTGGATTTGCAAGGTTTCAAGTTTCTTGAATGAAGAAACGACTTCTCTTCTGTAGTTTCTTTTGTTGAAGATTAAATATTTACCTTGTTCCACCATGACTAGAAAACATTGAACATATTGATGATGCTTATGCTGCCATTTTTGAACTAGTGCTGGAAGCACGACTTTGAATGCACACAGCAGTATTATTGTAAAAACGAAAAGGATTTCTGGGCGTTTACTTCTTTCTTTGTTGCTTGGGCACATTTTTCTTCAAATGACTGTTATAGCTGTTTGTTACTGATGTTTATCATTACTTTGAATGATGAAAAACTTGACATTTGCTGAAACTCGTGTTGAAGGTTTTTTGGAAAATTCTGCTGAGAATTTACTATTCAAATCAGATGCAAATCTGTTGTCTGTTGACTGCACTTATCATATTTATCGATCATCATACTGATCTTGTAGATTCTGCTATGGGAACTTTAAAAAAAACATCATGAAAATTTGCATTGTCGACTTGTATATTAAATGTCTTACTGTTGTGATATAACTGAGATCTTTTCCCTTTCCAGATCCAATCATGCTGCTACCATTTAAGAGATTCCCTTTTAGATTATTTTGGTTCTTTTCTGTCTAATGTGGCTTTGGAACATTCAGCAGTAACATAACAATATTTATGTGCATATTTTGTGTTTACCTCTGGGCCTCATTTCCATAAACAAGCCTATTCTAGTTCTGCTGTTAGCTTTTCTTTAGATTGTCTTTGATGTAATTCTTCAAAAACATTTCCATCTTTTACATTTGATTTCACTTGGTTTGCTGATGTCGCTTACTGTTGCTATTGCATCACCTTCCATTCTAAACAGCTGCTCATACCTTTTAAATATTCCCATGTATCTGACTGATCTGTTGTACTGTTAACAATTTTTGATTTGTTCTTATCTCTGCTTGCTGTTGGATCGGGGTTCTCATTGAGAGTGTTTGAAAATTTATTGTTGGAACTGTAAAACTTGATGATGAATCAGTACAAGATTGGCTTTATTATACGCAGACTCATATTTGTTTGTTGACAGTAGCATAGATAACTTATTTGGTTTGTTATCATGAATGTTATAAAAATTGATCTTCCTTGATGCTGAATTTGGATAAAGCATCGAAGGTTTTCCTTATAAAACTTTTTCTTGGGTTCCTCTTTGCAATCTTACTTGTTCCTTGTCACAGTGCTCTGTTTTTCCAGCAACTCACTCTTTTCAATTTTCTGATATTTGAAATGGTCTTTTATGAGGTTCGAGCACGGGCTCGTGACACTCACAAACTACCTCTCTGTAATTTGCATCTGAACATTTAGAATAGACTCGCTATTTTTTGTACGTATTCAAAAATAAGAGGAATATGATATGTGTGAGTATGTGGTTATAGATAACTAGTCTTTGCTTAGATCATAAAGATCTAACCCCACCTCTTTCTCTTGCAGGGGAATGAAGAACCAAGAGCTTACCGGATCAAAAAAAACTGAACCATGGGTGACAATGCAACGACAGAGAACATCGAACCAGTCAAAGTCTGAAAGGCAATGACTGGTTATCTCTGACTTTCTCCCATATGTTTTATTTTTCTTGTTCTTAGTACGTATGAAAGATAGCAATTGTATTCACATTTTGTGTGAGATACTTTGCTTTCAGCATTTCATCATTGTGTAAAATATCAATTGTATATTCATGAAATGAATGATACAAGGACATTTATATTCTTTCAAATAACAAATGAGAAGTGTTTTCAGCAAATAAAATTTGAATTCTCAAAACTGAATTTTAACATGTGTTAAAATTAAGTAACAAGTCACTGACAACTTTAACACCCTGTTGAACAAGCTGGAGTAGAGTAAAGGCCAAGACTCTGATGCTATGAATGAGGACCAGGGCCCGAACAATCGTACAAGGGCTAATTCCAAGAAGAATGAAGGAGCGGAAGCACAAAAGTTGGATGACATGAAAGCTTTTGCGGAAAATGTGAACATCCTAGCAGACCAAGGAGCGGACCTTTTGAAGACTCTGTAGTTGTCCGGAGGCTGTCTTTTTGCTTTTCTTTTGCTGTCTTTTCATGCATAGTTGTATTCTGGCCTCTCTTTTTTTGGCTTTTTATGTATGTTCTCTTTTGGCTTTGAGGCCTTTTGTTATTTGAACTTTTATGCTTTTGTTTCTATGATACTTTGTACAAGGTTTGAGGTCCTTTAAAACCTGTTTTTACATAATCAAAACATTCCCTCTTAGCTAGGGAGGATTTATAGAACACCTTGTGCTCTCAAGTATATGAAGAGATATCGACATAGTATGATATTCCTTGAATGACATATATAAGGATATCAACATAAATCCATCAAAACACACACACACACACACATACATATATTAACGTATATTACATATGGAATTTGTTTCAATTCAATATGAGGCTAAACTTCTCAACACTCCCTCTTTAGCAAGGAGAGAATTGCAGCAATTATAATACAAGATTTGAATACCAACTTAAGTGTGGTCTATGATAGATTTAAGTTATGGTGTTAGGCAAGATCTAGCCCAAAGAACCATAACAAATTGATTTTCATGTTGTTTGGGAAAATCTGTTTTGAAGAACCATAATGAGTTGGTTATCAAGGTGTTCGGCAAAATCCGGCCCAAAGAACCATGATAACACTTGCTCCTAGACATCCAACATATTTTGGTGCTATGGGTTAAAGTAGCATATCTAGGAGATGGGTCAAACTATTAATAAGATCGTCACCTTACAATAGTTACCTTTTGTTTCTTATCATAACTTCCGGCACTCCGGGACAACAACTTAATGTAGCTTGGTATGATAACAGGTCCAACTATTGATAAGATCGTCACCTTTCAATAGCTCCCCTCTAAATATATACATCAATGAAAGATTGTCACCTTTAATGACATAATCACAACAACATCATGTAGTAACTCACATGATATCCACCGTGAACCAAGTTAGAGGGTGGACCCACCATAGCTGCTACTAGAGGGTAGAACATGGGTTTTCACCTCAGACTTCTCTCTCAGAGGAGAGCACATTACAAAGAATTTCACTTAGATCTTCTCCTCATAGAGAAGATATTGTCCACAAAGGATTGCATCTCAAAATTTCTCCCTCTGAACAATGATCTTGGGAAGTCAGGTTGTGTAGTTACTCCCTTTGAGACTCTCTTCACCCAAGGATGTCTCTCAGACTCTCTCTAAATCTGATATTAATCTTTCAACCTTTAGTGATAAGTCGTTATTTCCTCATGATGTATATAGGGGTATGCCTATCAAAATATGTAGTTACGTACATGTATTTTTAGATTCCC
Source organism: Cupressus sempervirens (assembly GCA_028749045.1). Classification (NCBI taxonomy): domain Eukaryota; kingdom Viridiplantae; phylum Streptophyta; class Pinopsida; order Cupressales; family Cupressaceae; genus Cupressus; species Cupressus sempervirens. Next base: position 464,850,179 of record CM053793.1, read on the forward strand.
TCTGAGTATCAATCTTCTAAGCTCCTTTGTTGCTTTAGAATAAGTGTCATACTCCATCTTAATGTAGAAGTATCTCATAATCTCGATCATCAAAGATATTTGTTTCAAGAGCCTCATTTTATCCATCTTGATCATCAGGGTCTTTGGAGCTACTATCATTAGATTGAGTTTGCATGATATTAGGTATTATTATGAAAAGTACCAACCTTCTTTTCCTGTAAGAATATCCTCAACCGTAAAGGAAAAAATCAAAGTAGATAACCCATATAGTATGTATAGAATTACAAATAAGAGAGGGACTACAAAGATAGATAAATGTAAACAATAAGAATACTTATCTACACATGAACATTCAAAAATTGTCTTTTTAGTTATTTGAGAATGGAACATCTCCCTTCTAAATAAGGTTCAAGTGGAAATGGAACATTGACTATTATTCCTTCCACAATGTAATATTTCCACTCTTTCTTATATTGTTGAACAATTTTGTATCAATTATGACAACTTCTTTCTAAGTTCCAACTTGCTCTTTTCATCCATTGAAGGTCCAAACATTCATTTAGCTTAACAATAGAAGCAAACATGTCCTTCCATTTTCTCAAACTCATCCACAATATGCTAATATCTTGATTGAGTATGATTGTGCCACATGTATGGATCTATAACTCACACATCAACGAGAGTCTCGTAGATGGTTGAAACGAATTCTTGAAAACTTCATTAACGTCTCACAACAACTCAAATTTCCTTTGTTCATGCAAAGGTATTTGTTTGATCATTTTATTAAGCCTATATTACACACATCTTGCAATCTGTGTATTCCAAATTTTTATCATTAGTGAATCTATCACAACGTGGTTTACTCGCTCTGAATTAATATGATCAAGATCACCAAAAGTTGACTGGATCGTATCCTCTATATGCTTCCTCTCTTTCAAGGTTGCCTGAAATGTTAGTCTCCCTCTGAAGCTCAATCTCCCTCTTTTCCTGCAAGAATATTCGCGGAGGAAAAGATCAAGGCACATAGCTCTTATAAAAATAAGAGAGAGAGAGACTACAATAATAAATAGTTTGCATAATGATATAAGCCCATTTCAATAACATATATATATGTTCAATATTTAATCTGTCTCCTATTTATTACTTTCTTATTAATAAATATGTCTTTGATGCTTTTTCAATGTACAAATACTCATTAATTAAAGATATATTCATAATGAGTTAGGTTAAGTACTTACCTTAATATTACTTGATATATTTTATATAGCAAGGGGAAACATGTTGTTGTGGTCCTCCTTACCTTGTAGTGTAAGAAAAACCTTTCAACCTACTTCTCACCTTAACCTTGAAAAGAATGTCTCTCTTTATAAGAGACATACCCTTTAATATGATTTTTTCTTTAATAAACAAATTCCATTTCCTTATTGTTAGTACTAAGTTATACAATTATTTAGATTGAGATTATATCATTCCAATCAAGTATGAGGCTGACTCAACCAGCTGGCTCATGAAAACTCTTCTTCTATCTTATGCTTTTCATAGCATCCCCTTTGCACACTTGTGCTCTCATTTGTAATTACAAAGACTTAAAATCCATCATTTGTTTGAAAGCTAGAACTTTATTGCTGCACAAGTGGGTAGATCAAGTCCTCTCAAGTATATGAATAATTCATGCCATCTTATTTTGATAGTGGATGTAGAATAACTAGGAATTTCTATTAAGATTCAATCAATCACTTCAAACTTCTGTAATCATGTTGTCACAACTATCTTCAATCTCAACATCATTCTTTGAAGTGCTTCTAGGTTATATTGATTGTGAAGTCATGCATGCCATCTTGGTGAACTCAAGATCAATCATTAAATTAGGTAGTTGTTAATTCTGCTTATAAACCTTGGAAGAAGAACATTTTCAGCATGATGAGTTAACCAACATCAGTAACATTGATACCCTAATTTTTTTTTACTACAAGATATAAATGATCTTCTAGTGAATGCATATACTTCTCCGAGAGCTATTTGATCCTTATGATTGGTACTAAGGGTAGATTATAATCTCTTCCTCCCTTATGTATTCTCTTATGTTTAGTATATCAAAATGATAGGTTATACTTTGAGAATGTAACATAAGCAATATGATTGACTATAGGAGAAGAAGCTTGCTAACATGTAATATCAGTTCCTGAATTTTCCCGTGTAACACGGGTACGCGTCCCCCCCCCCCAAAATTGGGCCGTTTCGGAGACGAGGACGTCCCCGGGACGGAGGGACGACGTCTCAGCATTTTGGGCAGCGCCACTTAGAGCGCCACCGCCGCCGGAGACGGGGAGACATCTCCAAGACAGTGGAGACTTCTCCGAGATGGCTAGAGGTCTCCGAGTGTGGGGGTGCGAGGGGACGCCAAGGAGTCTCCTTCATTGAGGGGGGCCGCCAAGAAGTCTCCTTCATTGTGGGGGGACGCCAAGGAGCCTCCATTGATTTGACATTTTGATTTGGACTCTAGGAGACTTGTAGTTTTTGTTTGCATTATATACTTATTTTGATATCATGATTCATGGCACATGATACTTATTGTAATCATCTTTATGTCATGACTCATATGATCATTGATTACTATTAGATAGTAGAATCTAGATACTCATACAATTGATTTGAAGGCTGATATATACAGTTTAGACTAATATTTATTATTTGCTGATGTTCAATGTTTAATGTTCATTGTTTGTTTGTCATTTGATCATGAATCATGATATTCCAGTTGATATGGTATATGCTATACCATATACACCCCTACTCCTTCCGCCACCCCCCATCCCCCGCCGCCGTCCCCTCGCCGTCCCCTTGCCGTCCCCAAATCAAGGCCCCTCTGTCCCCCCGTCTCAGAAACTTGTCCCCCCGTCCCCCCGTCTCCCAGGGCGGTGTAACTATGGAATTTTCTTTATTAATATAAGATTGAAAGATATCTGTTCAGAGATGCTTATCTTAGTCCTTCTAAGTTCTCAGATCACTGCTCTTTTTAGTTAAGACTCGTATATATATATTGTGGTGTCCTCATGCTGATGAATATAGATCATTCACAAAGTAATAATCTCTAATAATTTAATTCATAACTTAATCACCATTAGCAACTTGAAGTCCCCCTTCCAGACTTACAAATTTGAATCTCCATATTAATGTTCACTCTATCATATATAAAAATGTTGACTATATGTTGAGTGTTGATGTGTTCATCCCTTCCTTGCCATTTTTCCTTCATTGTTCTACACTAAAAAACACATTGATTATAGATTACTAACTCCAAGTATTAAGGTAATTTCATTTGAAGTGCATCTATTGCCTCTAATGAAATACCAGTTGCTCAAATATTAAATTTCTTCCATTGAAATATATAGTTCGGTTTTTGTAACTCCTTTGTCCAGATGGTATATTCTGCCATTTTATAGATATATAAGGTCACGAGGAAAGCATACATCCAGTATTCTTTCCGTGCGCAGCCAATATACTACCCACTCCAAAGAGTTTCTTGATAAAATAGGACTCCTTATCAGATGTTGCAATGATAGACATTTCCAACCAATCTGAACTGGTATTTATGGCACCATTCATATCTTAAGAATATTCAATAATATTGTAGACTCCATATCTAGCTTACCTATATGGTGCAAAGATCCAACTTACAATAGACCTTGGGCATTCATTTTTTGCAGCTTGACTCTCAAAGAACGTTGCAGATCCATCGAGGAAGACGATCATTCATTGCACTGCATGTTGAAAATGCAGCCTGGGATTATATACGATCAGAGGTTCACATTTGCTTCGTTGAGGCCATCCCATGCACATGGCAAAAATCTTTAATGCAGTCTTTTACTAAATTTTTTATTTCTTCATAGCTAATAACAAGTTGTCTTTGTGTGTGGCCATGCTCTGTTGCTGCTTTTGTTGGAGTTTGGATTTCCTTCTTGATATGAATCTTTCTTACATTTGCAGCCTTCCTCTGATAACATGTTAAGTAACATGGATCTTTTCTACAAATGTAATAATATGACTGTTATCTTTTTGACCTACTAGTTCAAATAGAAAGGTTGTACTGCTGAAATGATTTATTATCAAACACTTGGTACTCCATGCCTATAAATTACATTTTATGATGCAAAGCATTACCAAAAAGAAAATGTAAAACAAGTATTATAATTTTTTCCGAAAATGTAATTTTATTTATCAAATGTCCATAGTGTTCCACACAAGCCGTGGAATTGACCAGCAAAGAAACATAAATCATAATCTGATTTTTACATATAAATACAAATGCAGAAAGAAAGAATAGAAAACAAAAAGGGTTTTTAGGTGCCAGCCATTTCCTAGAATGACTGGCTTGTTGCTGATTGTCTATGCGCTCACTTCTGTTGTCTTGTTTTTCCACGCTCCCGCTCCAAATCCTGCAAATGCAAAGATGAGTTAGATCAAAATGATCTAAGTAATGGCCAACAAACTCACCCTTCCGCTCCGCATATGCATTTACATCCAAAAATCCTAAGATCCTCATTTTCTTTTCTAACATGGTTGTTTCTTGTGTAGCATCCAATCTCTTAATAAGTGCATGGATACAACCATAGGCTCCCACAAGGGTTATTGAGCCCGGCATGCTTATAAGAGGTTGGATCATCGAAGCTGATCAAAAGTGCAATAAGGATATCAAACGGATGTATTCATTTATGAAACCTTTTATTCTAAAAAAAAGAATGCTACAAGAAGTTATATCAGTAAGGGAAAAGAGCATAGAATTTTCTAATTGTTTAAGGGGCAGATTTACATCAGTTTGAAACCTTACAGTTAGCTACAATATCTTTCGCCAAATAGTTATAAGTTCATTCTTGTTTGAAATCAGCTTGGAAATGAAGTATATTCATAGTAGCAAACAAAGAATTAATGAAGAGCAGGGCATCTTTTAAAGTCACAGGCATGCAAGCATCTCAAGAAAAAAAAAATCAGGTTTGATAAAATTTACCTATCATTTCGGTTATGCAAAGGAAAGGAAACCACATGTTTGTTTTTTGCTTCAGATGCATTATAAATGACAGCAATGTGTGTAAGCAAGGAACAACAAACAATTTTAGAGTGACCATTATGATCATGGGTGAAAAATTCAGAATGCAAAAATAATGAACAGCAAGTGAGTACTAATAGCAACTCAAAATGCTTCAGATAAATGCTCCAGCTTGAGGTTGTAACAGGGTTTTACATATACAAGCATGCTATAAGGGTTTTCTCCAACTATGAAGACATATGCTAAATAAGGAGGATCTATTCACAAATTATACAACTTGCAGCCAGGTGAGGACTCTCCACATGAACTACTAAAGGCTCCACTTCAGTGTGAGTATGTTCAAAAGCAAAGATATGTTCTAATCAGGTGTTGTGATAGGAAAGTTTAAGCGTCTTAAAACCCTCAAAATATTTTTGAGACAGGTTTGGAGAATATGCCCAGAAGTTGTATGCAGGCTGGACTAAAGAGAAATTTCAGTAGGAAAAGGCACATGAGAACATCTTTAGATGGTGTGCACAATTGTGTCAGTCAATCACAGCCAGGACTGAAAGGGAGGATATATATATATATATATATATATATATATATATAGATATATATATATATATTACAACTTAATGCTTCTGGGATGACAAAATAAAACTTACCGAAGCTGTGTGAGGCAGCATACACAGCACTAGCATCTTTCCCTTCAAATGCTACAGTGTCTCACGTACGACATACCATATATACAGTATTGAGAGGTGATGTTAAAATACAACAGTAAAAGACCAGAAGTAGTTGTAATTGTAATTGGAGATATTGCTTTTGAAGGTGACATTGGTGTGAAACTACAAAGTTCAAGGATAAAAAACATTTGCCTCTATTCTTCTGAGCGTGCTTCAGTGTGCTTCTGGCTTCCAGTCTGTAAGAAACAAGAGAAAATGGTTTCTCTTCTTGGTCATTGCAGTCAAGTAATAAGAAGGAATGTAGTAAGGAAAGAGCTGTCAAAATCTCATACATCCAAAATAATTTATTATCCATAACTTGATAGTGGGGAAGTATTCAAGATATCGAATTCCATAATGAGCAGAAAATACCAGGTTATATCTATGGTGTCCAACAAAGGGAAAATCAAATGAAATGCATATGATATTATCATGTCAAAGATGGTAAGTAGGGTACCTTCAAATACAAACCCCGAAACCCTTGAAGTCCCAAATTTTTTCCAAGAAGCGGAAATGAAAGAGAGATCACAGCTCAAACAACAAAGGAAAGCAGAAAAAGTCATTAATGGCAGCCTCAATACTTCCAACAGCAAGAGGTAAAACATAAACATCTTTTTGCATTTCTGAGAGAGAATCTTACCCAGTCGCTGTTTGACAGTAGCTGCAGCATAACTTCCAACAGTAGAGACTCCAGAGGCAGAAATGCATAGGAAAACCATTAATGGCGGCTGAGGTTATGAGCAATTTTTTGTCTCCAAACCCTAAGTCAACCTCCAGCTCCAAGTTTCCAGAAATGTCGACAAGGAGAAATGAAAATTAATTGTGGATTAGCAAAGTCAAATATATTGTGCCCTAAGCTGTATTTCATAAATTTTGGAGTCCGGGCATATTGTGGTTTTATTTTTTATTTTATTTTTAAAATTTGCTAAGTCCATGTTAATTATTTTTCTGTGGGGGGTGGGGAGGGGAGGGGAGGGATTTTAATATCCTAGTCTTCCTATGTTGTTGTTTATTGCATTTACAATCTTCTGAAACAAATTATTTAATGGTATTTATAAACCATTTAATACATATTTTTTAAAATGCGTTAAAAGATCAAACATGACATGTGGAGTTAGTGTTTGTTAGAATATTATATTTGACTTATGAGTTATGACTCAGTTTGGAGACATGTGGAGGGAATATAGGAATCTGCAAGTCGAATTTAACTTTTGCCTGTCAGTTGAGAAGTCTTTATAGTCAGTTTGAGCCTTTTAGGGATAGTTTATGATGAGTCATAGGTCTTATTATGACTTAATGGGCTTGAGGCATTGATTTTGACATTATTTTGGAGGTTTCTAAGTCCTTTTTTGGGGGCTATTTTTTGGCACCCATCCCAAGGTTTGTTTGAGGTGTACTTAGTGAGTTCTTGAACTCATATTGTATTGAGTTCTGACTAGTGACTAGGAGAGTCTAAGTGATTATTTTTTATCCTTATTTTTTGGCATTATTGGTCTGTAACTTAGTTTTTTTCAGTGGAAGATTGAATATATTTTGCAGGTCTTATCTCATTTGCAAAGTTCTTCATCCTACTTGTTATTGCAGTTCAGTGTGTCACATGATTTATAAAGCAAGAAATACAAAGTGTTTTTTAAAAGGACATTTTGTTTCATAGCTTCTGTCTCACATATCCTCACCTTCTTGCAAGTGGCCTTTTGTGCAGGTTGTTAGTTGTGTCATAAAGGTGTTTCAAGTGCTAGTTTGTGAAAAATCATCTTTCCTTAATAGTATGTGTATCATTCAGGCCAGTTAATGAAATATTTATGCATTGGGGTCCATAATAGGTTATGATTTTCCTTTTTCTTCGCACTTTAGAATAAGTATCATTCATAAGTTGTTCGTCTTTGTTAAGGTTAATATTAGCTTAGGATTTATGTTTTATGTATTTCTTAGTTTTAGCATCTTAGATAAGTTTTCTCTCTTCCCTTTTCCTGGAAAGTTAAGTAAAGTGTGAGCAAGTTAGGAGCCAGCCTTATCCGAAGATTCACTCTATTTATAGGTCACCCACAGCTTAGGAGTGTTTCCATTGTTATCTTGAAATGTTAAGTTATTGTTGAATTTGACAAGGGTGTAATTTCAAGTGATAACAATGACCATTGTGATTGATATGTTCCAAATGCAGATTGTTGTCGATAAAATTATAAAACAACCAATGGGTAGATTAACATGTAGTTGGTAATTGTTATGTAGCCGACGGACGCCTTTGGAAAGGTTCTTCGTTGTTATGTAGCCGAGGGGCCCCTTCGGGAAGGTTCTTCAAAATGGTATATGTAGAACTTTGGATCATCATTGTAATCATCACTGGGAAGCACTATGTAATCTCTTTGGCATATATGCGAATAATAAAAGGAGCTCTACTATGTTACATGTTCTTATTTATTGTTTGTTTGCATTAATCTATTTACCCCATACGGTAAACATTTGGTGTCGTTGCCCAATGGACCTAGAACGAAGGAGGAATGAAGACTAATGTCGAATCAGCTTAACAAGGATATAAATAAGATACAGGGAAAAGATGGAATACGCATTGCACAAGAAATTTTAATTTTGGCACAACAGGCTGAGCGCAAATGGAGGTTTGAGCAGATTGCCAATGGACACTGAAGCACCGAGGAATTGTTGGAAGAGACTCGATAGCGGCTGAATTTGATGAAAGAAACAAGGGAAGAATTTTTGAACCTATACACGCCGAGGGAAGAGAATCTGACGGAAGGGAATCAACTTGCACAGCTTGGAGTGCTGAGGGAGCACGAGCGTGGAGTGAACTCTTTGTCCGTGATACACTTTTGGAATGAACAACTTCGCTTGAGGAAAACCTTTTTTCACCAAGTAACGCAGTTGTTAGAAATAAGACGATTGTCCGAAATAGCGTGGTTGTTTAGAACAGCGCAAGTGTGCAGAACAGCGCGAGTGTGCAGAATAGCATAGGTGTGCAGAACAACGCAAGTGTGCCGAACAATGCGGGTGTATAGAACAACGCGAGTGTGTAGAATAGCATAGGGGTGCAAAATAGTGCGGGTACACAAGTACCTCCAACTCGAATAGTAATGGCTGGACCAAAGGAAAAATTGCCAAAGTTTGATGGTGCAAAACAACACGGTTGTTTAGAACAGCACGGGTGTGCAGAACAACACAGGTGTGCCGAACATGGGTGTACAAAACAACGTAGGTGTGTAGGACAACGAGAGGGTGCAAAACAATGCGGGTACACAAGCACCTCCAACTCGAATAGTAATGGTTGGACCAAAGGAAAAATTGACAAAGTTTGATGGTGATGGAACGACTGATCCAATTAGACACTGTTAGACATGCGAAACAATTTGGACAGCGAATGGCGTAACCGACATAGATAAATGGGTCTGACAATTTCCAACAACCCTAAGGGCTGTAGCAGTTGATTGGTTTGCCGACACCGATCCCCAAAAATTAACTACATGGGCGGAAGTTAAAAAAGAGTTTATCACGGAGTTTCAATTGCTGCAAGATGACAATGAGATTGTAGTAGAAATATACACCACAAAGCAAAGGAAAAATGAGACAGTCAGTGTATATGCCAGAAAACTAAAAGCATTAGTAAATAAAATGGAAAGTCACTCAATAGATGGACTGAAAAAACAATGGTTCATTGAAGGACTACGCTTGGAGTTAAGGAAGAAAATGAAGATTGTGCCACCATCATCATACACCAAAGCATACAATCGGGCGATGGACTTAGAGAGTGAACAAAAAATGAAAAAGAAGAATAAAAGTAGCTCATCCGACTCAAATGACGTGTCTTTGGAAGAAGATAACAGTGGTGACGAAAAGGGCTGCAAGAAGGTTCGAGCTCTTCATAAGGTTATGATCAGAATGATGAGGGAATTTAAAAATATGTAGAAAGAAATGAAGGGAAACGAGCTATGGTGCACAGAATGCAAGACAAAAGGTCACACGAAGGGATCCTGTCCAAAAAACTAGTTCTGTGAGATCTGCCAAATTATGGGACATTCCACAAAAGAACGCCCCTTTAATATGAAAACAAGAGGACATCAACAAGTGCTCCTGACACAAGAGGCTTCCGTGTCAAGAGGGAGCAGAAACACCAGCAATGATGGTGCCACTTTAGGTGGGTACATAAATAATAGAAGAGGGCAAAACAACAATACCAACAATAATAATGGGGGGCTGCAGCTGAATTCGGTACAATGCGAATGGCCGCCTAATGGTTCAATGCCGAGCATGTAATTTGTGGGGCCACTTTGTACGAAACTGTACATCAGCGAATACACCAAAGTTGTTATGCCGATGGTGTAGACCTAGAGATCATGAAGATGCGAAGTGCCCGAAATCAGGAGTGAATTTGATCAGCATTGGTGCAGATGAAGAAGTCTTGGCAATCACCTGTAAACAAGCACAATTGTACACCGACTTGACAGAAGAAAAGAAGAGATTGGAAGAAGCGCGGGCGAAAATTGAGAACACAACACAGGTAGAGAAATCACAATTGAAACACATTACCGGTACCTCAACAAGGAACTATGCAAAACAAAACATCATACGACAGATATTACAAATTGAAATACCAGTCAAGTTAAATGATTTGATCCTCACAATGCCTCAACTTTGATCGGCACTCACAAACATTGCTCCAACTGCTAAATTACTAGGAGAACACGGAAGGGAGAAGTAAACTAAAGTAAGTACAACTGACGAAAGGGAGAAAGAAAGTGGAGCAAGTACAGTGCACGGAAGGGAGAAGGAAAGTGGAGCAAGTACAGTGGACCCAATGCTGCTAGCACTCACATCCGGATGGCATCCGACAGTCGTAGAGATGGGTATATTAGGAATGGTCCTTTTAGCAACAATTGTGGACGGAGGTTCAGGGTTAAATGTCCTACCAGAAGATACTTAGAAAAATTTGGGACAACCGACATTGTGGCCACCTACCTTCTAGTTGCTCATGACAGACCAGCATGGGATCAAACTGTTGGGAATCCTAATGACACAACTAGTGACTATTAGAACACAGTCGTTCCTACTCGATTTCGTTGTCATTCCGTTGAAGAGGAGAGGATATGACGCCATTCTGGGCCGAGGATGGCTCATACAAGAAAAGGTTAAGCATGATTGGAAGAAGAATACAGTAACAATGGAAAGCAGATGATGATTCATTATTGATTTACATACATAAATGGTGGGCGAAGAAGCTGTATCATCTGATTCCAAAGAAGAGGATGAAGGAAAGCAGCGATTGGAACCCAATGAGGAAGGAGTCCTATGGTTGGAAGGTGGATTGGCGGACGATGAATTGGATTCGATGAATGACCTTTTTCACTGGCAGAAGGAGGACTACGAACTCTTTCCGAGATATATTATGTTAAGGGTCGACAAAGGTGAGAAAGAAGAGGAAAATGAATGTTTGAAGGAATACAGAGAAGCGAAAGAAGGAAAGGCAGTTATGGTTGAAGTTGAAGGGAAGAACATACAGTACGAACCTAGAAAATGGAAAGATTCCACCATACGATACACAGTGAACAGACCGCACAGAAAGAAAAGGTTACAACACACCATAAATTTATTAGAAAGGTGTCGATAGCAAGGAACACAAATCATACGGTCTGTACAGGAAACAAAGAGGAAGAGCTTAATAAAAACTTCACTAGTACGAAGTGAAGGTTCTAAAATCAAGAATACAGTTATTGATGGCAAGGAGTGGCAACTGATGGAATTCATGGTATTGAGTTTCGATAACAAGTTTGGAGATATGGAAAGCCCGAGGGAGAGATTGTGTAACTTAAATAAACTTGATGAGCGATGATTGCAGGCACAATGGGCCACAGAGGTGATACAGAATAGGCGCAAAGCGTGGCATGATATACACCTGAAATTGAACAAGTTCCAACCAAAACAACTAGTGTTGAAGGATGACGGATGGAACAAAATCAAACCGGGGAAGTTTAAAGTCAAATGGGTCAGGCTATACCAGATCCCAGAAGTAGGTGATAATGGAGCCATAAAGCTATGGACATTGGACGGGCAGCAAATTCCAAAAATGGTGAACTTTGTTCCAAATTGAAAATATATCATGCGTGACTTGTTCCGTCGCCAACGAATATTGAGTAGTAAAATTCAGTGAATTAAAAAAATGTTGAAAAAAAGAAAAAAATTAGAAAAAAAAAAGAAAAAAGAAAGAAAGTTATTAGTCACCATACGGCCACCGTACAACAACCAACTAATGACCACCATACGGTGTTTTATGTGCCCTGTATGGTGTTTAAAGTGCCTTCACCGTATGGAAAAGTGAGACACCTTCACCGTACAACAAGCAGGAGGAGTCGACATAGAATTTTTCCTTGCGGATTTTCTATTGCCTCCCCATATGGCATTTTCTCCAGTCAATAGATAATAAACAATGTATGACCCTTGCACAGTAATGGCACCATACGGCTTGTATTTGAACCAGAGAAATTAGCTTGAAGTCAATTCTGTATGGTACATGCAGGAGAAGCAAAGATCGTATTTATTCAATAGGACGCAGAGGCCATACGACGTATTTCAAAGATAGGAGGTAAACCAAAGTTCGTACAGTAACTACAAAGACCCGTACAGTGTGTAAGTAACAAGGAAAGTTCTTCGTGATAATATACAGGGCATCACAAAGCTTGCATTCAGGCATCTTGCCAAGAGGGGAGGTGTTAAACACATCAACAACTTGATCTATGAAGAAGCTAGTGGTGTTTTAAAGATCTTCTTGGAAGGAAAGGCCGTACAGCCAATTAGATGAAGTAACTGCAACAGAAGTCTAAAGTCTATATCATTCAATTGTACAATTGAGAAATTGTTTAACCATACAACAGAAGCTCACAGATCAACAGAAGGAAGCAGTTAGAAGAGGAGCAAAAAAAAAATGACGATAAATCAAAAATGTTTAGAATGAATAACGCATGATGCCGAAGTGAAGGGAAAGACATAAACAAATAGTAAAACATAAGCATTTGCCAGAAAGAGTGTGTGATCGGAAGAAAATCACAAAAACGGTGTGTTCCATGGAGTTTTGTGTGGGTTTGAGAGTGCTAATTTGGTCTTGGACCCCAGGACCCTGCAGGGGTGCTGCCCCCTAGACCCTCAGTCGGTGCAGTTATCAGTCGTGGAAAGTGTGACCAGTTGATGAGACATGGAGCTGCTGCAGCCATATAGTGTTTGTGTACCAGAGGTAGAGAGAGCACTAGAGCAAGCCTTTCAAGAGAGGTGATACATTTTGAGGCACTTGGAGTAGGTTTTGGATGTGAAGCTGTCTTGGTGGATGCATAGAGAGCTAGGGAGGAGCTGATTATCCAATTGAAGGCAGTTCAACAACACTTGGCTCAATGTACCTAGGAGTTGGAAGTAGAGAGCAACATGGGTGGCTATCAAGGTCAGCTAAGGAAATGATATTGTGTTAGCAAAGGCTGCAAATGCAACGTATTTTGGAGACCAATTTGATGTAGGCACGGAATGAATGTGAAAGTGGTGTGACAGAAACATATCTATCTTTTTATAGATAGTTAATGTATCCTGTTTTGTTAATCTGTGTTGGATATTTTGTAATTGTTGTCCAGAGACGACTTTTCTTTTTGGGGGGGATGATGTTGTCAGTAAAATTATAAAATAGTCGATGGGTAGATTAACATGTAGTCGGTAATTGTTATGTAGCCGACAGACCCCTTCGGGAAGGTTCTTCATTGTTATGTAGCCGACAGGCCCCTTCGGGAAGGTTCTTTGGAATGGTATATGTACAACTTTGGATCAACCTTGTAATCATCATTGGGAAGCACTATGTAATCTCTTCGACATATATACAAATAATAAAAGGAGTTCTGTTGTGTTACATATTCTTGTTTATTGTCTGTATACATTAATCTATTTACCCCATATGGTAAACACAGATTTGGATCTCATATAAATATGAGAGGAGACATGTTTCATGAAGAGACATGTCTCCAAGGTTTAATAATCATTTAATTAATATATATATTTCATAATACTAATAACTATAATATATATAGTATATACTATATATATATACTAATATATATAGTATATACTATATATATATACTAATATATATTATTATTATTATTACATGAAATCGTATATATAGAAAATCATAATTTACCAATAACAACAATGAATCTCGCATCAAATTTATCCGACTGAAGCTACAATTTTAACACTCCCTCTTAGCTAGGGAAGATTTGTAGAACATCTTGTACTCTGAAGTATATAAATAGATATCGACTCAATATGATATTCTTGGAATGACATAAATAAGGATATCAACATAAATCCATCAACACAAATATATATTAACATATATTACATATGGAATTTGTTTCAATTCACTATGAGGCTAAATTTCTCAACACTTTTGGTAGGCATTGTGAACCTGATGCCAGTGCACATACCAAGAGAATATCAATATGATGAATATCATATGATTGATATTCCTTGTTGAATCATACTTAGGATGATATTGAAAGATAACATCTATTTTGATGGATACAATTTGATATCCTTAGATATGTCATTCCAAGAATTCAATATTTAGAGCATAATGTGTTATATAACAATGCTTCCTAGCTAAGGAGTGTTAATGTTATAGCTTCGGTTGGATTGAATTGACTTAGAGATAATCATTCCATGGTTATTAGTTAATCATCAATTAGAGAAACTCTCATATATATTTGTGTGTGTGTGTGTGTGTATTATATATTATATATAGATATGTTTATATAATTGTTAATATTGTCTAAATGGTTATTAACTTATAAACTATAGGGAGACATGTCTTTTCTACTCATATTTATACATGTTCAAATCTGCACTTTGAGCACACATAAAATTATGACAGTGTTATTACATTTGCAAAAAACAATCCTTCAAAATTAACAAGGGAGATCTTGCATCGCACAAAAAAATATTCAAGTTTTTCAATAAGGGCTATCTTTTTGCAGAGGTTTTGTTTCTAGAAAATCTCCTATTTTTAGTAAGTTGTTCATTTGAGCCCCGGATGTTCTAATTTCTTCCTTGGATGTTCACTTTGGTTATGTAAGCCTGCATGTGAACTTTCATTGCAAGGTGAAGTTTGGTTTTGAAGATATTGAAGAATTTTGGTTTTGGTAGGGAGTACAAAAACTTTGAACTCAATTTTGAAGGCCTAAGATGCTTCAAAAAGGGGTCAAACCTTAGCTGACTAGCATTTCATGTGCATGATGTTGTGGAGCACTTCGAAAGGTTTTCTAAAAGTGGTTATAATAGCCAATCTAGTTAACTCATCACAAGTATTGCCTTCAGAAGCTGCACTACCTTGAGTAAGAAAAATAAAATTCCTTTAAACACTCATTTTATGTTTCAAAAATTGTTTGGGGCATATTACTGACATTCCAATTTAAAGAAGAAAAAAATTTAAGGATGGTCAGCCTCAAACTGAGGTTTAGAATTTCTAGAACCTTCTAGATTGGTAATAATCCCCTTGTATAAAGAAGACCCATATGATAATCTAGGGCAGTTTTGATGGTGTAGGTGGTGGCTCTGTCAGAAATAGATAATACTGAGAAGGGGGGAGGGGGGTGAATCAGTATCCTACAAACTTTTGTCCACAACTGAATATTGTTAATTACTTTATAACTTGCATATGAAAGTAAACCAACAATGCTGAACAGTAAATATAACTATGCACATAGAGAACTCATAACACGATTATTTGTTAACTAGAGAAACCTTGGCCAAGGGAAAACCCTGGTGGCGATGATACCCACTAGATGATTCACTAAACAATAGGATCTTGTTAAGGATATTGACCCTGTTGGGAGTCTATGAAGTACATATAGTGTCTCATGTCCTTGTTAGAAACATCAACCCTATTAGGAGTTGGTAGAACAAATACAATGTATGCAAGAAGAGCCCACTGCCCTAAAATGCAATTATACATTCCAGTTCTTCAGAAGAATAGATATACATACAATACTTTCCTGTCTACTATATTTTGTACTTGCTCTAATCATATATCAGATGTAGTTCACATATCATCAATCACAAATCTCACATAGATCATATGTCGCATAGTACATCATATATCACACACTTCTTTCACTTGCACAACACTCTTATCTTCACAAGATAAGATCTTTAGTTGTACCTCCCATCTTCATAATTCTTTCTCAGTCGGTCTTCATGTCTTAACACTCTTGACTTAATATAAAATAACTTATCGAATAATATTCACATAGTCAACTCATCATGACTTAGTAATTATTCCATAACCAAAATAATTCCTCAACTGGTACAATCCAATTCTTTGCTATGCTTTGTTCTGCTCTATTAAATACTCGTATTGGTATTTCAATCATAACTCGCACCATAATGTCCGTACACACTTGCGCATTGGTACATGTCATCATAATAATGTCATAGAGCTTCCCTTAACCACGCATAAGCTAACTCTCAACGAGTCATCCATACACATCACGTATGTTTGCTATGCTACTGCAAATTGTCTAACACTTAGACAATTTTCTACTTGTAAATGCATAAATGAAATGTTGAATACATGTTGCCATATATGACAAGCATCAATTCATCTATTTGACCATATTGCCAATAGGCTCTTTCTTGGAAATTATTGTAATGAAAATGCCCATATGGCTCTAGCATGTTATTTTTCTGTATATTGTAATGGCATTTCATTGAAGATAATAGAAGGCTTCCCTATTAGTTAATATGCTTCCCTCTAGTCCAAGTTGAACTGTGTTCGTGTCACACTTGGGAGCGTGTAATTAACAGGTATTTGGTGGCCCAAACCAAACCCAATATGGTTTCACTAATGGCTATTAAAACAGAATATCAGGGAATTGAGCAGATGTTAGGGTGAAATGAAAATCCAAAGGATGTACCATCAAGGGAAACAATGCACCAAACTTCTAGCATCAGATTGGGATGCACTCTTAGGTTCAAGAATTATCAATCTCTCATTTTGACCCCTTCCCGCCCACCCCACAAAACCTCAAAGTACCCATCCCTGCATTGGGTACTTGGAGTACTTGAATACCCTCACCTCTCCCTTTCCGCAACCATGCCACTAACTGGATGAGAACTTGAATTTCTATTTGAATTTTGAATTTTGAATGTTACTATTTGATATGTACTATGTTAAATGGTTCTGGTTCATGTTGCAATTTTTCTATGTTCAAGTATTTCAATTTGGTATGTTATACTGAAACATCATTTCATAATCAACATTTCAACTTCTATATGTATAGTATGCAACAACCCCTGCCGCCCCCTCTCCCTCTTGATGACCCGGATATGAGGCCCTTTGTCCCCTGTCTCAGAAACTCATCCCAACGTCCCGATGTACCCCAATGCAGGTGTTACACTGCATTGAGAGCCTCTTGACTTGAAGATTTCAAAGAGGCAGCTATTTTGAAATCTTCTATTAGTGTTAGAGCATTTGCATCATTGTGAGATTTCACTTCAAGCTAGAAAGAAATACCTTTCAACTTTCAAGGAACATCCTTGTAGGTGATCTAACATTACTCCCATCTTGCTGGACTGTGATTGTCTTACAATGTGTTGGGATATGAAGCCCAAGAGTCATATGCCTTTTCGTTCTCCCTCTTGACTCTTTGTATTTGTAGAGTTCTATATAATGGTTGTGTGCAGTCCATGTAATGTATCAGTTAATTAATACAAGTAATTCCCTGCTAGAGTGTGGACGTAGGCAAGTTTTGTCGAACCACAATAAATCTGTGTTATTGTGTGTTTCCTCTTCTTTGATTCAATTTCTTTGCTTGTTATTATATTTACACAATGCTCCATTAAAAATCTAATTTTACAAACCAACACTGTGTGATTCCAAGAAACTTTACAGTTCTAATTCTTGATTATCCTTTTAGCAGGGAACATTATGCCATGGTAATAAAATATTTTAATTATCATCGTTTCATTCTTCAATACATATTATCTTGGGAGATACTTATTACAGATATCTTGCTTTGTCATCTCATTTTTTGGGTAATGCGCTGGAAACATGCAAAAATATAAGAGATGGTATCAGTTTCTGGGAATAGAATTTCTTTCAATATAACTGGTTCATCCTTGCAGTCACTTTTATTGGTATGACTGTCAAATTTCTATATTTAGTCTCATTTTCAAAAACATTTTAAAAATCCATGTATCACCCTTGTACTTCAGTTCTATCTTCTTGCCATATAGCAACCTCCCAGATGTTTGGTGGCACACTTTTATCATAATTTTGATTCGATTATTATATGGGGTCTTTGTTACGAGCTACTGCCTGAAGGTCCCCACACTTGCACAATACAGTTCTGGTATTCATTAAGAGACCTGTGAAGTATCTCGAGTTCTAATATCCTAGTTTACTATAATTATTAAAACATAATAAAGAAAAGTATCACTGCAGGTACATGTGTCATAGTAAAAACATATAAAAGAACTTAATAATACATGAAAAACATTGAAAACACAATTAAACTGCCAGTAGTCTTGCCACATGTAGTTCTGATGAATGAATTACTCAGAGCTCTCTGATGAATAACAATATGATGATTAATTCATGCATTCTTAAGTTCGAATATCACCAATGCCCACTTTCCTGTTTAAAGAGAGTATGAAGATATAAACCTATATGATATATCATATATCATGACTCATAGATCTGAATTATCTTTTTCAGATTTACAAGGATAGTTTTGTTATTCTTTGATCTATTTCATGCATATGACATTGATATTATGGTTAATTATTTGTTTAACTTTTTGTTGTTTGTTGTACTAATATACCTAAACTGTAATAAACAAACTGCAAATCATTGTTATCTGCAACTGTATCGGGGTAACTTAGTATCTAGTAGATAGACAAGTGTCATGCCTAATAGCTTTGGTTAACACTAGGTTGTTTCCTATTTAATCTTACCATGCATAATATAATAGATTCTCTAATGTCAGCTGAAGATTTTGCACTTTTTTGTAACTTTGAATTATTAGATTGTTTTAGTACTTTCACAATGGATATTTCTTGAATATTACTTTGTGTGCAGAATAATACAGTGAGTGTAACATCTTTACTAGGAGGAGGTGCAGATAGCACAGGAGCAGGCATTGCTTGCAGGAATGGTACGTTTGACTAAAAGTGTTAACATTGATATTCTACCCTTATTCATACTAGGTGAAGTCTGTATAAATCATAGTAACGTGAATCGAAATCGTATCAGAATCGGCACGGCCAAATCGAATCGTGAATCGAGGGTGAATCGCCGGTGAATCGATGATCAATTGGCAAATTAGAAAAAACCCTTTAAATGTAAAGATTTTAACAATTTAAGACTTATTTCATGCACCCTTTATTGAATATAACTTAAAAACACTATAACATCATCAAATAGAATCTAACATACATAAACATGAAACATAAAATCCATCACATACGTAACTATGTTATCATTATGTACTAAAATGTAAATTGTAGGCTAGCTGAAGTAAATAAAAATCAAATGATCATAATGATTCAAATCATAGAATTAGTAAGATGAAATCATGAAGATCTATAAGACATCAAATCATAAATGTATGTATAAATCTAAGATGAAGATCCATGAAAGTTTGAAACATATGTCTATCAGTGATTCAATATCACTATCAATATCTATACAGTGTAAACAAAATATAAAAACAAGGCTCCAGCTCAAGCCTCATCGTCCTCTAGCTCTACTGCAGCCTCAACCTCAGCCTCTGAGTATCCAATTTGCCTATGAGAAAGGCGTGTAAGGTAGGTCCTAGAGGACTGCCGAGCCATGTCCCCTACATGGGCAATGGGCTCACGAATAACGTTGCTAGGGCCTGCGTCTGTGCATGCGCGTGTGCGTCTACCAATGCCTGAACGTGCTCTAGCTGCCTCCTCTGCCCTGGCCACAACCTCAGCCTCTACATCCACCTGGTCAACTCACGCGCGGTCTTCCTCAGTGAAGACTGGGTCCACGGTTTCTATGATCCACTCTGATTCTGGATCAATCTCCTCCAGTATCGAAGAGGAATCAGCACCCAAAATCTGTCTGATCCTAAGACGAAGGTTGTAATGAACAAAGACAAGATCATTCAACCTCTGCACTGTCAACCTGTTTCTCCTCTTCGAGTGAATGTGCTCGAACATGGACCAACTGCGCTCACATCTAGAAGCGCTGCTCAGCTGACTCAGAATGCGGATGGCAATTTTTTGAAGGTTTGGGGTTGTGGCCCCAAACATTTTCCACCATCTATTTGAAATAAGGAAAAAACAAAAACAATTAGTCTCATTTACAAATTACAACTCTAAAATTAATGCATTTAGAATCTAGATTCATGAACATTGAATATATTATTTAATTTTTACCTGGCTGTAGTGTTGTCTGAGCATTTATGGCCATCCTGCCAGAGAAAAGTGGCCCCTCCTTATTGTTGAACTGGTCTAGCTCAACAATCGCAGCAGCGCTATTTTCATTGCTACTCAATCTCTGAATCACTGTGTATAAGCTAGTGA
Source organism: Cupressus sempervirens (assembly GCA_028749045.1). Classification (NCBI taxonomy): domain Eukaryota; kingdom Viridiplantae; phylum Streptophyta; class Pinopsida; order Cupressales; family Cupressaceae; genus Cupressus; species Cupressus sempervirens. The sequence continues at coordinate 464,870,519 of CM053793.1, forward strand.
GAACCTCCGCATCCGCTTTGAACTCAAGACGGAAACAAAATGCCAGATTCAAATAGTAAGCTGCTGTGTGGATGGGTCGATGGAGCCGATTCTGCCATCTCCTATCGATGATGTCCCAAATAGGGCCATACCTCTCTTGCACTCCTGCATATTGGGCTCTGATGGCCTCCTTAGCCCTATCCATGCCCTCATAAATGTAGCCCATAGAGGGCTTCTCTCCATCAGCAGTTCGTAGCAAAGCTACAAGGGGCTCAGTGACCTACATATAAAGTAAAACGAAAAATTTGAGTCAAAACTTAAATATAAAATAATATAACTTAAAGTAAAAGCAAAATACTAAATGTTAAATTGCAATAAATTTACCTTAAGGATTTCTCTAGTAGGTTTCCAAAAACCATCCTCATCAAATATGCAATCCGCCACATCTAACCCTACAGTGGTCATAGCACAGGAAGAGCAAATCCACTCTTGCCTCACAAACATGCTCCTCAATCCATCCCTTGATGTCAATAAGGACTGCAAGGTGATGAAATTCGAGGCAAACCTCGTGATACCTGGGCGAGCTAACTCCTCACCTCTTGTATACTTCCTCATTGTGCTAAGGACAAATGCATGATTATAAATGAATTTGCATATTTTTTTGCCCTTTCCACACATGACTTGACAAACTCAAGTTTGCCAATTTCCTCCAACATGAGGTCAATGCAGTGTGTCGCACAAGGGGACCAAAATATGGTGGGGTGCCTCTCCATCAAAAGTTTACCTACAACAATTTTAAGTCAATTAGAAACTCAAATTTCAAAATTCAAATAAATTTATTTTCAAAACTTGAAAAGTTAAAAGTTTACCTGCTGCAACATAATTTGCTGCATTATCCGTCACCACCTGGATCACATTTTGTTCCCCCACCTCTGCTATAACTTTCTCAATAGCCTCACGTAAATATGTGGCATTTTTCACATGTGCGGAAGCATCAATGGATTTTATGAACATGGTATGTCCTACAAGTAACAAAACAACGAATTATAATATTAAATGGATCATTAATGAATTAGCATTCAACAAATCAAAATTTACAATTATGTATGTAGGAAAGTAGAATGATCAATCACCTCCACAGGATACAAAAAAATTGAGGAGTGTTCTATTCCTCCTATCGGTCCAACCATCAGTCATGATGGTGCAACCCTTTGCAATCCATTCCTTTCGGTTCTCCTCGAGGTCAACCCTCATGTCCTCTACCATCTCATCCAGGAGGTATCCGCTCAACTTAGCCTTAGTTGGGGCTTTAAACCCTGGACCACAAATAGCAATCGTATCTATCATATTCTGCCAATAAGGAGCCCTGTCACAAATAAAAGTTTAGATGTCAAAGAATCAAATTATAAAACAAGTAGATATAATTAAAGTTTTACTTTTATTTTTAATTTTAACTTTAAAGAAAACAAAGAAAAAAGAATCAATTACCTGGCTGCAATAAATGGAATGTTGCAAAAGTACCAAAATTTGCATATCTCCTTTCTGGTAGCATCATGAATCTCCTTGTTCAAACCCATGCCCTCAAGCGTGGGTTGGGAACCAGGAGTAGTGTGGGGCACAAAGTAACTATCCATTCTGTTTTTTCGCACTCTAGGCTACAATAGGTTGGTGTGGGACTTTGTCTCAGTATGTGACCAACTAGTACTAGCACTAGCACTAGCACTAGCACTAGCACTAGCACGAGTAGAAGAACTAGGATAAAAAGGAGGCTTAGAAGAACCCTCTCCAACACGACCTACGAATGTGGAAGCTGATGCAAATGCAGATGTGGATGCGGCTGCGGATGTGGGAACATGGGAGCCAATACCGCTTAACCCTTCAACTTGCATTTTCTTATTTGCTTTGTCTTTTTCAATTTTTTTAATGCCATTAAGCAAGTGCGTTTTTGCCTCAAGAGTTTGGTGAGTGCAAACTGCAACATCTTGTCCAGGTATAGCAGCAATGTGGAATTTCAATCTATAAATACCCCCGGAAGTTATTTTTTCTTTACAAAACATGCATTTTGTTTGATGTTTGGTTCTTCCAGGAAACTCTTCATTATATTTCCAACATTCATCTTTTTTACCCATTGGAATTTGCAAAAAATGAGAGCAAAGGCTGCTGCAATAATTTTTTTAATGTAAAATATCAAAGTTTGAAGCTAATAAAAGTTAGAAAACAACAAACCCTAGCTTGCAACTTAGTAAAAATAAAGAACATTCAAGATTTACACTAAAATTCTTGAAAACTATAGAAATTTAACAAAAAATGTATAATACACTAAAAATTTAACAAAAAATGCATAATAGTATAATACACTAACATGCAAGAAAAAAATAAGCACTTACCTCTTGCAAATGAGTTGAGGAGTGTTGAAATTGGCTCCTTAATGCTCCCAAAGCAATTGATGGGCTTCCCAAATGGCCTACTGATCTCTTTGGTGCTCTTCCTTCTTGCCAATAGGAAACTCATGCTTAACAAATAGAAGACCCTTTAGGATTATAACAAAGAGAATCGGTCAAAAACAAAGTAAAAAAAAACAAGTGATTTTTAAAAAAATTTCAACTTCCTTTTTTACATGCCACGGGCAATTCATACCCGATTTTTAAAGGTGATTTTGGCAATTTTTCCATGAATCGCCTGAATCGGCGATTCAGGCGATTCATGGCCCAGAAATTGGCGATACTGATACATGGTGCAAAAAAAATCGCACAGCATGAATCTGGTTGCGGAATCACCGATTCAAGCAATTTTTGGGTGATTCTTGATTCAGGCGATTCATGGCCCAGAAATCGGCGATACTGATACATGATGCAAAAAAAATTGCACAGCATGAATCTGGTTGCGAAATCGCCAATTCAGGCAATTTTTGGGCGATTCTCGTTACTATGGTATAAATGCATGGGCTAGCTTTTGTTTGTGTGCAGTACTGAGGACAGGACTAAATATCATACTAGCATGCAACATTCTAAAGGGTAGTCCCATGCTTGAGGTATTTTCAATGATTAAAACAATGATAATTGTATCTTGTCCTTAAGTAGTATAAATTTGAGCACTGTTTTATGCTGACACAATAATTTTATATTGTTGAAACTTTTACTGCCTTATGTTTTTGAAAGTCTAGTGTGTTGGATATGTGTTGCTTATTTTTGAACTCATGCATTTTAAGTCAAATTATTTTGTAGGCACATGTTGAAAGAATACTTGTTCAAAAGTTAAATAGTCTGGGTTATTCAAAGGATGAATGTAGCAGATGCTCTCCTGTCAATGTTGCCTAAAAAGGTTATGCATGGCTATGAAATTGCATTTGACAAGATCCACTTTTTAGAGATATTTTGTTGATTTGATCTCTGGTCTATTTGTATTTAAGAATCATCCACATCATTTAATGCACATAGATTACTGAGTAGACTCATTTAATAGTCTACAAATATCTGTTGACTTTCTGAAGGTATTTGTAGAACCTAGTTTGTTTGTGCATTTTGGAAGATGTATTTTAAGAGATATCTGAGGTATCGCCATTGGTTTCAATTATTGCACTTTTTATATGATTTTAGTGACTTTGTTGACCAAATGGATATTGTCATTAGTCTATTGATTTGGCTCAACCTCTTTGTTATCCCAACACACATAATAAATGATTTTAGCTATCATTTTGGTTTTATTTTCTATTGTGTGTAGTCACTTCCATGTCTAAATGTGCATAAAAAAAGGGTTTTTTTAGAACAGATTCATATACATTTTGTTTTAATAAGACATATGACTCTAAATAGTATAACTAGCATACATACATGAAGTGGAAACTTGAATAGGGATGCACTATATGATGGGTATGATTTGTATCATGGTAAATGTTTTATTTCTATGGTAGTATATGTTACAATCCATTAGCAAAGCTTGGGGCAACTAAGTGAAATCTACTGTTGATTGGTTATAGGGGAGTGATTAGAGATAAAAATGGCAAGTTTATTGCAGCAGTGAGACTTCCTTTTGGAAAACCAAACCACCCACCTCATTGAAGCAATTGGGGCCTATCATACTTTATTGTTAGCCCAACAACACAATTGGAAAAGGGTCTAGATTGAAGGGGACTCTAATAATATTATTCAGTGCCTTAAAGGAATAAATAAAGCCTTGTGGACTATTGAAGGGTTGATTATTTTATAAATTGATATTATTTAGTCCTTTGATAATTGTTTTATTTCCCATTCATTTAGGGAAACTAATAAGGTTTTAGATTTTTTTTCCTAATAAGGAGGTTGTTGTTAAAAGGATAGTGACATTGCCTAGGGAAGATAACCTTGAGGATACTATTAGAGCCATGCTGACATATGAGTTTGCATAGTTGAGATCTCTGCAAATGTTGATATGGTAGGAGATAAACGTCATGTTGATCTTGTCCATTGTGATAGCTTGATGGCTAACACTACTATTTAGAGGCTCCTACTAAATGGGGAAATCTCTTTGTACATTGAAAAATTACATAGTTGGGAACCAAAGGTCATCAAAATCTTCACTAAGGAATGGAACGAGGGCAAGCTAAAATCAGTTTGGGAAGTTGGTTATGGTCGACAAGAATCTCATTGTTGAGGTGAAGGGTTTATCAAATGAAGGCATCAAATTTGATAAGACAAAAAGTATTCTAAAGCAACGATCAAGAATGTTTTGAAATCTGACAAGGAGAAGGAAGAGTTGGTTAAGGATGATGAGTTGTTATGATACGAAGAATATCAAGATGGTCAGGTGAAAATTGTTGAACATGGTAATGGAGTATATGACTCAACAATTGCTTCATGAGGACATTTATGGATCATTTTATCTTGTTGAGTCACTTCAAGCATAAGATGAGTGTTACATCCCAATTTTTGACCCAATTTAAAATGTTCATTTAGCCCTTGAGGTTCACGTGATGTCAGTTGATAGTTGAAATTTATTATAATCATGCAAAATGGTAAGATGGTTAGTCGTTATAATTTCATATGAAGATAACATGCTAGTTAACCATTATGATGATATTTTAAAGCTATTTCATATAGTTATTTATCATGAATTCATGGGAATTGCAAAGGCAGTTAGCCATTATGATCATTTATGATTAATAACTTATTATGATAATATGATTTAACCATGGAGAATTTCCTTGTAGAAAGCATGTTGAAGAGGTGGGAGCATTGTCAGAAAAGAACAAAGCATAGGGGTACCACCATCACTGGGCAAATAGGTATGAAATCTTGAATCACCATGGCTAAGGGTATATGACTAGGCAAGCAAGAGTGTACCTTGGACAATACCATGAGCTATTGGATAATCATTAAAACATTAAACATTTATCTTAATCAAAGTACATACCTTTGATGGTTTACGTTGACATTCCCATAATTTCAAATAATACATACATATGCATGTGCACATAAGTATAAAAGTATGGTGCCACCATAATATTAAATTATACAAGCTCATATCTATTAATATACATACACATAAATATGCGTATACCCTGAGAAGATATAAAGATAAAATAATCTTCCAAGTATACGTGTGTTTAAATATACGTATTCAAATAAATATAACCTTGAACAAATAATAATATGATGCCACCTTTCTAAATTATATATATATATATATATATATTCCTTTTGATTAAGTCACCTTTGAATTCTTCCTCATAATTATATATCTTTGTAAGAGGCAAGGATGTACACTTGCAATCTTTTATCGACGATTTAAGAAGTTGATTCTTCTTCCTTTTTATAACTGCTCGACTTCTTGGAAGCCTTTATATTTTTCAAATGTCTTCTTTTATATACAAGTCGAAAGAACCAAAAATTGGAGTTCTGCATTACTGCCTCTGCTTTTTTCCTTTTTCATATTTATTGCACCGAATGTTGGAGATCAAATTGTATTCATTGTTTATCTAAAATGTAAAATCTACACATTGGAATATGCACATCAAGAATAGCCAGCTGTATAGCGTCAAGCCAAGCTCCATGTCTTCCTGATCAGGTTATGTGGTTAGCCATTTCAATTTATAAATGTTATTCAATAATACAACAATAAGAACTATATCATTGAATTCCATGTATCATTGTTAAAATTGCAATATCGAATAGAACATTCGACGAGTCCATCCTTTCCATGTTAAGTTGAAATCAATTGTATATGCTATGCTCAAACGTCTCTTGTTATAGTAAGATTCCAAAATCAAACTATTTCTTTTATTTTTTAAAGAGAAGTTCTCGGGTCATAAAAATTGTATTATGACAGTGTCATGAGCCCAAATTTAAGGATATATGAATATTCGAATAACATATTATACAATGATAATAATCAAGAATAATAATACTATAATTCATTATAATAGTGATATATTTGACAATATAAAACAATATATAAGATTATAGCATAATTGTAACATCCTTGATTTTGACATATATTTTAATAATAAATAAATGAAGATAAATATTATAATTACACTATAAACCAATACAAATTATAATATATTTATCATCACATTTGAATATATATATATATACTATTAATAAATAATGTTAATAAATTGATTAGCAAATTAATTGATATAATATATATATATTAATACTTTAATATAAATTAATATTATTCATAATAAATATAAACATATTTAGTGATATGCATACAGTGATTGGCATTATAAATATTTTAATATAAACCTGATAAACATAATATCAAACATGCTCATAGTATATCATAGTATAATATATAATCAACAATTAATTAAACATTTGATGAACCCATCACATCTTGGGACACATCCATTCAAATCCAATTACCATAGTATATATTTTCAAAGTTGCGGGGATGAAAGAGGGATAAAAAGAAGAAGAAGAAAACAGAGGTTCAAGGATGGGTGGGCATAACACTTAATCATAATATACAGGGACGTGGAGAGAAACGCTTTCACACAAGATTTCACACAAGAGCTATGAATTATAGTCTGGCTTCACACCAATACGAAGGACAGAGAGAGGGAACAACAACACATTAATAGTTGTATAAATATTCAGACCAGACTGCACATCAAAATACACGACTCACCATTGTTGAAGCATTGCAGATTGCATACATAATAAAGTTATATCAGAGAAAATATGGCAAAAGATATAAATAAAGAAACGAAAGTAGCAAAAATGAATGACCCTAAAAAGGGGTCATTACAGACAGTACTGAATATTTTTTTTCCTTTACACCAGCTGAGGTTTAGCAAGAGTTGGATTACTTTAAGAATTGATACTTAGGACTTACCTGACTAGATGGCCAAGAAAGAGGGTAACGAGGTGAGAGAATGTTCTGCAAGAACAAGAAACTAGAATCAGATTTGATATAATAATTTTATTACTTTTGAAGAACCATTTAATAGCTTATGTTGTCCAATTCATATACTCTGTTGTCTAGTCGAGTGGTGAAATTAAGTACCATGATGCTCAGTGGTTGGATAAGGTGTTCCATGTCTATTCGGAGTAGGTAGGGCCTTTCTAATTAGAAAAAATGTGGGAATAAGTTTAAGGTCCGTGGTTGGGAGGTTAAACCCCTGACAATGTTTTCTCTCTACAAGATATCAGGACGTGCATTAGACAAAGATAAATTAAGCATTCAAACATTTATTGGTAATATGCAACTTATTTTTATGATGTTTATTCAAGTAGAAGATAAGATGAATTGATTTATATCATTATTTAAATTATTTTCTTAAATGAAAGCAACTATTATCGTCAATGTAATTGACAACCAATTAGATTGGTTGATCTTCCAATTGGACATTGAATATATCTATATGCAAGAGATAGGTTTATTTGATGGATTGTTATTTTAGTCTTCCATTTATTTGAATAATGAATATGAGCGTATTTTCCCAATTGAATGTTATTGCCATAGTTAGCAATGGAAGGTGAAGAGATGATACGCTAGTAATTGATGCCTTAATTGATACAATGGTATGTGATGTCCTAAATGATACAACGGTAATTGGTGCCCTAACTGAACAGTGCTCTGTGACACCCTAACTGATACAATGGTATTTGATGCCCTAATTGCTACATTGGTATTTCATGCCCTAAATGATATAATGGTATTTGATGTCCTAAATGATATGGTGGTATTTGATGCCCTAAATGATATAATGGTATTTGTTGATAATGGTGTTTAGATAAAGTGGTATAGCTATTTGTTCCTAAGCAACATATATGTATTAACCTGGGTTTGTGCAAAAGCATCCCTAGACGGATTTTGGTTTTTGAATTCTACAACATGTAAATTTTTCCCTAGTTAAAATCATTGATGGTGTTTTTCAAATTACTAGTTATGAAATTTTTTATTTAATTATTTGTAACCATTAATCTCATTCATATGAACATAATTGTTATAACCATCTTCCTATGAATACGAAGTATTAACAATATTTCTTTGATATTTTAGTTGTTGGTTAAGACCCAAAAAAAGTGGATGTTACAGTGAGGGTCTCATTCTTTTTCTATCTCCTATCTTTGTTGGACGCTAGTATTATCTAACATAGGTGTAATGCTTACCCCTAGTTTGTTTCTTTGTAATATTGTTGTAGTGCCTGCCCCTAGGTCGCATTTTTGTTATCATTGTCAAACTCTGTTAGACTAGTTTTGTGTTGATAGTTAGCAGCATTGTTTTGAGACTATCAGATATTGTGCTATGGATTCAGTTGATATGTAATGAGATTACTTAGACTCTACATTTCATGTATGCATAATGCTTATTACATTATTTCAATTATTGATGATGATTAGTTAAATGGTTTATTATCACATGTGTTTTCTTCTGGATACTTACCCCATACTTGCATGTGTATGGTGTGCATGTTTGTTTCTTATGTATGACATTTCTGATGTGGTTAAGGAAGGGAGTCATAGTCACCTGCTAGTCAGGATCTACATGATGCACCACTTGTCATGGCCCTGACCTTCTACATCTGATACTTTGGAATCCGTGATTAGTTGTTTTCTAATTGGTTTGGTACTATTTAAGTTACTTTAAATCTGGTTTTATTATGTTGAACTCTTCGAGAATTCAAAGGTTATTCAAAATCTGATTCTTAGACACAGATGTTTTTATGTTTCCAGATTTATGTTACATTCAGAATGTTGTCATCTGAATTAATCTCGATTCAGAAATCAATTTTATTAAGTAATGTTAGTATGGTTTCAGTTTTGTTTATGATTGATTCGTACTTTCTGATTGGTATTTATAGAGGTTTTAAAATATTTTATTACTTAGGAATAATCATAATATTAATATGAATATTAATATTAATATTAATGTTGATATAAATATTAATATTAATATAAATATTAATATTAATATAAATATAAATATTAATGTTAATGTTGATACAAATGTTAATATTAATATTGATATACATATTAATGATAAATTAGTACTTAATACTAAGTTAGTATGGGTTAGTGCCTAAACTAACCTATCGATGGGATTTAGCAAAGTGTTAATATCTAAATCTTTAACTATACCTAAGTCTATCGATTCCTAAACTAAACCTTGACATGGGGTTTTTGGACTTCGTGATGGCGGCAGTGGTAGTGGGTTTTAATGGAGGGCAAGTTTTGCGGGTTGCGAGCTGATACCTCTCTTGCCAAGTGTTGAATGTGGCTCAGATAGTGGGGTTAGGAAATACTCGCAGTAATAAACATTAATCGGTTGTTTTGACCGTCGAGTTGGTTGATGCTCGAGTTCAGACCGCCATTGTTGGTTTCAATTAAGGCATTATGGATGCTCTATTTTAGTGGGCTTCTCTGCGTTTTACATGGGAAGATTGATGGCAATAATGGAGACTTCTGTTTTGAACCAGCATTATAGAGGTTTACGCTTTTGTTATTGTGGGTTACTGTTGGTTCTATTGTTGCATTGTTCGCATTATCATATTTTACAGGGATTTTATTGTTCTCTATGGCAAGGTATAGAGGGTTTTGGAAGCTTGGGTTTCAAGTTTGAAGGAGGATTCTCCTGGCAGCTTTGTTGTGTTTCATCCCGCACTTTTCAGGCAGAGGGCTTTTCCTTAACTCTTATCTGATTCTTTTGTTTTGTTTCATTTGTATGAAGTTTATCAAATTAGTAATGGCTATGTGGAAAATATGATTCTCAGTTTCGTGAATATGTCGAATTTGGTGTGTTCATTGTCAAATTCAGTACAAACCCAGAATCGGGTATGAAAATTAGAGTGCTCTGTTCTTGTGTTGCAATGAGTTGTTTTAAAAAAAAAAAAAAAAAACAGTTATATGGGTGATAGCGAATTGTATTGTTGTTTTGAACAGATTTATATTAGCGAATTGATGTTTCTCGCAAAGTGTAAAAGTGGGTTTTTTGGCCTTTCAAGGCAGTCACATTCTATGCGATTTTGACTGTATTGTGGTTGTTTTTCAATAAAGTCACTAAGAACTGAAGATGGTCATTTTGTTTTTCTGTTGCCATTAAACAATCTTTCAATGTTTATAAATTTTGTTTTGGTTTTAGATTTCATGGGTTTTAGAGGATAAGAAGGTTATATAGGAAATAATCGACTGCTGTTTATCATCAATATTTTTAAGAGACTAGGGTCTGAAGATATTGTATCATAATTTTGGCATTGGTAGCTAATGTGGGTTTCAAATAATTCTGTGTGTGTTTTTGTATCTCTGTATTCATTATTTTTTTTTGTTGAATACGGCTCGGTTATGATTACGAGTACGCAGTCTATGAACATGTGACTGTGAATCATAGGCTTAAATGTGTATAGGGGGTGTTTAATTGGTCAACAGTTTGATGAGTTTAGATTTGGAATTAGTTTAAGTCTGAAGTCGCGGGTTTGGGTAGATTGGGTTATACAGTTATTTTGTATTTGTAACAGTAGACAATATGTACTATATTCGCAAATTGAGATATGGACGTAAGACTAAACAGTCAGACTAATTTTTATAACAGGGTTAGTGATTTGGTTTGTCAACTTAGATTTTATCATGATTTTCAATACACTAGAAATAACATGGAAATTTTAGTCGACGCTTTGTTTTTGCATGATGTTTAGTATTTATAAATCACTGGTTAAAGTTCTATCGATATTTGTAATTTAGAGTTTTGATGACAATTGGAGTGGAAAGAGGCATTTTGTCAAACCAGAGCATAGGAATGAGTAAATTTGGTAATAGGGACACTGTGTGTGTCGCAGATTTAACATAGTAGGGTGATGATTTTGTATTAGAAGATTATAGATGTTTGGTATGAGCAAATTTTTAAAATAAACAATGGAAACGAATATTCATTTATTTCAATTCTGACTTTATAATCATAAGGTTTTCTATAATTGTGTGTGTGTGTGTATATATATATATGTTGGTATACGTAAGTATATATATATATATATATATGTTGGTATACGTAAGTATATATATATATATATATATATATGTTGGTATACGTAAGTATATATATATATATATGTAATGTCCCCATTTTAACAGTTGACCAAGTGTGTGCGCGTTAGCCTTGTTCTACATGGTCTCGAGGGCTAACAAAGGGTTTAATGGGACCCTGGAGTGTTTTGGCCTAGTCATTTCCAGTTTGGGCCAAAACAAAGTTGATTTACTTAGTTTCAGGCATACTTACTATTTTTAGTAAGTCGACAGGACATAGTGCAGGTCAATTTTGGTGATTGGATTTGATACTCCTCGGTGAGAGCTTTTCGATGAGCTATCACTCACATTATTCGGAGTCCGATTGCTAATACATTTTAATGCCTGAAGTTTTATTAAAGTAACATCTAATTTAATTGTAAAATATTAAAGTGTTACTTTAATATTTATTTTATGGGGATGTGTACCCAAGTGAGACATAAGGGGCATTTTAATATATGTTTTATATACTACACATCTTTTATCCCACATTGCCCATATGAGTTGAGCGGACCCTTGGAAATAGAATAAAAGGAAGCATTTGTGGCTTCATTAGCCAGGTTGAATATGAGAAGAAATTGGTGTGTCAGTTGCAGCTCCGTTCTTGGCATTTGAGGACGTCTATCCTCTCTTGTAACATTCTAGGCGTCATTCCCTTGGGGTTTGGCCTTTGGAATTCTTTGTTATTGTCTTCATTATCAGGCAATTTAGTTGCATTTCCAGCTACAGGCAGATTTGGTATTTTGCTCATATCTTCTTCACTACTTATTCGATGCTTATGCAGCTTTAAGGGAATGATATTACGAAGGTAGTGGACTGATTGAAGGACAGAGCACTGTAGCAGCAAGTTCGAAAGCATGGGCTGGAGTATTATGTCAATACTATTGAAGTAATTAGTGAGTTGATAAATTTGCCATGTATTTGGTTTTATGAATTCTGAAAATAACATTTTATTAGCAGTAGTTCATTTCCACTTTGCATATTATTGTAGTTTCTTTCTTGTTTATGTTGTATGATACCAATTCCATGCACAAAACACAACAAACAAATAAACGTTTGATTTTCGGAGTTATAAGGGGTTTAAAACATTAAACGGAGAAATAAGAGGTTGAATGCAAACTGTTTGACAAAATTCCTTTCAGCAAATTGGTTTAGTTTTTTGGGACATCCAGGGGTGTCCATTATAGTGGTATCAGAGCTATAAGTCCTGCCATCCTATGGAGGTCTTATAGGGAATTTGGAACAGCCGGATAGAGGGAAAAGTGTTTGACGAAATGTCAAAACACTAAAATCAGAAATAAAAAAAACAAAGGGTAAGCATTTATGTTTAAGCATGCGACAGGGGCCTTATAATTTATGCGATACCAGAGCAAGACAAAATAGGATTTCAGACTTGCAAGGCAAATAGTCTAGTGCATCCGTGTAGGGGGACATTGAATCCAGCCATACAGACACAAAGGAGATATTCTTTGATCATGACAACAATATGGGTGATCGAGATGACAGGAATACAGGATTAGGCGGAGGCAGGAATGCCGGTCCAGATCAGGGGGACGTAATGTTCAGACAATTACTGGATACATTAGAGCAGGGGCAGCGTATGCAGCAGGAGCAGAATAGGCGAATAGACATGATGTTGTAGCTTATGGCTAGACAGATGGGTGTCAATATTAATCCAGGTGATGCCAACAACAGAAACAATAACAATGAGGGAAACAATAACAATGGAGGAAACAATAACCATGGAGGCCAAGGCAACAACAATGGTCCTGAGAATAACATTAATGGTAATAATGGACATAGCAACAATGGGAATGAGGTTGATAACTTTAGACACATTGCACGCCCAGTGCGGACTGCGGACTCGAGACCTCTTCTACCCACCTTCCCACCTAGAGATCCGGTTCAACCAGTAAACGAACAATAGATTACCGAGTTACAGGATCAATTCAGGAGGGATTGGGAGGCTAGTGGACTGGAGTTTCAGGCTGATATTTTCCTAAGAGATTATATAGACTTGAGGATGAGACACATGCCTAGAGCAGGAGGGAGGAATCAAAACTTTGAGCTGAGAAAGAAAGTTGGAAAGCTTTCCTTACCTTATTATGATGCTTCAGAGAAGATGACTGCACAAGCTTGGGTGCAGAAGGTAGATACATACTTGCAGCTAAATCCTATGCCTGAGGAGGAGGCTATCAAGTATGCGACTATGCACTTGGATGGCGTTGCAGATGAATGGTGGCATCATGGCATGGTGACTTTGGGCCATAATCAGATTACATCCTATGAGGAATTCACTGAAACATTGATTGAGAGATTTGACACTAGGGATCCCGAGTTACATTTCAAAGAACTAGCACAGTTAAAACAGTCAGGTTCTGTGGATGCTTACATTGCTGAGTTTCAGTGCATGTCTATACTTGTTACTGATATCTCTCCTAGGAGATTGGTGGTGTTATTTTGTGATGGTCTTGTTGATCCATTACGAGGTTGGGTGAAGGGACATGATCCACTCACCTTAGCTGAAGCAACTAAAAAGGCACGAGATTTAGCCCCTTCGGTATACAAAGGAAAAAACCATTCAACAGATTCTTCCTACCGCAAGGACAAAGACAAACAATCGTTTCAGAAAGAGTATAGCAAACCCAAAGAAGGATCAAAAGGACTAGACAATGAAACCTTGAATGAACTTCGAAAGAAGAAACTGTGCTTCCATTTTAGAGAGCCTTGGGACTTATCTCATAAATGTTCTCTCAAGGATAAGGCAAATCAAATGGAGTATTTTTCAGCAGGAGATTCAAAGTCAGAGGGGGAGGATCAACACTCTGATTCAGATGAGGGTAACACTACAGAGCAGAGCAGCATTCCTAAGGATGATAGCTCATTGGCATGCTTGACAGGGGCCCAAAAGGTAATCACATTTAAGGTCAGGGGTACTATCCAGGGGCAGAAAGTGATATCTCTTATTGACACTGGGGCTACACATAACTTCATAGATGCACAGTTGGTAGCCAGGAGAGGGTTACAGATAGAGGAGCATGATGGGTTTAGAGTCATGGTGGCTAACGGTGATAAATTATTATGCACTCGGAAGATATCTAATCTTCACATCAAGTTTGGAGATGGCTACGAGTTGAAGGATGAGTTCTATGTTGTGGACATGGGAGATTATGATGTCATCCTTGGCATGACATGGATGGCTTCACTATTGGAGTTCACACTCAACCTAGCGAAATTGGAGATGAGATTCCAGCATGAGGGCAGAACTGTGGTACTTAGAGGTCTTTCAGATGGAGGTTGCAGAGTAGTGTCCTTGAGGAGAATGCAGAGACTTTTTCGTCATGATGACATAGAGTGGGCGACAGAGTGCTACATTATGCCAACTTCACCAGAGCCACAAGAAAAGAATCATCCACCAGATATCCAGAAGATACTTGATAGACACGCTAAAGTATTTAGTGATATTCCTCATGGGGTTCCTCCTGACAGAGGGATGGAACATGTTATTGAGCTCGAGGAGGGAGCCAAACCAGTTATGATTACTCCCTATCGTCATCCTAAGAAACACAAGGATGAGATAGAGAAGGCGATTAAGGATTTGTTGGAGATGGGGCATATCAGGCCTAGTAAGAGCCCTTTTGCTTTAGCAGTAGTATTGGTAAAGAAGAAGGATGGGACGATGCGCATGTGCATCGATTACAGGGCACTGAATAAGAAAACAATTAAAAACAGGTATCGCATTCCTAGGATTGATGAGCTAATTGATGAGTTGCATGGGGCATGCTTCTTCACCAAAATTGATTTGCGATTTGGATACCATCAGATCAGGATGAGAGCAAAGGACATTGAGAAAACAGCCTTCCGATGTCACTATGGCCACTTTGAGTTCATGGTTATGCCATTTGGTCTAACCAATGCACCCGCTACATTTCAAAGTTATATGAACCAGGTATTCAGGAAGCAGTTGAGGAGATTTGTCTTGATCTTCTTTGATGACATCTTGGTCTTCAGTAAGACTTGAGAGGAGCACTTACATCATCTGGAGGAGGTGTTATCTATTCTGGAGAGAGAGTCATTGTATGCCAAGGAATCTAAATGTGAGTTTGACATGACTGAGCTCCTTTACCTTGGACATATCATTAGTGTAGATGGCATTCAGGTTGATCCCGAAAAGATTAGAGCTATTGTAGAGTGGCCTACTCCCACAAACCTTACACAACTTAAGGGATTCTTTGGTTTATGTAGATTTTATAGGAGGTTTGTTAAGGGATTCTCACAGATTGCTACACCCTTGACAAATCTTACCAGGAAAGGAGCCTTCGTGTGGACAAGGGCAGCATAGAAGTGTTTTGAGCATTTTAAGCAGGTAATGTCTTCATGTCCAGTTTCAGCTCTACCAAATTTCACAAAGCCTTTTGAGCTTCATTGTGATGCATCAGGTGATGGGATTGGAGCAGTATTGATGTAGGAGAAGCATCCCATTACATTCGAGAGTACAAAGCTCCGGGGAGTTGAGAAGAGTTATTCTATCTATGACCAGGAGATGTTGGCCATAATGCATGCATTGGCCAAATTTCAATCATATTTGGTAGGTGGACGTTTTGTGATCAAGACTGATCACAACAGTATTAAATACTTCATGAGCCAGCGTGATCTTAATGACTGGCAACAAAAATGGGTGACTAAATTGCAGGTTTATGACTTTGACATAGAGTTTGTCAAAGGTAAGAAAAATGTGGTGGCTGATGCCTTATCTCGGAGACCTCACTTATGTGCTCTAGTAGAGATTTCAGAAGATTGGAGAGATCAGATTATAACAGAGTATGTCGGAGATGCTTGGGCTTCTGGATTGATTTCGAATACCATACAGGATGATCACTATGAGGTGATAGATGGATTGATCAGAGTTCAGGATAGGGTTTATTTGATTCCGTCATCACATTTGAGAGAGGCGATACTGAAGGCATTTCATGATGCACCCATAGCTGGACATCCAGGGGTCTTCAAGACCTACAGGCAGATTCGAGAGCGATTTTCATGGAAAGGGCTCAAGGATGATGTTCAGAGGTATGTCAGGGAGTGTGTGGTTTGTCAACAGAATAAGGGAGAGCACACATTTCTTGCAGGTTTATTACAACCCTTGCCCATTCCTGATAGGAAATGGGAAAGTATTTCAATGGACTTCATCACTAGTTTACCATGAGTGCAGGGAAGAGATTGCATCTATGTGGTGGTGGACCGCTTGACAAAGTTTGCTCACTTCTTTGCTATTCCGTCCACTTACACAGTAGCACAGGTGGCAGATCTTTTCTTTAGAGAGATATTCAGGTTACATGGGCTGCCCAGATTCATTGTCAGTGACCGGGATAGTAAGTTTATGAGTGTTTTTTGGCAAGAGTTGTTTAGGTTGTGTGGTACAGATCTTACACCTAGCACTAGTTATCATCCACAAACAAATGGGCAAATAGAGATTGTGAATAAATGGGTGGAAGGATATTTGAAGAACTATGTAACTGTACAAAAAAAGGCTTGGATCAGATGGTTGCATATGGGAGAGTATTGTTATAACACCACTTATCATATGTCCATCAAGATGACTCCTTTCATGGCACTCTATGGTTATGAAGCACCTAGCTTCATGGATTTAGTTTTGGGGGATAGTAGAGTGCCCAAAGCCAAAAACTTATTGCAGGATAGTCAGGACATCCTGAAAGTGCTCAAAGAGAATATACAACAAGCCTAGAATCAACAGAAATTGTATGCTGATCAGCACCAAATAGAGCATAGCTTCGAGGTAGGGGATATGGTTTACTTGAGGCTACAACCATATAGACAGTCATCGCTCAAGAAGAGTGGAGCTGAAAAGTTGAAACCTAGATTTTATGGTCCCTACAGGGTGATTCGCAAAGTGGGCAAAGTCGCCTATGAGCTTGAGCTTCCAGAGGGCAATCAAGTGCACAATGTGTTTCATGTGTCTAGGCTTAAGAAAGCCATTGGTCAGAATGTAGTGCCTTCTGCAGATTTACCCCCTTTGGACGAGGAGGGGAAGCTTGTGTTAATACTCGAGGCTATTCTGGACACTAGAGAGAGGAAGCTTAGAAACAGGATAGTGAAGGAGTATTTGGTCAGATGGAGAGACCTGCCGGAGGAAGATTCTACATGGGAGAGTGAGCAGGTTATTCAACAGGCTGGACTGAGATTGCTTGAGGACAAGCAATTTCAAAGGGGGCAGACTGTAATGTCCCCATTTTAGCAGTTGACCAAGTGTGTGTGCGTTAGCCTTGTTCTACATGGTCCCGAGGTCTAACGAAGGGTTTAATGGGACTCTGGAGTGTTTTGGCCTAGTCATTTCCAGTTTGAGCCAAAACGAAGTTGATTTACTCAGTTTCAGGCATACTTACTATTTTTAGTAAGTCGGCAGGACATAGTGCAGGTCAATTTTGGTGATTGGATTTGATACTCCTCGGTGAGAGCTTTTCGATGAGCTATCACTCGCATTATTCAGAGTCCGATTGCTAATACATTTTAATGCTTGAAGTTTTATTAAAGTAATGTCTAATTTAATTGTAAAATATTAAAGTATTACTTTAATATTTATTTTATGGGGATGTGTACCCAAGGGAGACATAAGGGGTATTTTAATATATGTTTTATATACTACACATCTTTTATCCCACATATCCCATATGAGTTGAGCGGACCCTTGGAAATAGAATAAAAGGAAGCATTTGTGGCTTCATTAGCCAGGTTGAATATGAGAAAAAATTGGTGTGTGAGTTGCAGCTCCATTCTTGGCATTTGAGGACGTCTATCCTCTCTTGTAACATTCTAGATGTCATTCCCTTGGGGTTTGGCCTTTGGAATTCTTTGTTATTGGCTTCATTATCAGGCAATTTAGTTGCATTTCCAACTACAGGCAGATTTGGTATTTTGCTCATATCTTCTTCACTACTTATCTGACGCTTATGCCGTTTTGAGGAAATGATATTACGAAGGTAGTGGACTGATTGAAGGATATAGCACTGTAGCAGCAAGTTCAAAAGCATGGGCTAGAGTATTATGTCAATACTGCTAAAGTAATTAGTGAGTTGATAAATCTGCCATGTATTTGGTTTTATGAATTTTGAAAACAACATTTTATTAGCAGTAGTTCATTTCCACTTTGCATATTATTGTAGTTTCTTTCTTGTTTATGTTGTATGATACCAATTCCATGCACAAAACACAACAAACAAATAAACGTTTGATTTTCGGAGTTATAAAGTGTTTAAAACATTAAACGGAGAACTAAGAGGTTGAATGCAAACTGTTTGACAAAATTCCTTTACACACACACACACACACACATTTTTATATGTATCAATATATGTATATTTCTTTATGAATAGATTGTTAGAATTTAAGTTTATAATAATAATCAAGAGGTTGCTGTGATGGCTAGTTATGGAAATGGAAATTGTTTAATTTTTTTATATTATGACGTTAATTAGTAATAGCATTCATGGATAGTTTTATTTTGGTATTTTAAAATTTGAAATGTATATTTTGTGAATCTTGAGATAGTCAATTATTTACTATTCAAATTAGAGTATAGTTGATTTGTGTTTTCAAAAACTTGGTTGCTTGTGAAGTTTAAAGAGGACAAGGCTGTTTGGTTACATAAATTGTGAAGTGTATGAAAGGTTACAAATATGGTTTCATTTGGTTTCATATGATATTTCTGTTTGTTGATTCAATTATTATATTGAAGCAAATGAGATAAGTGTATTAGTTGGAATTGGAAAATTTAATCTATGATTTCTTCCAATTAGTATAACTTGAATTATGTGTATGTTAGATTATGCAAGTGTGATCCTTTAGATTGGGTGGCTGTCATAAAGCGAGTAACTTGTGGTGATAGAATTGTGATGTCGGATGCCCTCCGACACTAGTCTAGATAGTTATGGAAAAGTTTATGACAATTATTTAATCAAGTGGTAACATTTAAAATTTTATGGGTCGGGAATCATATAATAAGATAAGAACATTATGGTTTCACCTGACATAGTGAGTTCTACGAGTGGCTGAACGTAGATTCTTATATTGACACCCATGGACTACTGGATCATTACCTTGTCATATTCTATGCAAGTTTATTTTTGCATATCTGCGTGTAAGAAATTATGTACTTGCATTACAATTTTAATATGAAAAGAAAGTTGTATTTTCAGTATATCTATTAATTTGGATTTAATGATAATAGTTTTATTATAAAATCTAACGTGTAGGTTCACTGGAAGTTTTATTGACTTAATTGTGTTCTAAGCTCTGTTTTGTGTGTGTGGTTGTGCTGATTTGTTTTCAGGTTCGAGATATGTTTGATTACGGACCTAGAAGAATACTGGCTGCTTATATTTAAAATCAGTGAATAATTTGAATGTATTTTATTGCTATTGTTATACTTTTAATAAGAGTATCGTTATGTCGTATACTCTAATGTAATAACTTTGGTAATATACATTGCTGATTATGAGTACTTTATCTATTGTGTTTAGGATAATTTGTAATAGGATTATTTAAAAAAAATAAAAAATGCTTCGGGATTTAATCTCTTTTGTATGATTGATTTTAGTTGTATGGTTATGTGTTGGTTAGGGGTATTACATTTGGTATCAGAGCCCAAGGTTTAAACATGCGGGACTCGATTAGTTTTATTAGAGATTTCATTATGCTTCCTACGAGATTTTAATTAAATCTCTTTTATAGGAATTCCAGTATGCCTCCTGTTACACGAGGAGCACAGGGACGAGGTATCCCTAATGCTAATGCCGAAGCAGGCAGAGGCAGAGGTGGTTGTAGAGGCCGTGGTCATGGCCAAGGTAGAGGTCGTGGCCTAGGTAGGGGTCAAGATCGTCAAGAAAGGCTTGATGATGAAATTCCTCATGATGAAGAGGAAAGGGGATTTCAAGCTGGAATTCTTCAGTAGATTCTTGGACGGTTGGATGGGATTGAAGCTAAGAATAATATTCCTGGTGGGGGAGCAAATGTTCACAATTTGCAGATTCCTTATGCCAATCAAGCTATTGTAGAAAATCTTGTTATCAGGACTCAACTGAAGGACATATCTAAGCTCAAAGGTCCATATTTTAATGGAACTGAAGCTGGTAATGAAGCTGAAGCTTAGCTTCTAAACATCGAAAGATGTTTTATTCTGCATGAATATCACTCTAATGTGAAAGTACGTTGGACTGCAATGCAGTTAAGGTCTTTTGCATCTATTTGGTGGAACATGGAACTAGAGCACCTTGGACTTCACATTTCTCAAGTTAATTGTGAATTGTTCATTGAAAGATTTCGGGAAAGGTTCATGTCTAAGTATTGGCAGCAAACCAGATCTGAGGAATTCTTTAACATTTCTCAAGGAAATTCAACCGTGGAAATGTACGAAAGAAAATTCTTCCAGCTTAAGAAGTATTCTGGTTGGAATGAAGGTGATAAACCTTTGGTGCAACACTTTATCCAGGGTTTAAATCCTAGGATTGGTGAGGAAGTGAGAACTTTCAAACCAAAAACTGTTAAGGAAGCTGCTGATCAGGCTAAGCTTGCTGAAATGAAATCTGGTTTTTCAACCAAGAATGTTGATAACCCATCTATTCCTAGCAACAGTAAAAATTAGAAATCCTTCAAGGATGATTCTAAGGCAGCACCTAGTGGCCATGGTAGTAAATCTCAAAAGCAGAAATTCAACAAAGATAAGGGGTTTAAGGTCCCTGAAATACCTAAATCCATTAAGCCTGCTGAAAGTGTGAAACAAAGTTTTGCTTCGCCACAAGAAAATTCCTCACAGGATAGGAGTACCAAAAGAGGAGCAGAATGTTGGCATTGTGGGCAGTTGGGTCATTTACAATGGAATTGTCCTCTTAAAGGCAATAATCAGGGAAGGTCAAGAGCATCGGGTTCTGAAGCTACTATTGGTGATTCTGGAAAGAACCACCGTATTTTTGCTATTGTGGATCATAATCAAGCAGAACATAAGAACACAGTGATTGAGGCTAAAGGTACTTTTCAAGGTATGAAAATTTCCATTTTATTTGACTCAGGTACCATTGATTCTTTCATTTCTGCCAATTTGGTTAAACATTGTAAAATTCCTATGAGAAAGGCTGAGTTGGCATGGCAAGTTGAGTTAGCTTCTGGATCTAAGGTAGAAAGTGGGCTAATTGCAGTAGGTTGTGAAATTCACCTTAAGTCATTTACCTCTATAGCAAAACTCAGAGTTATTCCTTTAGGAACCTATGATGTAATTTTAGGAATGGACTGGTTGGATCAGCACCAAGCTGTAATTGATTGCAACGAAAAGACTATTGAATGCATTAATGATGTTGGGGCAAGTAAATTCATATATGGTATTAAGAGGCCTATTTCTATTAGAACTATATCCGCTAAACAACTTCAAAGGTGTTTACGGAAAGGCTGCAAGCTATTTTCTATTTCTATTAATGATTTTTCTAAACCCTTGGCAAAGCAAACAAGTCTAGACCATCCTTTGCTAAAGGAATTTTCTGATATTTTTGTAACAAAAATTTCGAGTATTCCACCCAAGAGAGAAATAGATTTTAGGATTGATCTTGTGCCTGGAACTGAACCTATTTCTAAAACTCCTTATCGTATGACAGCACAAGAGTTAGTGGAATTCAAGGTTCAACTGGAAGGACTTCTTGAGAAAGGGATGATCAGACCAAGTGTCTCTCCTTGGGGTGCACCTGTTATCTTTGTTAAGAAGAAGGATGGATCGCTTAGACTGTGTATCGATTACAGACAATTGAACAAAGTTACTATCAAGAATAGGTATCCATTGCCTAGGATTGATGACTTATTTGATCAAGTGAAGGGTGCAAAGATATTTTCTAAAATTGATCTTAAATTTGGGTACCATCAGCTTAGAATTCAAGAAGTTGATATCCATAAAACAACTTTTTGAACTAGGTATGGGCATTACGAATTCACTATTGTACCTTTTGGTTTAACAAATGCACCATCAGTATTTATGAGTTTGATGCAGGGAGTTTTTAGAACTTTCCTTGATAAGTTTGTAGTTGTCTTTCTGGATGACATACTGATTTATTCTAACTCCTTCGAGGAGCATGAACAACATTTGAAACAAGTTTTTGAATGTCTCCAAAGGAATAAGCTGTATGCTAATCTTGATAGGTGTGAATTTTTCAAATTTGAAATAAGCTACCTTGGACACATTATCACGGGAGATGGAATAGCAGTGGATCCAACTAAGATTAGAGCTATTGTAGAGTGGCCAGCACCTACTAACGTGTCTGAAGTGAGACGTTTTATGGGCCTAGCTAGTTATTACCAAAGGTTGGTGGCTAATTTCTCAAAAATAGCACATCCTATCACTTCTCTACAAAAAAAAAGGTAAGAAATTTATCTGGACAGATAAGTGTGAAGAGGCTTTTCAGCATCTTAAGGATCGGTTGACTAGTGCACCTGTATTGGTTGTACCTGATCCTTGTAAAGAATTTGAAGTTTGCACGGATGCTTCATTGGATGGATTAGGAGCAATGCTAATGCAAGATGGCAGGGTGATTGCATATGAATCTAGGAAACTTAAGGATCATGAAATTAATTATCCAACTCACAATTTGGAACTTGCTGCAGTAATGCATGCATTGACTAAATGGCAACATTTTCTCCTTGGACAACATTTTGAGTTGCATACTGATCATAGAAGTCTTCAATATATTTTCACATAGTCAAATCTGAATGCACGACAACGCAGATGGATGGAATTTTTGTGTGAATATAACTTTGAAGTTAAATATGTGCAAGGTAAAGAGAACAAAGTGGCTGATGCTCTTAGAAGAAGACGTCATGAGCTCTCTTCTTTAACTCTCACAGTGGACTTGAAGGAGAAAATATTGCGAAGTTTGATTTCTGATCCATGGTTTTTGGATGTCAAGGCTATTTTAGATAGTGGCAGCATGTTAGAAGGCAGATTTGAGGGGTATTCTATCAGCACTGATGGGTTGCTGATCTACAGAGGCAGTACATATGTTTCCGAGGTTGGAGAGCTATGAAATTTGGTTATGTTTGAAGCTCATAAAGTGCCTTAATCAGCTCATCCTGGTGTTAAGAAAATGTATGCTGATCTTAAACAACATTACTATTGGCCAGGTATGAAAAGAGAAATTGCAAATTTTGTGGCTAGATGTTTAGAATGTCAAAGGGTGAAAGCTGAACATCAGCATCCTGCAGGTTTACTTCAATCTCATAGTGTGCCTAGATGGAAATGGGATACCATCTCCATTGATTTCATAGTGGGATTACCTTTGTCAGTTAGGCGGCATGATTCAATCATGGTTGTAGTGGACAGGTTAACCAAAGTTGCACATTTTATTCCAGTAAGATCTTCTTATAATGCTGCATCTGTAGCATGTATTTTTATGGAACAGATAGTAAGACTACCTGGGATTCCGAAGAAGATCATATCAGATAGGGACCCAGTTTTCACATCTTCACTTTGGAGATCTATGCAACGTGAACTTGGTACTCAGTTAAATTTCAGTTCTGCTTATCATCCTGAAACTAATGGGCAAACTGAGCGTGTAAATCAGATTCTAGAGGACATGCTCAGAATGTACGTCATGGATAGGCAGAATAGTTGGGAAGAATTCTTGCATTTAGTTGAATTTGCATATAATAACAGTTATCATAGCTCTATAGGTATGGCTCCATTTCAAGCTTTGTATGGACGACCATGTAGAACACCCCTTAGCTGGGATAATTTGGAAGATAGAATTCTCCTAGGACCTGAAATGCTCCAAGATATGGAATAGCAAGTGAAACGAATCAGGGAACACCTTGTTACAACACAGGATAGACAGAAAAAGTATACAGATTTGCATAGGATTGAGTGTCAGTTTGTGGTTGGGGACAAAGTATTTCTGCGGGTCAGGCCTAGAAAAAGTCCTATTAGATATGGTAAAGGTTCCAAATTATCTCCACGTTTTGTGGGACCATTTGAAATTTTGGAACGTGTTGGTTCGGTTGCCTACAGACTTGCTTTGCCTTCCAGTCTATCTCAAATCCATGATATCTTTCATGTGTCTATTTTGAGGAAATACATACCTGATATCACTCATGTTCTGAATTGGAATGCATTACAGGTAGTGGATGGCCAATTCATGCTGGAACCAGTGCAAATCATTCAGCAAAGAGAGCTAAATCTCAAAGGTCGCAAGGTGGAACAGGTAAAGGTATTATGGGATCATAATGATGATACCTCGGCAACTTGGGAAGATACTGGGACAATGAAAGCTTCTCATCCTCATTTGTTTTCAAGCTTCCTGGAGTAAGCCTAAGCTGGTGGGGGAGGGTGTCATGGCCCTGACCTTCTACATCTGATACTTTGGAATCTATGATTAGTTGTTTTCTGATTGGTTTGGTACTAGTTAAGTTACTTTAAATATGGTTTTATTATGTTGAACTCTTCGAGAATTCAGAGGTTATTCAAAATCTGATTCTTAGAAATAGATAATTTTATGTTTCCAGATTTATGTTACATTCAAAATGTTGTCATCTGAATTAATCTCGATTCAGAAATCAATTTTATTAAGTAATGTTAGTATGGTTTCAGTTTTTTTTATGATTGATTCATACTTTCTGATTGGTATTTATAGAGGTTTTAAAATATTTTATTACTTAGGAATAATCATAATATTAATATGAATATTAATATTAATATTAATGTTGATATAAATATAAATATTAATATAAATATTAATATTAATTTTAATGTTGATGCAAATGTTAATATTAATATTGATATACATATTAATGATAAATTAGTACTTAATACTAAGTTAGTATGGGTTAGTGCCTAAACTAACCTATCGATGGGATTTAGCAAAGTGTTAATATCTAAATCTTTAACTATACCTAAGTCTATCGATTCCTAAACTAAACCTTGACATGGGATTTTTGGACTTGGTGATGGCGGCAGTGGTAGTGGGTTTTAATGGAGGGCAAGTTTTTTGAGTTGTGAGTTGATACCTCTCTTGCCAAGTGTTGAATGTGGCTCAGATAGTGGGGTTAGGAAATATTCGCAGTAATAAACATTAATCAGTTGTTTTGGTCGTCGAGCTGGTTGATGCTTGAGTTCAGACCACCATTGTTGGTTTCAGTTAAGGCATTATGGATGCTCTGTTTTAGCGGGCTTCTCTACATTTTACGTGGGAAGATTGATGGCAATAATGGAGACTTCTGTTTCGAACCAGCATTATAGAGGTTTACGCTTTTGTTATTGTGGGTTATTGTTGGTTCTGTTGTTGCATTGTTCGCATTATCATCTTTTACAGGGATTTTATTGTTCTCTGTGGCAAGGTATAGAGGGTTTTGGAAGCTTGGGTTTCAAGTTTGAAAGAGGATTCTCCTGGCAGCTTTGTTGTGTTTCATCCCGCACTTTTCAGGCAGGGGGCTTTTCCTTAACTCTTATTTGATTCTTTTGTTTTGTTTCATTTTTATGAAGTTTATCAAATTAGTAGTGGCTATGTGGAAAATATGACTCTCAGTTTCATGAATATGTCGAATTTGGCGTGTTCATTGTCAAATTCAGTACAAACCCAGAATCGGGTATGAAAATTAGAGTGCTTTGTTCTTGTGTTGCAATGAGTTGTTTAAAAAAAAAAAAAAAAAAAAATATATAGTTATATGGGTGATAGCGAATTGTATTGTTGTTTTGAACAGAGTTACATTAGCGAATTGATGTTTCTCGCAAAGTGTAAAAGTGGGTTTTTCGACCTTTCAAGGCAGTCGCATTCTATGCGGTTTTGACTGTATTGTGGTTGTTTTTCAATAAAGTCACTAAGAACTAAAGATGGTCATTTTGTTTTTCAATTGCCACTAAACAATCTTTCAATGTTTAGAAATTTTGTTTTGGTTTTAGATTTCATGGGTTTTAGAGGATAAGAAGGTTATATAGGAAATAACCGATTGCTGTTTATCATCAATATTTTTAAGAGACTAGGGTCTGAAGATATTGTATCATAATTTTGGCATTGGTAGCTAATGTGGGTTTCAAAGAATTCTATGTGTTTTTTGTATCTCTGTATTCTTTTTTTTTTTTTTTTTTTTGTTGAATACAACTCGGTTATGATCACGAGTACGCAGTCTATGAACATGCAATTGTGAATCATAGGCTTAAATGTGTTAATGGGGGTGTTTAATTGGTCAACAGTTTGATGAGTTTAGATTTGGAATTAGTTTAAGTCTGAAGTCGCGGGTTTGGGTAGATTGGGTTATACAGTTATTTTGTATTTGTAATAGTAGACAATATGTACTACATTTGCAAACCGAGATATGGACGTAAGACTAAACAGTCAGAATTATTTTTATAACAGGGTTAGTGATTTGGTTTGTCAACTTATATTTTATCATGATTTTCAATACATTGGAAATAACATTGAAATTTTAGTCGATGCTCTGTTTTTGCATGATGTTTAGTATTTATAAATCACTAGTTAAAGTTCTATCGATATTTGTAATTTAGAGTTTTGATGACAATTGGAGTGGAAAGAGGCATTTTGTCAAACCAGAGCATAGGAATGAGTAAATTTGATAATAGGGACACTGTGTGTGTCGCAGATTTAACATAGTAGGGTGATGATTTTGTATTAGGAGATTATAGATGTTTGGTATGAGCAAATTTTTAAAATAAACAATGGAAACGAATATTCATTTATTTCAATTCTGACTTTATAATCATAAGGTTTTCTATAATTATATATATATATATATATATATATATATATGTATGTATGTATGTATGTATGTATGTATGTATGTATGTATGTATGTATGTATGTATGTATATGTGTGTGTGTGTGTGTGTGTGTGTGTGTGTGTGTGTGTGTGTGTGTGTATCAATCTATGTATATTTCTTTATGAATAGATTGTTAGAATTTAAGTTTATAATAATAATCAAGAGGTTGCTGTGATGGCTAGTTATGGAAATGGAAATTGTTTAATTTTTTTATATTCTGACGTTAATTAGTAATAGCATTCGTGGATAGTTTTATTTTGGTATTTTAAAATTTGAAATGTATATTTTGTGAATCTTGAGATAGTCAATTATTTACTATTCAAATTAGAGTATAGTTGATTTGTGTTTTCAAAAACTTGGTTGCTTGAGAAATTTAAAGAGGACAAGGCTGTTTGGTTACATAAATTTTGAAGTGTATGAAAGGTTACAAATATGGTTTCATTTGGTTTCATATGATATTTCTGTTTGCTGATTCAACTATTATATTGAAGCAAATGAGATAAGTGTATTAGTTGGAATTGGAAAATTTAATCTATGATTTCTTCCAATTAGTATAACTTGAATTATGTGTATGTTAGATTATGCAAGTGTGATCCTTTAGATTGGGTGGCTGTCATAAAGCGAGTAACTTGTGGTGATAGAATTATGATGCCGGATGCCCTCCGACACTAGTCTAGATACTTATGGGAAAGTTTATGACAATTATTTAATCAAGTGGTAACATTTAAAATTTTATGGGTCGGGAATCATATAATAAGATAAGAACATTATGGTTTCACCTGACATAGTGAGTTCTACAAGTGGCTGAACGTAGATTCTTATGTTGACACCCATGGACTACTGGATCATTACCTTGTCATATTCTATGCGAGTTTATTTCTGTATATCTGTGTGTAAGAATTTATGTACTTGCATTACAATTTTAATGTGAAAAGAAAATTGTATTTTCAGTATATCTGTTATTTGGATTTAATGATGATAGTTTAATTATAAAATCTAACGTGCAGGTTCACTGGAAGTTTTATTGACTTAATTGTGTTCTAAGCCCTGTTTTGTGTGTGTGGTTGTGCTGATTTGTTTTCAGGTTCGAGATATGTTTGATTACAGACCTAGAAGAATACTGGCTGCTTATATTTAAAATCAGTGAATAATTTGAATGTATTTTATTGCTACTGTTATACTTTTAATAAGAGTATCGTTATGTCGTATACTCTGATGTAATAACTTTGGTAATATACATTGCTGATTATGAGTACTTTACTCTATCTGTTGTGTATAGGATAATTTGTAATAGGATTTTTTTTAAAAAAATGCTTCGGGATTTAATCTTTTTTGTATGATTGATTTTAGTTGTATGGTTATGTGTTAGGGGTATTACACCACTTCTTGCCATTGCCTGTTTAGCTTAGTATATATTGTGCTTGTACATGCATAAATTTTATGCAGGTTATAGGTACCAAGTATCGACTTTCCTAAATTGTCAGGATGAGCGTACCCTATCGCATTATCTCAATGGTAAGAGAGGGGAGATAAATTCTCAAGTCCAAATCTCAACTCTTTAAGCTATTTGTCCTAATTGAAAATTACGACAAATGTCTGAGTCGAGTACCCTCCGAATATGTCAGATGACGTAATTCGTGATATTAACCTTTTTTATTTGATTTTGTATGTGTTTTTCTATGATGGATTTTTGTATTTTACTTTATGAGTATTTAGTGTATTTTCTATTAATTAAGCCTAACTAAAAGATTTAATTAATGGTTTGATTTAATGAAAAATTAATATGATATTTTAATATTTATTTTATTTAATTAATTGAAAAATTAATAAAATAAAATAATTAAATTTGAAGATAAAAGTTATAAGTTTAAATTTAGAATGTGATAATATTTATTAATTTAATAATAATATATTTAGAGCTCATTTTTATTTTATCAATTAAGTTTTGAAAATAAATTTAAAAGTGGAAAAGATATTAAAGTTATTAAAAGATTCTAGATCACCTGATGCATGCATGTGATTAAAATATATTAAGATAAAATAAGTGGATTTAATAAAGTGAGTGCATGAGATTTAAAATTAATAAATTAATTTAAAAATTGTCAAGTGAATATTAAATAAATTAATGTGCATTATTTTAATATTTATAGGAGTATGTGAGCTCTTGGGAGTTGTCACGTTGATAACACAAGAGTTTGCACTCTAATTATGCACGTGTTGTCTACAACACAGGAGTTATCGCACAAATTAAGGATATGGTGTCTACAATCTTGTGACTCATCTAAAAAGTTGGAAAAGACTCATGCTTAGTTATCAACAACTTCTAGTTGTTTCTAGAGACATTCTAGGTGCTTTCTGAGAGTTCTTTATATTCTGGCACTCCTAGAAGCTTAAGGAGTGCGTTTGGAGGACTCGAGAACATTGGAGAAGGAAGGAGCTTGCTCTGCAGATTCTAAGGAGAAGTGAATTAGCATCAGTGTCCAGATAGACACTTGTGAATTTTGCATATGAAATTTCGCTTCTTGCACTTCCTATCTTCTTCCTGTCTTTTGAATGCTTTTTGAGGATTTTTATATCTTGGTTGTATGCATTCTTGTCATGGGTAGTTAATGTGTAGATCTGAAGAAATCTATGGGATTAGAGTTTCAGATGCTATGGGCAAACTTATGGGAAGGGTGAATAGGTAAATTTAGAGAACGATCATTAAAGAAAAATTATTAATTATAGAATTTGGAAGCCTTTTTGTTTAAAATCTATGTATATCTTTTTTTTTTAAATATACAAATTTGCATATATATATATATATATATATACTTTAGTACTTAATAACATTCTGCGTGTATATATACACACACACACATGCACACACACACACATATATATATTTATTGAAACACTGATCATTAAATCGTAGTGGGACATAATTATAATCTGGATCGCGCATGTTAAAAAAATGTTAAAAAAAAAAATGTAATAAAATATTTATGGGAGGGCGGGGGTACTCCCCACCGCACTCCCTTTTATTTATGTCGGCTACGATATGCTGACGCAGCCATACCTGCGACTAAGGTAGCAGCCGTCAGTGCATGGCCACATATGTTAAAGTGACAATAGTCACAGAAGGGCACAACCCTTTTAAAATGAACCGGCAGTGATTTCGAAAATTACTTTAAATAAAAACTTTTTTTAAATTGCCTCCGCTTCTTTTAATATATATCACGCAGTTTTAAAAATTATTAAGTTATTAATATATGTAATTTTCAAAAGTACAGTCTACGATCATTGCAGTTCGACGATACATGCATGGGGTAGTATAATTGTTTAAAGTTATAATGTTTGATATGTATTATTGAATTGTATTAATATATAATATTAACATTATGTTTATTTAAAACATATATGTTATTATTATATATAGATTTTAAATAATAGTTTTTAATTGATAATAATTGGTAATATATTAATATATTAATTAAATAAAATTTGATTAATAATATTTAGTAAGAATATTTTAATAATATTTATCAAGTTTTACTTTTGTTAGTTAAATACATTATTAACTAATTTAATTAAATCTAATTTAATTAAGATTAGTTAATAATTAAAGGGTATTAATTTATTTATAATGATGACGAGTCTTAATAAATTTGGAATTAAAATCCATTAAGAGATCATTATTTATAGTGATTAAGTGATTTTAGTTATTATTAAATGATTTAGAAGTGTAGACCGTGAATTATATATTTTATTAATTAATTAAATTAAATGTTATTTAATTAAGATTAATTAATAAGGGAAGCTGTTTAATTCTAGTTCTGAAATTATTATAGTATTAATTTAATAAGAGTCAAGATGAATTTCTTGAAAAGTCATGGAGCATTATTTTTAATAATTTAAATAATAGATAGTTACTCATTCTTTTATTATTTCCTAAGGAATTGAATTAAATACTAAGAAAATTTTATTCAGTTAGCAACATTGATTTTAGTAAGATAAAGCGAATGGTTTTGTTAAAAGATAAAGGGGGCTAGTTCAATCAATTAAATAAGTAAATAATTATCTTCTAAATATTTTAGAAAAATTGTTTCAAATTATGAAAGGAGGAATCTTTCTCAACATAGTGATGTCATAATGATGTCTTTTGATCTCGATCTTTCTAAACCCAACCATGGTAATGTGATGGCATGCTCTATGAGATGTTTGTATTCATTGATTGTTATTGCTCATTAGTCTTCTTGAGTGAAGCTGAGTTATATGTATCTGAGACGCTTGACTTAACCATTTTGAGTCATCGATCAATTATCCTTGGATTACTTTCTAGTTTCCATGATGGGACTGAAGTGTTGATTTATTTCTCGATGTTGTCATGTTGTGACATGTTTTGACTCAACCATTTTGGAGTCTTCGATCAGTATTACTTTGAGATACTTTTTAGTTGCTTGTTGAGAACCAATGGATATTGTGATTATCATTGACATTTTCAGTTGTCAATAGAGAACTGTTTTGGTCATGATTATCTATGGATGCTTTTTCAGTTGCTTATAGAGATTTGATGCTCTTTTATGGATTATCTTTTGGTATTTCTCCAGTCACTTGTATAGGGCTATTGTGATTTTGTGATTTATGATTCCATGAACTTAGTGTAGGTTATCTACTTGTAGTGTCGGGAAGTGGCTTGCAATGGGGGCCGGGGCCCTAAGTGGCTTCTAGGGTAACTCATTGTAAGTTGTTTTAATAAGTGAAAATATTTACACTAAATGGGGATTAAATGAACCTAATAGATAATTGTATGTTCTCACCCATGCCTCGAGTGCTAGTACAGATTAAGATGGGAGTAGAGAGAACGCTTGATTGCGACCTTGCATTCTGTAGTATGCTTCGTCTGTATGAGAGGATACTAGTGGTCGCACAGGGATCACTAGTAGGCTGGGGTCTCTTCAGTGATTTGGGATGTTACGCACAGAGGGTTGGTTAGGGCCCATGATGGTGTAATGATGCTATTAACGATTGGGAGGAACTGTGCACTTAGTTAATTATGTTGGTGATAAATGGTTATCCTTTATGATGGATGTTTATATCTTCTATGACAATGTATCATGTATGATATGTGGTTTCATTTACTTATTGCACTTGCATCATGGACTTAGAATAAGATGAAGTACTTTATTTCACACATGTATATTCTTTTAAGCCTTTCATACCTAGTGGCATGTATAATGGATGATTGAGCATTCAGAAATGTAATGTACGAACATTGGACTTTTCATTATTATTTTATGT